>CAJGYO010000014.1:85974431-86380969 GCA_904845875.1 Miscanthus lutarioriparius | reverse complement strand
TTAGACAATATAAAGAAGAGAAAGACCATCAATAGCTTTTTTAAGTCGATTGCTTCATGCTAATTGTATTGAAGCTACTGTGTTTATATGGTCGTAGTAACGTAAAAGTGGAAGTCTTAACTGAAGGGGAAAACTCATAATGATCATGTACAAAAATCCTAATAATCGAGTAACGTTATATACCATCAACCAATTGAAGCTGATGTAGCACCCGGTTTAAGGAGAAAACCAGACATATCTATATGTAAGTCGTCAGGAAGTCAAATATCATCATATAGCTTCGTCAAACAGTAATATCAATAGACAATGCTTCATATATACATAATTTAGTATAATGGATTATAACCTTAGATAGCAAAGTCAATGAAAAGACAACTCCCGTATTCGGTGAAAGACCTAATCTTATAGGGACAATCATTGGTGGATCACAGCTCTAATTCTCTCCAAACTCCCAGTTACTTAACTCCATCTCTGGGATTTTTCCAAAAGATTTAAAAAAAGCACAGCAAGCGTAAGTACATACCGTACTTAACAAATACAACATGGGGTCTGGCGAGGTTTAATAGGTCAATACACCCATTTAACCTGTAATTAGCTTTAATGAGTCATCTTTATCAATTGGTGGCAAAAGTTTATTCACTGTTTGTTTAAACACCTTGTCAGTGAAACATGAATAATGAACATCATAAAACCGGTAATCATTAGTGTGCATCTTCATCACCCAGATTATCCATGTTCTTCATCTGATTCAGAGCGGGTCCAAAGACAGCTGTCAGTGACCCGTAGAGCACTACTTTGAGATACCTGAAGGCTTTACACTCTGCTAAAGGTTGCACTTTCACCTGGAATTGATTTACTGCGTTTACTTTGGTGGCAAACCTCTTGATTCCACCTACCAAGGGAAGGCTCTTCCAAGTAGGTTCACCATGAAGCCTATCGAAGGTTGTCTCTCCACAAAGTTAGGGTCGCTAAGGCTCCTCATCAATAAGCACGAACCCCTCCAAGGAGTGACCAACAAAATACCAAGAAACCAAAGTGTACCCTCTTGGTAGGCCGAGATCCTTACCTGACCGCCCCTCATGCCCATAAAGGTAACTACTAACGAGCTAGAAAAGATCATCATCTCTGAGCTAAAGCCCGAGCCATGTAGCTCCTCACACAATGTTTATACTATAAGTCTTGGACATTCACTTCTCATGATAAGTCCTTTAGGAGAGAATCTAGAGCAACATAACAGATTCCATTGCTCTAACCCTCTTGTTCCACATGTTAAGCAAAAAACATCTTTTATGTTTATTGCATATACCATTAGTCAAAGTTTACAAGATCCTTGGCTTTTAGTTGAAGCCACTAGCATCATAATACATAATGTAATGAAACCCATAGGAATCAAGGAATCCAGGATATCAAATAGCTAGAAAATTACTACGGTTGTCAAGGTGACACATGCATATCATTAAAATGATATTAAGGTGAATAGGACAACAAGGAAGATCCCATGCTATAACTTGCCTTAAAACACAAATCCTTCTTTTTATTGAATTGTGACCTCAAAGGCCTTCTTCTACGGATCACCAACTTTTATATCACCAACACAAAAGCTCACAGACTAGGCGTGTGATCATAAAGCACCACACAAGACATTCATGCAATCATACTGAGTTAAAACAATAGATCTAAATTAGAATAGTATACCAAACATGAAAAATCAAGATGAAAAAGTTTTAAAATAAATTTGTCTCTGCCATCACGAACACAAAATGTGAAAAGCACTCAAATCGTAGCTATAACGAAAAAAGTTATGAATTAAACAAGATTTTAATAAAATAATAGATTAAATCTAACCTCAAATTTCAAAAGTTGAAAATATATTTAACAGTGAGGATGAACATGTAGATTACTCAATTACAATCTAACACAACTTGAATGATCAAAATGGAGTTAAAACAAAGATTTTATGGCCTAAATAAGACTAGTGGCAAAATCAGAAATAGATGAAAAGCGTGATTTGGGATCTAATCAAGAAAACTACTTAAAAGAAGAAAATGTATTTCTTAATCTAATGGAGGATTTTACGGTTTGAAAGAGAAAATGTATTACGAATCTTACTAGAAAGAAACTATGCTTTTGAATAGGAGAAAATGTATTCTCGAAGGCGTCATGGACCTGGGTTATATTACGCCAAAACTACAGGGTTTTTTTTGCAAATAAACCCAGCGAAGGGGTACGCAGCGATCTTGGACCGTTGGATTGAATTTGGATGCCAAGATTAGAAAGAAAGGAGAGAGAGAGAGTCGGCGGTAGAAGAAAACGGGCGCGACGGAGCTCCATTACTGGCAACAGAAGCTCTTCTGAGCCCTTGGTTTTGGGTCCTAGAGGCCGCAGTTTGATGAGCCGGAAGCATAGAGAATAAGAGGAAGACGCGCGAACTCACCTAGGGCCTTCCTGGTCGATGGTGATCGTTGGCTCCACGTCAAGAAAGGGCGAAGTAATGACGACCTGACGACAGAGGAGGAGAAAATCTAATTTACTAGACGGGATTTCCCAAACTAGGCGCTCTGTTATTGTGTAGTTTTGGTGTGCTTTGCCCAAGAGGTTGGTACATATTTATAGAGAGAAAACTCTCCACATCAACATCAACTAGCAATATGGTACGAATTGATGTTGCACCCTCCACATTTACTAATGGACTTAAATAATCAATAAAGCCCATTAATAAATAAATGCATGGGCCTTTGAAATTTATTAGCATTATTGCACATTTGCTTTGAGAGTTGGTTGGAAAATAAGATATATTATTTATTTTCGGAATTAATTAATTTCATGAATAAAATAATTCTAGAAAGGTCCGAGAATTGATATTTAAGCCACGAAAAAATACTCAAGATCTCCGAAAACCGAGGAAAATTCGAGACACTTTGGGAACATGATGAACCCAAATAAAGTATTTGGAGCTCATGAAAAGATTGTTAGGAACTTGGAACATAAAGATTAAGGTGAAGAAGGTAGGAATTAAATTTCAGAAAAGAAGTCGGAAAATTCCTAGAGATACATATTTGTCTCCTAAATGTATTTAAAAACACATTTGCACATAGAAACACAAGGTGCAACCGTTATGAATGCAACAAACACGTTTCTACCTTAAGATAAATTTTAATCTAATGAAAATTTATTATTTCCCCTTGTTTTCATGAGCATAAAAAACATAAAATTAAATCATTTTAGCTCTATTTCAAGAGAAGCAAAATTTAATCATACAATTCTACCCCTTAAGATGAATCTAGTCCCACAAGATTTAGAAGATGGTGATAAAAGAGATACATATTCTCGCCTTTGGATTCTTCTCTACTTTGCATACATGTTAACAATACTCCAAGTAACTTGTCAAAACCGATTCCAAGATTCCTAAAGGTACTCCAAACAATACTCGGGTAACTCCAATCACTAGGCCACCTTTCCTTTTTAGTCCATAATATCAATTCTTTTACTTAAAATATTCACCTTCCAATGAAGCTTCCTTACTTTCTTGGTCTAAAAGTAGATTCTATTGCCAACTTTAAAACATTAATGACTAGATGCTCGGATCAAGTTGCTCAACTCTCAAACGATTATTCTTACTCCATGGTGTCATTTGAATCTTCTTAACATAACTCTCTCTCTTACTAAAGACATCGACAAGCGACGTTTCGCTTCTCCAAGTGATAGCACTTTTCCAAGTCATAATCTAGATCAATACCAAACCAATGATGATGTCATATGCTCAAAACCAACTTTGTGAAGATGTTCCTTAGATTCTTATGATCCTCATAGATGTCACTTATCATGCCCAAGTAGATAGTACCTCCATGCTCCATAATGGATGACTCCAAGGATCATCGTTAGATGTTCCATCTGATGTTTTCTTGCTTAAACCTCTATTTTTCTTCTTACATAAGGACACATCCCACACCTTGATAAGGTGCATCATACTAGATATAAAAACTCTTGTCCTGATCTACAAAGCTAATACATATGTTTTACCACAACCTCTTTTTACTCCTTCAAATACTTAGCCGAGGTCTCTTGATCTGAACTTAAACCTTCTCCAATAACACTATCAATATCTAGATGGTCTTGGATAAACTTCCTTGAACATCTAATCAAACCTCATTATTAAAGACTCGAAGTTTCTCTCACATCTTTGAGTGGGTTCCTATCACATCATTAACTTCCTTCAATCCAAACCTTCTTGTCATGCTTAGTATATCATTGGAATTTCCTAAGACTCCATAGAACCATCTCAGTAGTTATTAGATATCTCATTCCTATGTCATCAATGCCTACTTGTCCTAGGTATGTTAAAGATTAGACTCCTAATGAGGATAGCTTGAATTGCAGAGCCATATTGACGTAATTCATCCATTCCTCATAGATGATCCAATAACTTATCAACTGAAAGCAAAGGATACTTACTCTGGATGATGAAACCCATAAGTGATATACATCCTCCCGGTACCACCTTTCTTATCGAGATCAATCGATTCTTCCAAGTGAGAGCTAGAGAGCATAACCGAACTTCATATGGCACCTTGAGCATTTGGACCCTTCTTAGTTAGATAGTTGGCATAAGCGTGATTGTCTATCTTATTGATCTCCTCCAAAGGTATTTGTTCCTCCAAAGGTTTTGATCTAGGGACCTATGGGTTATGGGCCCACCACGCGATCATAAACTAGAATGTACGATACTTCATCTTGCAAATTCTTCAACTTGGCTACCCCTTAAGAAAAAAATAAATTAGGGGACATACAAAAAGGGTAGCGTACCTTCTTCCAAATGAGCTAACTAGTATCAAGACGTTCGACATCCCAATGATACTCTCGTGTATGAGCAAGAACAAGAAATCTAAAATTCCACGGCGAGAAAAACAACAGTGCAGTAAAAATAGCTATAACTCTTATTCTATTAATCCAATAGAGCTACAGTTTATATTGTTGGAAAGCTTATCAAACTCTCCACTACTTCCTTATAAAACACTTTTCCAAATTCTACAGTTCAGGTAGTCAAAAGCAGTGCACAATAGAAACGATTCCAGGCTTCAGACAACATCGATGTATCATCTTGTGATTTTCATAACTCCATAACCAACATAGCTATCAAGGTGATTCTTGTGGTCAAAGAAATATATTGAAGTCTAATGTCGTCCAGAATTTTATCATGATTTTTGGTAGTCCAAAGCGGAGATATAAAACCGATAAAATAGGTTGCTCAAGGAAAATACGAGAGAAAACATGAGAGAACCAAAACCCGACTATTTATTTCATTAATCCTTATACCTTAGGCCTATAAACTAAAATGAAATTGTGGGAACACCCAACAAGATCATTGCAATCATTACAAAGATTCAAAACAAGCGAAGCATAATGATAATTCAACAAAGCACTAAACGTGTACAATTCAATCATTGACTCAACTTACGATACTATCGTCCCTCATTGTACTAGGGTAACAATCCTAAGACTCATCTTTAGATTACGCAAGAAGGTGATGAGGGACAGTTCTAAAAGCATATCAAATCAAGCAGTGAAGATGAGAATAAAGACTTCAAAATAAGCACCAAGGTAGAGATGAATACAAGGGTAGAGATATAGTAGAGAAGAAAATATCAATGTTCATAGAGCAAGGGTTTTTAGTAACATCTAAACCTTAAAGCGATGAGTTTCTACTAGGCTCGCGTCTACGATTAGCATTGCTCCGATACCACACTTTTGTAGCACCGGTTTTAAGGACAAAACCAGATACACACCATATGTCGACCTAGGAAGTCAAATCTCACATATAGCTACAAATAAAGGTAATATCAATAGAGCGATTAATATATAACATACTTAGTATAAAGGATATAACCTTAGACAATAAACAATGGAAAGTCAACTCGGGATCTTGGTGAAGACTCAAATTCCACAGGACAAGCGATCGGTTGATCACAAAGCCTAATTCTCCAAACTCTAGCAATCTGGTACCCATCCGAATTTTCCAAAGATTTAAAAAAAAGTAAAGCAAGCGTAAGTACATGTCGTACTCAACAAATATAACATGGGGTTTATGAGGCTCAAAAAGGTCGACACCTTGGTTTAACTGCATTTAGCTTTTAATGAGTCATCTTTTAGCAATTGGGTGGCAACAAGTTTATTCACAAGCCCATATAAACACATGATCGTGTAAACATAAATAATGAACAACATAAGCAGTAATCATTAGTGTGCATCTTCATCATCCGTATCATCCATGTTCTTCATCTATTCCATAAGGGTCCAAGGCCGCTTCGTGACCATGAGCACGACTAATATACTAGTTTTACACTCTACAAAGGTTGTACACTTTCACTGACGAGTCATGATTTACCCTTTCGCTCGAGGCGGCCAACCTCTTGGCCCACTACCAAGGAAGGTCGATAGGGTTCACTATGAAGCCTTTCAAAGGTTAAATCCTAACAAGTTAGGGCCGCTAAGGTTTCCCCATCAATAAGCATGAACCCCCCTCCAAGGAGTGACCAACAAAATACCAAGAAACCAAAGTACACCCTCTTGGCAGGCTAAGATCATACCTATCGGAGCCCTTCTTGCGCCATAAAGGTAACCACTAACAAGCTAGAAAAGATCCTCATACTTGAGCTAAAGCCCGAGCCATGTAGCCCTCACAAATTGCATTGTAAGTCCTAGTTGTTCGCTTACGGAGAAGTCCTTAGGGAGAGAAATCTAGAGCACCATAAAATAGCCCAATGCTCTAGCCTCCTTGTTCCATGTTGCTAAAAAGCATGTTTTAATGTTATTGGATATACCATTAGTCAAGTTACAAGATCATGGCTTTCGTTGAGCACTAGCATCATACTACCTAATGTAATAACCCATAGGAATAAAGGAATCTAGGATATCAAATATGGCAGAACCGCCCAAAATAATACACCTTTGGAGGCGCTTGTCTTCCACCAGACACTAAGCACCCCGAGAGCAAGCTACATCGGGCAGATTCCATCGAGCACACCCCAGGGGAGAGCTCGAATCATCCATGTTTTTCCTCCAGGTTCTAGTAATAAGAACGAGTTTACAATACTTAGTCCATTTCATACAACCAGAGTTCTTAGAAATACATTATTATAAAACGAGAATTTAGAGTGCGGAATTTGAACAACAGAATACAACAACATCTAGCGGTAGAATACAAGGATCCGTCTGTGCCCACTAGAAGAATCCTCCACACAATAGTAAATCTTGATGCACACATAGCAATAGGGTAAATAAACCCACAGTACACAATGTACTACTGCAAGACATCTGTGACTAGTGGGAATAATTTTCTAACTCCAAAGGGTATGATAAGCTTTTTGGTTTCTTTTGGGTTTTTTTTTGTGAAAGCAATACTAATAGTGAATCTTTATATATATTTGTTATTAGCAGTCATGATTAATTCATTATCTAACCATTCTATTTAAGCACCTGTTCTACTTTCAAGCAAGAGCTTGAGAAAAGCAGTTCCATTTCACCACCTTTCATTTTCCGTTCTTTCTACGGTGCTAGACTATAGACAAGCCGCATACAGCATCATCAGGCGATTCGTGAATCAATGTGCCTAGTGGGTACCCCAAAACACACGCCCACTTGTACCCTAGGCATAGGTAGGACCAACCCACTACCCTCCATCCACAGGGTCGAGGTCCCCATCTAAACTTGGACTCCAAGCCCCCGCTCCTGAGTCTCAGACTCAGTGCGGTGCTTAGACCTCCACCATCCCCGCCTAATCGGTGTCTGGTAGGAAAGAGTGGAACCCATGACAAGAGAACAATCAGCCTTCCGCACGCCCATACATAAGTATGTGTTCAGGATAATAAGTCTGTGACTTGCCTAAAACCCAATGCAATGGTCGATCCTTAACCGACACGGACAGAGAAAATAGTATAACCAAGCTATGCCCCGTTGGCCACGAGACACAACCTCTTACACCCACCAATACCCGTACCATATCCCTACCCGGTCTCTATTTTTCCTTTCACCATTTTATCATGAGAGTGACAATAATAATCACCTATTGCGAGTAACGACAGGTTACTCACGCTACCAAAAAACCTAAGCATAGCAGCTACTCAACCTATGCTAGTAGGACTCATAGGTAAGTATATCTATGCATGTAGTTTCAATAAAATGCCTATAACATAAATGCATATCACATATATATATCCAGTGATCATTCAAAAATAAGGGTTATACACCGGGGCATGACTTGGGTAGGCGGGGTGTCAGCAAAGTCAGCAACTAATGGCTCCGGGGCTCCCTCCTGTACGAGAATCTCCTCCGCGTACTCCTCAATGATCTCCTCGTACTCCTGCTCGCCCACAGTCATGAACTCTACCAACTTGTTATCTACATGCATGAAATGATGATGCAACACTTAGTAATATGGCAACAACAACTCTTAAAATAAGAATACATCTATCAAGCTACTAAGCTAGCTCTACCGACTAAGACGCTAAGTTGCCTATCATTCCCACTAAATAGGTATGAAACATTTCATGTATTATCTTAGCAACTAAAGGCATCCTTATTTTTAATACCGATTTAATATATATATAATAAAACATGGAGTACTAGCTACCATATTTATCAACATATTCTAAGGCTACAAAAATTACAGTGAGCACATAATAATATGATGAACCTACTGTAAAAATTTCATGGTCAAAGCTATTACCAATTTGCCACAAAAATTCCTACAAATACTAATCTAAATAATGCTAAGTTTTTCTAAATGAATTAATGAATCTAACATTCTAACAGATAACTATAAACTAACTACACCAACGGATAGATCATATTTTTTTAAACCTAACAAATTTTGTTTCACTATTTTTAGACACCTACAGAATTTACAATAATTTTCCAAAGATCAGCTTAGAATGTAAAATATAAAGCTATTTCTATCTTCTATAAAAATGAAAAACAAATTCAACCCGCATAGCCCACGCGCGAGCGACGCGACCCACGAACGCGCGACCTGCCGACGCGTCCCACGCGGGACGCGGCCCAACTACACGGAAACAGCCCGTGATAGGGAGGCCTGTGCGCGCCGGCACCTTTTGTGAAAATGCCCTTGAGCTTCCGGTAATTCATCCCGAGGTCTGCAACACTATTCCTACAGTCTGCGCTTATATAGATAAGCCCCTCCCCATTCTCTTCTTTACCACGGGTGGGTCCTCCGGCCACCCCCGCGCACACCAGTGCGGCGGCGATGGCACTGGACCACCACGCCGGCCATCTGGGCCCCTCCCCACCCCCTCTAAGGGACCAATGCTCACCTAGATGCAAACGTGAAGCGGGGGGTGGTGAAGAGATGAACGAGGACATAGTCAGAAGCTCCCTCCACGGCGGCGGACACCCTGCGGCGGCGGTAGCCATGTTCTAGTGAGCCTAGGCACAGCCGAGGTGGTAGAACCAATGGATGGGCATCGGCAACTCAACCCGAAGCTACCTGTGGTGGTGGCTTGACCAGGGATGGACTGGGTGCATCTGGCCACGTGCACACGGCAAGCCAAGCGGCGGACTGTGGTGGCACGACCATGTCAGTGACGCCGTGAAAACAGTGACGGTGCAAGTGGGTGCGTAGGGGGTAGAGGGAATCAAGGCGAAGACAACGGTGCTAAGGAATTGGATGCTAAGGCTCTATGAAGGGGGTGCTCTGGCATGGCTTGAAAGTGTCCATAAGATGACTGACGACGAGGAAAACTCCAAAGTGGAGCTCGACATCGCACGGTTGTGGCAGTGGGTGGGCTTGGCGCGTAGCTAGGTTCCCAATTGAGCCACAGGCAAGCGCAATTACCCCAAAGGTGACCAGGCACTGCGGTTTGCTTTAGCGCGGCTCGGTCGGGCCGGCGCAACACCATTCAAGGCGGTGGTTGTTGGGAAACACGGCATGGTGCTTGCCAGTTAATAGAAGAGGACAAAAGCGCAACTGGGGATAGCTGCATGCGCGGGCAGAGCAAGGGCGGCAGTGGCACGATGAGCAGAGGGGTGTTGTGTCGCCTCGGTGGGACATGGATGCCAAGCGGAGCGAGGCACATGGGGTGTCGCACCCTGCGCAGCGCGTAGTGCACTCGACGTGATGACGTGACGCAGAGGGAACATGCGTGTGCTAGCGACGGTGGCTACGGCCATGTGATGCCACTGTGCCCAAGCGAAAATGACGACGGCATCTGGCGGAGTAGAGCCAAGCAACAGAGCAACACGGGCGGCCCCATAGGCACCAACAACAAGCGCCAGCCGAAATAGCCGCATCGTTGTAGTGAGAAGGACGATTGCAAAGCTGTATTGTCGGGCCACGATGGCTAGCCGAGCTCGGCGGATTGACACAGACGCTGAGCGTTAGCAGCGCTAACGACGGCTTTCGGAGAAGCGGTGACGCTTCCCACGTGATGAACCCAACCAAGAACGTGCCATGCACGCTTTTTAAAGCGCCCAATTCACTCAATCGGTTGACCCAACATCCAAACCAGCGCCATATACCTAAGAGGGCATATGAGGCTACTTAGACAAGCCATAAAACAACACCACTCCTTAACCCAATTACTCTACAAAAATTGCCAAACATAGCTTTGCCAAACCATTTTTTAGGCTTAGAAATTTGACTAAGTCTTGATCAGATTCGCGTCAAATTTGATTTCCAAGCTATTAGACCAGTTAGCTAGTGAATTCATTTTTCGATCACAGGTATTTCATCATCATCTACAAAATTTGTACTACAAACTTTATTCAAGTAGCGCATGCATGTTCTATAGCATTTTTTCTTAATAAAAATTGGTTTTAAATCCTAAGTGATATAACATGGCAATGGAATTTAACTTTCGTTATGCATTTTCGTTGATCGTTTCGAGTTATGGAATTTGATCTACACACTATATTACATGTATTAACACTTAAACATGATGCTCATGCAGTGTTTTAGTAAACGATTTATGGTGTAACACTGAGGGTGCTACATCAAATAGCTAGCAAAATTACTACGGTCGCCAAGGTAGACACATGCATATGATTAAAATGATATTAAGGTGACTAGAACAACAAGGAAGATCACATGCTATACTTGCCTTAAACTCAAATCCTTCTTCTATTGAATTGTAGCCTCCAAAGGACTTCTTCTGGATCACCAACTTCTTTTATATCACCAACGCAAAGCTCACCGACTGGACATGATCATAAAGCACCATACAAGCATCCATGCAATCATACATGAAGCAAACAATAGATCTAAATTAGAATAGTACACCAAACATAAAATCAAGATGAAAAGTTTGTAAAACGAATCTACGTCTCGCTACGAACACATAAACGTGAAAAGCACTCTAATCGTCACTATAACGAAAAAGTTATGAATTAAACAAGATTTACTTTAATAAAATAATAGATTAAATCTAACCTCGAATTTTAAAAATTGAAAATATATTTAACAGTAGGATGAACATGTAGATTACTCAATTACTGAATCTAACGCTTAACTTGAATGGATCAAAAGCGGAGTTAAAGCGAAGATTTTACGGCCTAAATAAGACTAGTGGCAAAAGCGTAAATAGATGAAAGCGTATTTTGGATCTAACGAGAAGAAACTACGTTTTCAAAAGAAGAAAACGTATTCTCAATCTATGAGAGGGATTTTACGGTTTTACGAAAGAAAACGATTACGAATCTACTAGAAAGAAACTACGCTTTCGGAATAGGAAAATGTATACGGAAGTGCGTCATGGAATTCATGGGTTATATTACGCATAAACCGCTTGGGCTCTTTTTTGCAAATAAACCTGGCGAAGGGGTATGGGCGATCTTGGACCGTTAGATTGAATTTGGATGGCCTAGATTAGAAAGGAGAGGGAGAGAGAGTCACCGGCCAGAGAAGAAAAGCGCACGGCGGAGCTCCATTACTGGCGGCGAGAAGCTCCTCGGAGCCCTTGGTTTGGGTCCTAGAGGCCACGATTTGATGAGCTGAGAGCATAGGGAATAAGAGGAGAAGACAGCGAACTCACCTAGGGCCTTCTTTGCGGTGAGCGCGGGTCTCTGTGTCAAACAGCGGCAATGGCAATGACGACGGCAAGAGAAGGAGGAGAAAAATCTAATTTACTACATGAGGGATTTCCTAAACTAGGGGCTCCCCTTACGGTACTCTGTGAAGCAGGTGGAGTCCATGGGGTTTGGCCCCACCCTGCAACCCTGCACACATGACGGAGAAATCGAAGGGGAAATGGTTAGATAGCAGGTGGAGTCCATGGAGTTTGGTTTTGGAGTAGAAATTGATGAAGAACCCCCAACAATGGTTGTCGATTCGAGGCAGGTTGCTTGAAACGCCATGGGAATGAGATGCAGGAAGGCGGGAAGAAATCAGAGTTAGAGAGAGAGGAGGCTGGAGAGTAGAGTGTCCGTGTGTTTGGTCTCTGTTAACCTGCTAGCACCAGTACTAGTATACAACAAGGTAACTTTTTAGTTAGGTGTTGATTTTCCTCACGTGTGAACATGGAGCTAGGAATATTAGTTAACTAGTTATCGACTAATTGCACACATGTGAGCGTATTTCTTGTAAACCACCGCAAGGCTGAAATTTAGGACTAATGAAGTAACTTGACCGCAGATGGCACATGGCTACGTAGACAGCTTAACATACAAAATTACTTGTGTATTCTATTTTGCTCAATACCAATATATAATATATTATAATTACAGGAAGCACGCTACAATATTGGAGGACATCCGGAGTCTACAGAAAGATCTATTGGGTGACATTTTAAAGGACAGACAAGTCATCTAGATAATACATATGTTTTTTATAAATAGAATTATTTCCAAAACACTTGCATCAAAATCTATTTTCTCAATTAAACTGAATGGATACGATGATTTTGATGGATGATGATTAATAGATGATAATTGAATATTCGGTGTAGAGGGAGTTCATGCACTATGTTTTGTCAAATCTCATTTGGCACATATATGGGGGACGTGTTCAAAAGGCTATGCAAGTAGTGGTGGACCTCTGAACATTACAAGTACAGAGTTTCACACGTGCCATTGCAAGTCGTGCTTTGTTTCCTTTCCCTAGGCCATTGCAAGACTACTTAGTATTGCACCTTTTGTCTATGTACCGTGCTGGGTTAGTATTCCAATGTGATTGTTCCATCAAAAGTTTGAAAGGTTCGTTAAGTTATGAAAGGTGATGGATGTTATATGTTCGGAAAAGGAGAGCAAATATTTTTAGTGTTGGCCGAAAAGTGGTAAAGATTTTATGCCTGGTGATGGTTGTGTTCGGAAAATACACCGGGTGGTTCAATAGCATGGAGTAGTGGTGGGGACAGGCCTGTCGACCCCTGGATTGCCGACAGGCCTGTCGGCCTCTGGACAGCCGACAGACCTGTCGGCCTCTGGACCGCCTACAAGGCCTGTCGGACAACCACCGGCCGACTGGGCCTGTCGGCCCACCAACGCCCGACAGGGCGAAGTCGGCTGCCACGTCAACCTAATCGGCTACTCAGTTGCCGATATGGGACCTGTCGGCCTTCCAGAGGCCGTCATGGGTCCTACCGGCCGTCCGGACGCCGACAGGGTCCTAAAATTGCAATAAACCTATAACAGCTTCTAGATTTGCAATTGTTATTTGGAAAAAATCATGGAAGTGGCGGCGAGGCGATTCCGTAATCATTGACTCCGACGGTGATCTTTATTACAGATCTAGAGATCGGGAGGAGAAGAAGGAAATCGTGGGGATGCAGACTTGCTTTCAGCGGTCGAAACGGAGCTACAAATGATTAGTCGTAGTCGTGTGTGGTCCTTGCATCACGAGTCATAAACATTGCAGCAGTCAAGATCTGCAAGGAGAAGCAGTGCTTGTTGAGGGAGCACAAATCTTAAGACTCACCGTGGTTAAGGTGAGGTTTGATTTCACGTGCACAGCCTAGAGAAACTTTTTTCCTTTCCTCCACTAAGAGCGCGAAACGCTTGCCATGGAGATAGATATCTTGACTGTACTAGTAGAGCACAGCTAACAAATACTAGGTAATATATTTTGGTCAAGGAAAAATGTGTGCTAGCTGTAGGCAGAACATGAACTTGTATTCTTTTATTAGTGCAAATCCACACATAAATACTTGAACCTGGGCTAAAACGGTAACACAAGAAACTTTCACATCTAGCAACACTCATGAGGTAGCCATGAGATGCAGATTAGATAAACTGACAGGAAGATGCAAGAGTAGAAGCACTCACCATCAGGTTGTGGAGGTCGTTGCCGGAGTTCGAGTCACCGCACAGTTTACTCTGTGAAGCAGGTGGAGTCCTTGGGGTTTGGCCCCACCCTGCAGCCCTGCACACATGATGGAGAAATCGAAGGGGGGAAATGGTTAGATAGCAGGTGGAGTCCATGGGGTTTGGTTTTGGAGTAGAAATTGATGAAGAACCCCCAACAATGGTTGTCGATTCGGGGCAGGTAGCTTGAAACGCCATGGGAATGAGATGCGGGAAGGGGGGAAGAAATCAGAGTTAGAGAGAGAGGAGGCTGGAGAGTAGAGTGTCCGTGTGTTTGGTCTCTGTTAACCTGCTAGCACTTACAACAAGGTAGCTTTTTAGTTAGGTGTTGATTTTCCTCACGTGTGAACATGGAGCTAGGAATATTAGTTAACTAGTTATCGACTAATTGCACAGATGTGAGCGTATTTCTTGTAAACCACCGCAAGGCTAAAATTTAGGAATAATGAAGTAACTTGACTGCAGATGACACATGGCTACGTAGACAGCTTAACATACAAAATTACTTGTGTATTCTATTTTGCTAAATACCAATATATAATATATTATAATTATAGGAAGCATGCTACAATATTGGAGGACATCCGGAGTCTACAGAAAGATCTGTTGGGTGACATTTTAAAGGACAGACAAGTCATCTAGATAATACATATGTTTTTTATAAATAGAATTATTTCCAAAACACTTGCATCAAAATCTATTTTCTAAATTAAACTGAACGATTACGATGATTTTGATGGATGATGATTAATAGATGATAATTGAATATTCGTGTAGAGAGAGTTCATGCACTATGTTTTGTCAAATCTCATTTAGCACATATATGGGGGACGTGTTCAAAAGGCTATGCAAGTAGTGGTATACCTCTGAACATTACATGTACAGAGTTTCACACGTGCCATTGCAAGTCATGCTTTGTTTCCTTTCCTAGGCCATTGCAAGACTACTTAGTATTGCAACTTTGGTCGATGTACCGTGCTGGGTTAGTATTCCAATGTGTTTGTTCCATCAAAAGTTTGAAAGGTTCGTTAAGTTATGAAAGGTGATGGATATTATATGTCCGGAAAAGGAGAGCAAATATTTTTAGTGTTGGCCGAAAAGTGGTAAAGCTTTTATGCCTGGTGATGGTTGTGTTCGCAAAATACACGGGTGGTTCAATAGTGTAGTGGTGGGGACGGGCACTGCCGGCCCTGGATTGCCCGGCAGGCCTGTCGGCCCACCAACGGCGGATAGGGCGAAGTCGGCTGCCACGTCAACCTAATCGACTACTCAGTTGCCGATATGGGACCTGTCGGCCTTCCAGAGGCCGTCATGGGTCCTACCGGCTGTCCGGACGCCTTGACGAGGGTCCTAAAATTGCAATAAACCTATAACAGCTTCTAGATTTGCAATTGTTATTTGGAAAAAATCATGGAAGTGGCGACAGACAGATTCCGTAATCATTGACTCCGACAGTGATACTCTTACAGATCTAGAGATCAGGAGGAGAAGAAGGAAATCGTGGGGATGCAGACTTGCTTTCAACGGTCGAAACGGAGCTACAAATGATTAGTCGTAGTCGTGTGTGGTCCTTGCATCACGAGTCATAAACATTGCAGCAGTCAAGATCTGCAAGGAGAAGCAGTGCTTGTTGAGGGAGCACAAATCTTAAGACTCACCGTGGTTAAGGTGAGGTTTGATTTCACGTGCACAGCCTAGAGAAACTTTTTTCCTTTCCTCCACTAAGAGCGCGAAACGCTTGCCATGGAGATAGATATCTTGACTGTACTAGTAGAGCACAGCTAACAAATACTAGGTAATATATTTTGGTCAAGGAAACATGTGTGCTAGCTGTAGGCAGAACATGAACTTGTATTCTTTTATTAGTGCAAATCCACACATAAATACTTGAACCTGGGCTAAAACGGTAAGACAAGAAACTTTCACATCTAGCAACACTCATGAGGTAGCTATGAGATGCAGATTAGATAAACTGACAGGAAGATGCAAGAGTAGAAGCACTCACCATCAGGTTGTGGAGGTCGTTGCCGGAGTTCGAGTCACCGCACAGTTTACTCTGTGAAGCAGGTGGAGTCCATGGGGTTTGGCCCCACCCTGCAGCCCTGCACACATGATGGAGAAATCGAAGGGGGGAAATGGTTAGATAGCAGGTGGAGTCCATGGGGTTTGGTTTTGGAGTAGAAATTGATGAAGAACCCCCAACAATGGTTGTCGATTCGGGGCAGGTAGCTTGAAACGCCATGGGAATGAGATGCAGGAAGGGGGGAAGAAATCAGAGTTAGAGAGAGAGGAGGCTGGAGAGTAGAGTGTCCGTGTGTTTGGTCTCTGTTAACCTGCTAGCACTAGTACTAGTATACAACAAGGTAGCTTTTTAGTTAGGTGTTGATTTTCCTCACGTGTGAACATGGAGCTAGGAATACTAGTTATCGACTAATTGCACACATGTCAGCGTATTTCTTGTAAACCACCGCAAGGCTGAAATTTAGGACTAATGAAGTAACTTGACCGCAGATGGCACATGGCTACGTAGACAGCTTAACATACAAAATTACTTGTGTATTCTATTTTGCTCAATACCAATATATAATATATTATAATTACAGGAAGCACGCTACAATATTGGAGGACATCCGGAGTCTACAGAAAGATCTATTGGGTGACATTTTAAAGGACAGACAAGTCATCTAGATAATACATATGTTTTTTATAAATAGAATTATTTCCAAAACACTTGCATCAAAATCTATTTTCTCAATTAAACTGAATGGATACGATGATTTTGATGGATGATGATTAATAGATGATAATTGAATATTCGGTGTAGAGGGAGTTCATGCACTATGTTTTGTCAAATCTCATTTGGCACATATATGGGGGACGTGTTCAAAAGGCTATGCAAGTAGTGGAGGACCTATGAACATTACAAGTAGAGTTTCACACGTGCCATTGCAAGTCGTGCTTTGTTTCCTTTCCCTAGGCCATTGCAAGACTACTTAGTATTGCAACTTTGGTCGATGTACCGTGCTGGGTTAGTATTCCAATGTGTTTGTTCCATCAAAAGTTTGAAAGGTTCGTTAAGTTATGAAAGGTGATGGATGTTATATGTCCGGAAAAGGAGAGCAAATATTTTTAGTGTTGGCCGAAAAGTGGTAAAGCTTTTATGCCACGTGATGGTTGTGTTCGCAAAATACACCGGGTGGTTCAATAGTGTAGTGGTGGGGACAGGCCTGTCGGCCCCTGGATTGCCGGCAGGCCTGTCGGCCCACCAACGGCGGACAGGGCGAAGTCGGCTGCCACGTCAACCTAATCGACTACTCAGTTGCCGATATGGGACCTGTCGGCCTTCCAGAGGCCGTCATGGGTCCTACCGGCCGTCCGGACGCCGACAGGGTCCTAAAATTGCAATAAACCTATAACAGCTTCTAGATTTGCAATTGTTATTTGGAAAAAATCAAGGAAGTGGCGACAGACAGATTCCGTAATCATTGACTCCGACAGTGATACTGTTACAGATCTAGAGATCAGGAGGAGAAGAAGGAAATCATGGGGATGCAGACTTGCTTTCAACGGTCGAAACGGAGCTACAAATGATTAGTCGTAGTCGTGTGTGGTCCTTGCATCACAAGTCGTAAACATTGCAGCAGTCAAGATCTGCAAGGAGAAGCAGTGCTTGTTGAGGGAGCACAAATCTAAAGACTCACCGTGGTTAAGGTGAGGTTTGATTTCACGTGCACCGCCTAGAGAAACTTTTTCCTTTCCTCCACTAAGAGCGCGAAACGCTTGCCATGGAGATAGATATCTTGACTGTACTAGTAGAGCACAGCTAACAAATACTAGGTAATATATTTTGGTCAAGGAAAAATGTGTGCTAGCTGTAGGCAGAACATGAACTTGTATTCTTTTATTAGTGCAAATCCACACATAAATACTTGAACCTGGGCTAAAACGGTAAGACAAGAAACTTTCACATCTGGCAACACTCATGAGTTAGCTATGAGATGCAGATTAGATAAACTGACAGGAAGATTCAAGAGTAGAAGCACTCACCATCAGGTTGTGGAGGTCGTTGCCAGAGTTCGAGTCACCGCACAGTTTACCCTATGAAGCAGGTGGAGTCCATGGGGTTTGGCCCCACCCTGCAGCCCTGCACACATGATGGAGAAATCGAAGGGGGGAAATGGTTAGATAGCAGGTGGAGTCCATGGGGTTTGGTTTTGGAGTAGAAATTGATGAAGAACCCCCAACAATGGTTGTCGATTCGGGGCAGGTAGCTTGAAACGCCATGGGAATGAGATGCAGGAAGGGGGGAAGAAATCAGAGTTAGAGAGAGAGGAGGCTGGAGAGTAGAGTGTCCGTGTGTTTGGTCTCTGTTAACCTGCTAGCACTAGTACTAGTATACAACAAGGTAGCTTTTTAGTTAGGTGTTGATTTTCCTCACGTGTGAACATGGAGCTAGGAATATTAGTTAACTAGTTATCGACTAATTGCACACATGTGAGCGTATTTCTTGTAAACCACCGCAAGGCTAAAATTTAGGACTAATGAAGTAACTTGACCGCAGATGGCACATGGCTACGTAGACAGCTTAACATACAAAATTACTTGTGTATTCTATTTTGCTCAATACCAATATATAATATATTATAATTACAGGAAGCACGCTACAATATTGGAGGACATCCGGAGTCTACAGAAAGATCTGTTGGGTGACATTTTAAAGGACAGACAAGTCATCTAGATAATACATATGTTTTTTATAAATAGAATTATTTCCAAAACACTTGCATCAAAATCTATTTTCTCAATTAAACTGAATGGATACGATGATTTTGATGGATGATGATTAATAGATGATAATTGAATATTCGGTGTAGAGGGAGTTCATGCACTATGTTTTGTCAAATCTCATTTGGCACATATATGGGGGACGTGTTCAAAAGGCTATGCAAGTAGTGGTGGACCTCTGAACATTACAAGTACAGAGTTTCACACGTGCCATTGCAAGTCGTGCTTTGTTTCCTTTCCCTAGGCCATTGCAAGACTACTTAGTATTGCAACTTTGGTCAATGTACCGTGATGGGTTAGTATTCCAATGTGTTTGTTCCATCAAAAGTTTGAAAGGTTCGTTAAGTTATGAAAGGTGATGGATGTTATATGTCCGGAAAAGGAGAGCAAATATTTTTAGTGTTGGCCGAAAAGTGGTAAAGCTTTTATGCCTGGGGATGGTTCTGTTCGGAAAATACACCGGGTGGTTCAATAGCATGGAGTAGTGGTGGGGATAGGCCGGTCGACCCCTGGATTGCCGACAGGCCTGTCGGCCTATGGACAGCCGACAGGCCTTTCGGCCTCTGGACCGCCGACAGGGCCTGTCAGACAACCACCGGCCGACAGGGCCTGTCGGCCCACCAACGCCCGATAGGGCGAAGTCGGCTGCCACGTCAACCTAATTGGCTACTCAGTTGCCGATATGGGACCTGTCGGCCTTCCAGAGGCCGACATGGGTCCTACCGGCCTTCCGGCCGCCGACAGGGTCCTAAAATTGCAATAAACCTATAACAGCTTCTAGATTTGCAATTGTTATTTGGAAAAAATCAAGGAAGTGGCGACAGACAGATTCCGTAATCATTGACTCCGACAGTGATACTGTTACAGCTCTAGAGATCAGGGGGAGAAGAAGGAAATCGTGGGGATGCAGACTTGCTTTCAACGGTCGAAACGGAGCTACAAATGATTAGTCGTAGTCGTGTGTGGTCCTTGCATCACAAGTCGTAAACATTGCAGCAGTCAAGATCTGCAATGAGAAGCAGTGCTTGTTGAGGGAGCACAAATCTTAAGACTCACCGTGGTTAAGGTGAGGTTTGATTTCACGTGCACAGCCTAGAGAAACTTTTTTCCTTTCCTCCACTAAGAGCACGAAACGCTTGCCATGGAGATAGATATCTTGACTGTACTAGTAGAGCACAGCTAACAAATACTAGGTAATATATTTTGGTCAAGGAAAAATGTGTGCTAGCTGTAGGCAGAACATGAACTTGTATTCTTTTATTAGTGCAAATCCACACATAAATACTTGAACCTGGGCTAAAACGGTAAGACAAGAAACTTTCACATCTAGCAACACTCATGAGGTAGCTATGAGATGCAGATTAGATAAACTGACAGGAAGATGCAAGAGTAGAAGCACTCACCATCAGGTTGTGGAGGTTGTTGCCGGAGTTCGAGTCACCGCACAGTTTACTCTGTGAAGCAGGTGGAGTCCATGGGGTTTGGCCCCACCCTGCAGCCCTGCACACATGATGGAGAAATCGAAGGGGGGAAATGGTTAGATGGCAGGTGGAGTCCATGGGGTTTGGTTTTGGAGTAGAAATTGATGAAGAACCCCCAACAATGGTTGTCGATTCGGGGCAGGTAGCTTGAAACGCCATGGGAATGAGATGCCGGAAGGCGGGAAGAAATCAGAGTTAGAGAGAGAGGAGGCTGGAGAGTAGAGTGTCCGTGTGTTTGGTCTCTGTTAACCTGCTAGCACTTACAACAAGGTAGCTTTTTAGTTAGGTGTTGATTTTCCTCACGTGTGAACATGGAGCTAGGAATACTAGTTATCGACTAATTGCACACATGTCAGCGTATTTCTTGTAAACCACCGCAAGGCTGAAATTTAGGACTAATGAAGTAACTTGACCGCAGATGGCACATGGCTACGTAGACAGCTTAACATACAAAATTACTTGTGTATTCTATTTTGCTAAATACAAATATATAATATATTATAATTACAGGCATCACGCTACAATATTGGAGGACATCCGGAGTCTACAGAAAGATCTGTTGGGTGACATTTTAAAGGACAGACAAGTCATCTAGATAATACATATGTTTTTTATAAATAGAATTATTTCCAAAACACTTGCATCAAAATCTATTTTCTAAATTAAACTGAATGGATACGATGATTTTGATGGATGATGATTAATAGATGATAATTGAATATTCGGTGTAGAGGGAGTTCATGCACTATGTTTTGTCAAATCTCATTTGGCACATATATGGGGGACGTGTTCAAAAGGCTATGCAAGTAGTGGTGGACCTCTGAACATTACAAGTACATAGTTTCACACGTGCCATTGCAAGTCGTGCTTTGTTTCCTTTCCCTAGGCCATTGCAAGACTACTTAGTATTGCAACTTTGGTCAATGTACCGTGCTGGGTTAGTATTCCAATGTGTTTGTTCCATCAAAAGTTTGAAAGGTTCGTTAAGTTATGAAAGGTGATGGATGTTATATGTCCGGAAAAGGAGAGCAAATATTTTTAGTGTTGGCCGAAAAGTGGTAAAGCTTTTATGCCTGGTGATGGTTGTGTTCGGAAAATACACCGGGTGGTTCAATAGCATGGAGTAGTGGTGGGGACTGGCCTATCGACCCCTGGATTGCCGACAGGCCTGTCGGACAACCACCGGCCGATAGGGAGCCTTTCAGCGCCGACAGGACAAAGTCGGCTGGCACATCAACCTAATCGGCTACTCAGTTGCCGATATGGGACCTGCCGGCCTTCCAGAGGCCGGCATGGGTCCTCTCGGCCGTCCGGACGCCGACAGGGTCCTAAAATTGCAATAAACCTATAACAGCTTCTAGATTTGCAATTGTTATTTAGAAAAAATCAAGGAAGTGGCGACAGACAGATTCCGTAATCATTGACTCCGACAGTGATACTGTTACAGATCTAGAGATAAGGAGGAGAAGGAAATCGTGGGGATGCAGACTTGCTTTCAACGGTCGAAACGGAGCTACAAATGATTAGTCGTAGTCATTTGTGGTCCTTCCATCACAAGTCGTAAACATTGCAGTAGTCAAGATATGCAAGGAGAAGCAGTGCTTGTTGAGGGAGCACAAATCTTAAGACTGGAGCTGAACGTCACCATGGTTAAGGTGATGTTTAATTTCACGTGCACAGCCTAGAGAAACTTTTTTCTTTCCTCCACTAAGAGCACGAAACGCTTGCCATGGAGATAGATATCTTGACTGTACTAGTAGAGCACTGCTAACAAATACTGGGTAATATATTTTGGTCAAGGAAAAATGTGTGCTAGCTGTAGGCAGAACATGAACTTGTATTGTTTTATTAGTGCAAATCCACACATAAATACTTGAACCTGTGCTAAAACGGTAACACAAGAAACTTTCACATCTAGCAACACTCATGAGGTAGCTATGAGACGCAGATTAGATAAACTGACAGGAAGATGCAAGAGTAGAAGCACTCACCATCAGGTTGTGGAGGTCGTTGCCAGAGTTCGAATCACCGCACAGTTTACTCTGTGAAACCCGCACGTGGCTTCTTGGCCCTGTCCTGGCGCCATGGCCACCAAGCACAGCACCATGGTGCAGCAGGGCGAAGGGCACAGACTGAAGTTGTCTTAGCAGAAGCTGGAGCCCTACCAAATGGGCCCTTAGTTATAGTTGCGGTTACTTAGTAACTCCCATGGTTATGATTGTACTTACTAGTAACCCCATGTTTATGTCAGTGGTTACTAGTATTTGATGGACACTTCAATGTGTCCAGGTTCATCCTCTACATTTCACCTTCCACCTTCCGTGTTTATAAGGAGTGCTCGCCTTCAGCCGCATGTATGAGACTACAGAAGAGCGCACCCTCTCTTCTCTATTGAGTTGCTCCCAAGTTTTTCGCGATTCGATCTTCTATGCGCACGAAGGATTGGAAGAGCAGGCTTCTAGAACCACGCCCATGTCTACGACACCTGCTCAGGTGTGCTGGGTGATTAGGTTTTTGGGAGTGTCTAACATGATTGCTCACTACCGATCTGATAGACGATATCATCTTCTTCCTGGTGGACATTCGAGGGAATACACTGCGAACATCGTCTTACATTGACTATGGCCCACGACATCGAGCAACGCACTATGTCGACTAATGCACATGGTGCCACCGGTGCCTTGAGCAAGGGTGCCTCCAAAAACTGGGTATATTTCTGATCTTAGTGTTTTATATTCAGTAAGACATTTGTGTTGTTAACAATCAGTATGTTCATCATGGTTGCCACTGTAGCAATTAATCGCAATCACGAGTTTACTACTATTTTTGTGGATTAAATTAAACATGAAAATGCCTAAATTCCTAACATAAATGAAATATACTTGGCCATAAGGCACGAGGCCCGATGGCCTGCCCATGGCTCGTATTTTTGGCCCGGCCCAGACACGGCATGGCCCGGTGGCCGTCGAGGCTGGGCCAGCCCAACCCGACCCTAGGGCCGTGCCTGGGCCGCACCCTCGGCACGACGTGCCGCCCTAGCCCAGCCCAATGAGATGGAGGCCTGCTAAGGCCCATGTAAGCCACCCTTATCTATCATTTATAACCATCAGTAAACCCTACATTCTTTCCCAACTTCCGCCTCCGCAAGCACTCCTCCACTCCGCTGCTCTGATTCGCGATCCTCGCGAGGCCCTTACCCATCGCGAGGCCGCACACACCCTTCTCCATCCCGATGTCGCCTCTCCGACTCCCATCCCAACTCTGCCTCTCTCTCTCACTCTCTTCCCATCCTGACTCTGCGTCTCTCACTCTCCTCTACGCTCAACGGCCAGCACCTAGCGGCGACCAGCGTGCGAATGGCGGCGTCGTAGCAGCTCCCACCCACGACGGCCAACGACCAGCGATGGTGTAGCAGCGGTTCCCACCCGCGGCGGCGCAGCAGCTCCCCCTGCGGCGACGGCGGCGTAGCAGCTTGTGGGGTGTGTGTGTGTGTGTGTGTATATAGAACTACTGTTCTATAGCTAGCCATAAAATAACTTATTATGTGGCCACTTTGAGTTACGATAGTTATTATGCTAATTTACGAGACTATAGTAACTCCTTGCTAAGTAATTTACTATAACATTATGGTAAATATCACTATGAGTTATAGTAACACGAGTATCGTAAATGCATATTTATGTTATCGTAAATTGGTACAAACATTATCGTAAATCAAGGTGGCTATAGAATAAGTTATTCTATGGCCAGCTGCAGAATAGCCTTACCTATATATACCCCTACGGCGACGGCGGCGTAGCAGCTTGTGGGGTGTGTGTCTATATATATATATATATCTGCAACTGGCCAGAGAATAACTTATTCTGTGGCCACTTTGAGTTACGATAGTTACTATGCTAATTTACGAGACTACAGTAACTCCTTGCTAAGTAATTTACTATAACATTATGGTAAATATCACCGTGAGTTATAGTAACACGAGTATCGTAAATGCATATTTATGTTATCGTAAATTGGTACAGACATTATCGTAAATCAAGGTGGCTATAGAATAAGTTATTTTATGGCCAGCTGCAGAATAGCCTTACCTATATATACCCCTATGCTGACATGACGTAGTACTTGTGGTGTGTGTGTGTATATATATATATATATATATATAACTACTGTTCTACAGCTGGTCAGAGAATAACTTATTATGTGGTCACTTTGAGTTACGATAGTTACTATGCTAATTTACGAGACTACAGTAACTCCTTGCTTAGTAATTTACTATAACATTATGGTAAATATCACCGTGAGTTATAGTAACACGAGTATCGTAAATGCATATTTATGTTATCGTAAATTGGTACAGACATTATCGTAAATCAAGGTGGCTATAGAATAAGTTATTCTATGACCAGCTGCAGAATAGCCTTACCTATATAAATAAGCATGCAATGTGGGTTTCGTTAAACAGAGAGGAATAGTAAGATCCAGGCGTCGTCTAACAACCCGATCAATAAAATATCCGAAAATCTCTATCCCCGAGATAAGCAAATGCATGCATTGGATTGTAAAAGCATCTCCAAGAGTATTTTAATTTTTTCTTCTAAAAACGTGTGTTTTTGTAAAGCACCTTCAAAAGAATCCTATATTTTCTTCCCCAAAATATGGTTTTCTCCAACTCCTAATAAAGGATTGGAGAAATGAATTAGATCATCTCCCAGAGTACCTAATAATTCACTCCTAGAAATCAAAATTTAGTCGTACGAGAACTTTTTTTCCTACGACAGTTGCTTTGTTCGCGCGGGCATTGCCCAGCCGGTTGCATCTAGGTAGGCTTCGCCACCGCCTGCTTCCATGCTCGTGCCGATCCCCAGCAGTTGTTCCTAGCCGGCGGGTAGCAACCAGGGAACCAGCAGCCGGCAACCAAGCCGGCCACCAGGCAAGCAAACACAGCAGGCATACAGTACCATGCAAGCAAGCAGGCAACCAGCAGCCTGCACGCAAGCAAGCAGGCTCTCGTGAAGCAGAAGTGCATGCGGATGAGTCTCGCGCCGACGCCAGGCTCACGGGCGATACCATGGCGGACGGCGTTACGCACGATCTCCTCGGCCTGTGGGCACGAGTGCAGTAAACCGACCTCCAGTTTCCCCGGCGACCTCGTCCGAGCCTGCGACGGCTCCATCGTCATCAACTCCACGCCGGGCACAAGGCCGACAAGGACTCCGTCGCGATCCCAGAGACGCCGGCGCGTGACCTCGGAGGCGTCCGTCGCCACGAACCACCGCCATGGCCGTACCCATACCCGTACCCGTACCTGTAGGTAGCCGACGAGGAGGCCCAACCAGAGTAGGTGCGCGCGTAGGAAGACGTGGAACCGCGAAGGTGGAGGTCGTATTCGGCATCGGCGCGGCGTCTGTCGTCGGAGAAGAAAAAAATCACGCGGGGAAGGATACGCACGAGCGGAGCAGCGCGTAAGTGCATCTCCGAGAGTTATCTAAATCCCTTCCTAATTCTTGGTAGTTAGTAAGATGAGAAAAAATTCTCTACAACAACTCCTAATCCATCGTCCTAATCTTTTAGAATTGGGAAAAGTTACCCTGTTCCGCGCGCTTCGGACTCGCGCATATCTTCTCTCTCCCTCCCGAGCGTGTTTGTCGGCCAATCTAAAGATGAAAGAGCGTGGATAGGAAAAAGAGTATGAAAGGATTCCTGATGCAAATATACAAGAGAGAAGGAATATATAAAAGTGGTTAGAATAATTTAGAAATAGTGTAGGATTCCTGTTATAAAATTGTCTTCTATATTTTAGGAATAGATTATTAGAAACTCTTGAGATGACCGTCTTCATTCCTTCCAATACTTTTTAGCAGTTGTAAAACTTTATGTTTTTAGGAAGAAAATATTGAGTAGTTTTGGAGATGCTCTAACTTTACGCGAATTGGGTGGGTTTTTCCCAAGTGCTAAAAGATTAGCAGGATGGATTAAGAGTTGTTGGAGAGGAGTTTCTTCCAATCTTGTTAAAAAATAGGATCACCAAGGCTTTTAGGATACTCTCGGAGATGCTCTAAAAAGATATTGGGAGGAAAAAGAAGTCAATCTCTAAGAGTTTTCAATAATCCACTCCTAAAATATAGAATATAATTTTACATCAAGAATCCTATAGTATTTTTAAATTATCATACCACTTTTATATATTATTTCTTTCTTGTACATTTGCATTAAGAGCCTTTTTCAACTCTTATCCTTTCCCACACCCTTACACCTTTAGATTGACCGATATCCGCGCAACCGCTACTACGCACAAAATTAGTTACGCGCGACGGAAGAGGATTTCCCAACTGCCTAAATTTTAGGAGTATGGATTAGGAGTGGTTGAAGAGATATTTTTCCCATTCTTGCTAAAAACTAAAGATTGTGAAGGGAAATAGAGTACTCTTAAGATGCTCTAACTTTCTTACCTTACTAATATCTTGTTGGTGCCGATTTTTTTGTTTTTTTTCTCTCAAAATTTCGCTGCAGATACGGTGGTGGCTGGATATAAACTTCCTTGCAACAAAAATCAGAGAGGTTTTGGATTTTGCAGATAATTTGGACCTAGATCTACAGTTTAATGAGGAAAGATAAGGAATTGACGAGTCTCCCATGACGTGAGAAACAATATGTCTCGCTCGGAGCCTACGAAAAGAAACAATTTGTGTTTTCACTATGGGTGACATAATTCGGTTTCCATCTTGGGCCCCCACACGTTGTTGGCGACAATTTACCTCGTTGACTATTGCGGTCGTCCGATTTTCCTCTCTGTCTACAAAACCAGTTTTTAACCTCCCTCAACTTCTAAAACCGTTTGCTTTTGCAACTTGGTGTTTTTCGGTGGTTTTGCTGATGTGGCGCCACGTTAGGAGGTAAATCAGACTAGAAAAATTTTTATTAAAAATATCTAAAAATTCATAAAAAATTCAAAAACTTATCAAAATATTTTTAATGCAAAATTAATACAATTAAATAAATCCTAAAACCTGGTTTAGTCTTAGAAAATTCATAAAAAGTTTGTTTTAGCTCGAAAAATTATGAAATTAGTTTTAGAATTTTTTTTTCCTAAAATCATGCTCTATGCTATGCTGCATAGCTTGAAATATCTTTTTTTATGTCACTTGATTCAATTTGTACAAATATCATGACCATGTGCTACCATCTAGATTTTCTCTGCCACATTACTCTCCATATTTCATTGCACTAAAACTTATTAAAATATATTAAACAAAGGATTCACACATGCATGCATATGTGGGGCAGGGTGCATGTAGCTACTTAGTTTAACACAACTACTTGGAAAATTATCTAGGGCAGGGGACCAGTGCCCACTACGGTCCTGACGATGCTTCACCGACACTTCTATTTAGTTCCCATGATCAATGTTGACTAATTATAATAGATACGAGAGCTTCTACTAGCAAATAAGCACAAAATTAAGTCCATCAAGATTCAAACGATTTCAAGATAGGCACCACAACATAGAACATGATTTTAGAAAAATTTGGAATAGGTTTCATAATTTTTCGAGCCAAAATAATTTTTCTATTAATTTTCAATATTAAACAAGGTTTAGGCTTTTTAATTGCATTTTTTCCATGTAAAAATATATTTTAATACTTTTTGATTTTTTATTAATATTTAGATTTTGTTATAAAACTATTTTTAACCCAATTTACCTCCTCAAACTTTCAACTTTCTCTGACGTGGCGCCACATCAGCAAAACCACCATCAAAATTGACAAGGTGTAAAAGTGTACGGTTTTCAAAAATTGAGAGAGGTTAAAAAACTAATATTGTAGATAGGAAAAAAAATCGGACGATCGTAAATTGGACTCCTTCCGCTAGAAATCATACCTTCGCGTCGCTGAACGAGCTCTGACAGCCCGCATAGGCTTTTGTCGTGCCACCGGACCTCGCCCGCACCCCCGCCCTGGCCCAAGGCCCAAGGCCCAAGGTACGAGACGAGCGACGCTGCCTGACCGATTGCTCATTGCGGGCCGGCCTTTTGTTCTGCCGCATACTCTTTCTTTCTCCCTCTCCCTCTCGTGGTTCTCCCGTTCCCCTCACGTGCGGCGCGACCGACGCCGTCACCGCCGCCGCCGCCCTACGCGAGGTGACCAGGTCTCCATCTTCGGGCACTTCGCCGGCGAAGCGAAGAGCACCCACCAGGTACTCACACCCCTCCTCTTCCGTTACCGCTGCGCGAGACCCGAACCCTAACTTAATCCATTTGTGTTCGCGTCTAATCCGATTACACTGTAGT
Source organism: Miscanthus lutarioriparius (assembly GCA_904845875.1). Lineage (NCBI taxonomy): Eukaryota > Viridiplantae > Streptophyta > Magnoliopsida > Poales > Poaceae > Miscanthus > Miscanthus lutarioriparius. The sequence goes on along the minus strand of CAJGYO010000014.1, from coordinate 86,352,109 downwards.
GTATATGCCTACTATCTTCCGACTCCTCCCCCCCCCCAAAAAAAAAAAAGAATTCGGGTATGAATGTGTACACCCATGTCCTTTGCTGGCTCCGCCCCTGGATCTGAGGAGAACGATAGTTTATCTAAGACACTGTATGACCCTTGTTATTATGTGGAGTTGTTGACTGAGGTGTTCTGTGCTCAAATGAAATGTTTGGCTACAACACGATTAGATAGCTGCTATGTTTGTGAGGAAGAAGATGAGTTTAATTTTGCGAATGCATAGAAGTAAAATTTCAAGATAAAGCAAAGGTACTTGCATAAGTAACTCTGAAAGTTGCTCAAGTTATAGACTGACAGAATGACCAATTTCTGCATGTTTTGCCATTATTAGTCAGATTATCCTCTACTTTGCTGTTTACTTGGGCTAAGGTTTTGTTTTTTGTTTTCTCATATCATGTACATTGTTCTCTAATTCCTGTTTTGTTTTCCTTTTTCTTTCCTTCCATTCCTCATGGAATGTTGGTACCTTGCAATTACACCAGCCTGTTCAGTTATACATCAGATAGCATCGTCTTTGCTTGCCCTCTTTTGCATGCTCATGCGGCCGATGCTATCGCATTCTTTAGAGCCTTCCATACCGTCCATCTGCGCATACTGCTATTTCTGTATTCGTTCCTTAACAGTCGCTTACTTTGAGGTCCCATATCCCACTTGGATGCCCATGGATGAACCCAGTTACAGATTATTACGGAGAACGATAGTTTATATAATGCACTGTATCTTGTTATTATGTTGACTGAGGTGTTCTGTGCTCGAATGAAATGTTTGACTATAACACGATTAGATGGCTGCTATGTTTGTGTGGAAGAAGATGAGTTTAATTTTCGAATGCATAGAAGTAAAATTTCAAGATAAAGCAAAGATACTTGCATAAGTGTGAAAGTTGCTCAAGTTATAGACTATTGACAGAATGACCAGTTTCTGCATGTTTTGTCATTATTAGTCAGATTATCCGCTACTTTTGCTGTTTACTTGGGCTGAGGTCTTGTTTTTTTTCTCATATTATGTACATTGTTCTCTAATTCCTGTTTTGTTTTCCTTTTTCTTTCCTTCCATTCCTCATGGAATGTTGGTACCTTGCAATTACACCAGCCTGTTCAATTATACTTCAGATAGCATCGTCTTTGCTTGCCCACTTTTGCATGCTCACGCGGTCGATGCTATCGCATTCTTGAAAGCCTTCCATACAGTCCATCTGCGCATACTGCTATTTCTGTGTTCGTCCCATTTCCCACTTGGATACCCATGGCTGAACCCAGTTGCAGATTATTAAGTATCATTTTTCTAGCTGTTTCTGTTGTTTTTCTTCCTATCCATACATCATCACTTTGCTCCCCCAATATTGTTGGTTCCTTTGTTCTTTCCAAAGTTTCCTTGGAACTTTGAGCTTTGGAAGATGCCGAGGTGGACAGAGAATGCTGCTTCCACAAAATCAGCTGAATTGGTCGAACAACCAGACCATTTGGAGTTTGATGATCCTGATGAGGTAGATGAAGAGGAAGAAGTTGAGTATGAAGAAGTTGAGGAGGAGGTCGAGTATGAAGAGCCAGAGGAGTATGAACAAACTGAAGTTGCACGTCAAGTTGATGCTAAACATGACAGTAAAATGGCGGATGCTGATAAGGATGAGGATGAAAAAGAGAGTCATGCTGAACTTCTTGCTCTTCCTCCTCATGGATCCGAAGTTTATGTTGGGGGCATCACCTCTGATGTCTCTTCTGACGATCTCAAAAAACTCTGCGAGTCTGTTGGAGAAGTAGTGGAAGTGAGTACTACCTGCTTTCTCTGTGCTAGCTTTTGCATTTGTTTTGTTCTAAATTCGGAGTCTTTTCCTTTTTATTTTCTTTTCTGCAGGTGCGAATGCCAGGAAAGGGTGGTAAGCTGTATGCTTTTGTCAATTTCAGAACTAAAGAGCTAGCTTTAAAGGCCATCCAGAAGTTGAACAATAAAGATCTAAAGGTTTGTTTTAGGTTGAATTCATAGTTGATCTTCATGTTATCCATTATTGCCATTATTTATATTGATTTTTTTACAACAGGATGGGTGTATGTGATAAAGCAAGTATTTGATAAGACAGATCTTCCCAAGTAGGGAACTAAGTTGAAAACTGTATTTTTATGGACTTTATGTTTAGTTTCATGGATCAGATTGAAACATAGCCAAGTACATGGTTATATGATTACACTCATATCCACTTGGCATTTTAAAAAAAGTTTGCGGCAGTTCCACTGTTGAGTTTGAAATACAGAACCTTGTGAGTTGTGACTAGTTGCAGACCCCTGTGTTCAGTTATATTTTCAGAAATCAGAATCGTGGATGGTTGTAGATTATGTTTCAAAAAAAATTTGGGGGTCCTTTTAAAATATTTGTGACTACATATTATGCAAACTTAGTTTTACAACCCAAAGAACATGAATGCATGCTTGTACTTCCTGGCTCATTGATACCTGATTCATGTATCTTGTATTTTGATACTAACTAGAACCCTATTATTATGATTCTTGTAATAACAGGGAAAAAAGGTAAGAGTTTCTTCCTCCCAGGCTAAGAACAGGCTATTTATTGGGAACATACCCTATAAGTGGACAGAGGATGATTTCAAAGAAGCAGTGGAGGAAGTTGGTCCTGGAGTTTTAAAAGTTAATCTCGTGAAGGTATGGATACAATACTAGGATGGTTCAACTATTTTAGCGTGCTGCGTGCATCATTACAGCTATTTTATTACTCTGATCTGAATGTATATTCATTGTAGGCACCACGTTCAGATACAAACAAGGGTTATGGCTTTATTGAATACTACAACCAGGCTTGCGCAGAGTATGCTAAGAAGAAAATGTCTACCCCAGAATTCAAACTAGATAAAAATGCCCCTAATGTCAGCTGGGCAGATACTAAGAATGGTGGTGAATCTTCCTCAACTGCACAGGTTCTGAGCACCATATGACAAAGTGATACATTTGATGTTTCTTCTATCATGAATTCATGATATTGTATATGGACCCACATGAGGAAATGGTACCTTTTATGTTTCTTGTATCATGATATTGTATATGAATGTCTGTTTTTTTTTCAGGTTAAATCACTATATGTAAAAAACCTGCCCAAGACTGTTACTCAAGAGCAACTGAAAAAGCTATTTGAGCACCTTGGAGAAGTTACAAAAGTTGTTCTTCCTGCTGCAAAAGCTGGTCATGAATATCGGTATGGTTTTGTTCACTTCAAAGAACGATCCATGGCTATGAAGGCTCTAAAGGACACTGAGAGATACGAACTTGATGGTGAGTTTCCTTATCTACCATCCTTCTATAGCTAGTCAATTTTGCTTCATGTATGCAGAAGGCCATGATTTTTTTGTCCATCAGGTCACCTGCTGGATTGTTCACTTGCAAATCCTCTTGCTGAAAAGAAGGATGATACGACATCAGTACCTAAAGGAGGTCCATTGCTCCCAGGTTATACCCCACTTGGATATGGACTGATGGGAGCTTATAATCCACTTGGAAATGGCCTGGCAGGCGCTTACAATCCACATGTAAATGGAGTGGCAGGTGCTTATGGTGTGCTTGGTGCTCAAGCTGCACAGGTAGATGAAATCTTATAATTTATAAACCATCCCAATGCATGAGAGAATAAATATACAGGAAGGTGATATCTTCTAACTACTGTTTATCTTTGACATTCTTCATACTTGTGCAGCCAATGTTGTATGTTCCAGGTGCTCCTCTAGGTTCAACTATGATCCCAATGGTTCTACCAGATGGCCGTCTTGTATACATGTAAGTATTTCTTCTATCCTAAGTATTATTCATTAAAGCTTATACAGCATACATTACATTACATTGATTTCCTAGCGTAAGCACAACACCCGCTACATCTGGTCCCCAATGTTGTCGTTGTAAACCTGTTGGTGGGAGTCCATTGATAAACATATGGTGGTTTGTCGTTAATACATCTGTTTACGGAGAAGAAATGGTTCGATCAATGTGTGCTTATAACATAAAGTCATAAAGTTATCCAGTAGTAACTGAGGGATGTAAAAAGTGTGGCACACCTACCAAATGCCTTGTCTCTGTTAAAACACATGTAATTTATTTAGTATCCGTGGCTCTTAAATTTGACAAGAGGCAGACCTAGAGAATCTAGGTGAAAAGAGTCTCTCTGTTGTAGAAGTAGTTTTTGTGAAATTTTCTTTGGTCCTTGCATCATTTTTTCTTCGTCTCATCTTAGATCTTAAGAGCAGTTCTATGAACCAACTGTTGCAGTGATATTACCCTGTTGATTCCCTTCATATTTTCCTTGGTCTATGGCAGACCACAGCCTGCAGGGCAGCAGCCTGTGCCTATGACTTCGCCTCCGCCACAGAAAGGGGGTCGTCATAATGGTGGCAGCGGTGGTGGTGGATCCAGCTCTGGTAGAAGGCGTCAGAGGGGAGATGAAAGTGGTAGTAGTAACAACAACAGCCGCAGGGGTCGGCACCGTCCCTATTGATGTTTGCAGTGTCACTGTTAGCGCTTAGAAATTAGAACCTAGTCGACATTTAGAGTATCTCTGCTGCAACAGTACAACCATGCAGGCTACCAACTAATGCTGGAAACCGTACTTTCTAGTAGTTATTTTCGCCGTGTGTCTCGTGTCTGTAACACAAGCTGCTGTTGTGAGAATAATAACAGTGCAAAGTGGCAGATGTAGTTTGGGATGCAGTGGTAATGTATCTGTTGCTCAAACTTCAAGAATAGTTATGATGTTCGTGTCTGAGGTCTACATCGTGTCAGTTTGGCCGCATTTGGTGTGATGAGTTTTAGTAGTGGAGTGGCTGGTGGATATACAAGGAAATGTATCGACTGAACAGTCATCATACACCTCTAGCTTATATAAGATGAGAAGTGAAGATTTTTAGGTGAACGCTGAGCAAGTGGAGTGAACTGGTGAAGAACTAGCAGCAGCAAGTGAAGTCAAGAATGAACCGGTGAACAACTAGCAGCAGCAAGTCTGAAACTGTGAACTGAAGCATTGCTGCGCAAGAGGATCTCGGGTGGTCCCTCGTGCAATCATTCTCAAGTAATCTTTGCCATCGTGTTTGCTTATAGAACTGGATGGATGCATTCTCATCTTCACACGCGCAGTTAACTGATTTAATCAGGCTACGTGGATGCAGCTTTTCAGTATTTTTGTACGAAAGAAAATTAGAGAAAGTGCTACCGTTGTGCTCCAACAGGCCCTGTGAAGTACATGCTGAAATTCTGTACAATCATCCAGTCAGTTAGCTAGTACTCGTTGTTCCTTCCCTTCCTTCTCTCTGCCCTATGGTTTTACTTGCTAAAACCAAATTTGTGTCGTAATTAAGTTTGTCTTAGTCAGACATATTTGAGTACTACAGCTTATGGCTTTGTTCGGCCGGTCTATAAGCCACTTGTACTGATTTATACGGCTGATTTGTTGGGAGAGAAAAATACTGTACCAAGCCGGCTTATAATGGCAACCGAACAGAGCCTATGACATGTGAAGGAAGCTGGGTGTGAATGACTTCACATCGCTCTAGATTCATCACTACAAAACAGCTTGCCCAACATATCGCAAAATTTCAGACCCTACTTAACCTAACTAGTAAAAACATCTTTGTTTTAGGCAGCACGTCCAGAATTTAGATAGCAAAATCCTACAAACAGGCCTCTGCAGTGTATGCTAGGCAGAAGATGACAATCCCATCCTGACTAAATAATGTTACCATTTTCTATATGTCTTGTATCATGAAAATAATGTACATGGCCTGCATTTGTTTCTTTTAGGTTGAATCTCTATTTGTCAGAGACCTTCTCAATACAGACAGTTGTGTGAGAACCTTGCATAAAACATAAATTACAAAAGTTGGTCATAAAAACCTGTAAGGAAGGTCCATGGCCATAAGGTTCTCGCCCTGTTCGCTTGGCTTATAAGCCGTACTTTTTCAGTCAACGAACAATATTTTTCTCAAACAACAAATCAGCCGAAAGAACTTTCAGCCATGCCTTAGACTGTCTCCAACAGAAACAACCCAAACACGATACCTATTCAATAGTATAGGTCACCTACAACCCAAACACGATACCTATTCAATAGTATAGGTCACCTACAGTGAAAAAGTCACGGACCCAAATCTCGCCTTCTCCAACGGACCCCGAGCAGCCCTTTTTTCCAATCAGCTCACGTACGTCAACGGAGAGACCAAGATCCTGTCGCTCGAGAGGCCGCTCGTCTTCGTCGACCTGCGCGCCTCGCCCGCTTCGCGGGGAACGCCGGGGACGTCTGCGTCAAAGTACCATTTGCACAGGGGAGGACACAGACGCGCGTCTCCGTCACCGACGACGAGATTTGGAGCACCTCGTCCTCGTACTGACCGCCTCCACCTCCAACGCCCGCCATGGCCTCCTCCTCCCGGCTCGGCTCCGGCCATGGCGGATCCACGCTTCGAGCTCGAGGGTCTTCCTCTTCCCCATCCGATCGCCCACCACCTCCGCTGCCTTGCGCCGCCTTGGTTGGCTCCTTGAGCCCAAAGCGGAGCGGCGCCATGGTTCGTCAAGGCGCTCAACACCGTCCCCACCGCCGCCCTCCAAGCGAGACCCGTCGCCGTGCCCCCGATAGTCGCGCCCCGCCGCAGCGGCGAAGCGAGTCGGTGTTACGACTGGCGATCGTCGATCGCCGCTGCTGGCCAAGCACGAGGCGGCGTTCGTCCGGCGAGCTCCGCCTCGGCCGCACATGGTGGTGCGAATCGCCGCCGCGCCGCAGCGGCAAAGAAAGCGCGACGTGGTACTCGGCGGCGAGCCCCGACTACTGTTCGACCTCGACAACAGCTTCGTGCCTCCCCGCGGTGAAGGTCAAGGACCGGCGAGGCGACCCCGACGGTGAGCGAGGACCACCTCCACCGACGGTGCGGACGCAACCTCCAGTGTTTTGCGTCATGGAGAGAGACGATGATTTTTTGCCTTCCAACTCGCCTGGTACGCAAAATGGGTGCTTTGGTTGCGTGCTCCGTTGAAGCGTGTTTTTGAGACGTAAAATACTATGCATGAAGGTTTTTTGCGTTTGGTCGCCCTTTGCCTGCGCTGTTGGGACACTCTTATCAGCGGCCATGTATCCGTTAGGCTTGTCCTCCCCAGCCCCGACCCCCATCGGCGACGCCACGGCAGCGCCTAGATCCGCCACCCCCACCACCCACGAGCCTCCAGCTCCCTTAGCTGAGTTGCCAGAAAGTTCCAGGACGGGCAGAATACGTTCTTCCAGCGCCCCCGCGAGCCTCGCACGCCCCCGCCTACGCTCAGTCGTTGTTGGCTCGCTGTCGATAAAAGATGCTCGGCAGTCCACCGAGGGGTATCCCATGATGGTAGATTTGTCGTAGAGGTGAGCGAGATCAGGAACGAGATGGTAATACAAGCACCAAGACACAAGATTTAGACAGGTTCGTCCGTCAGTATGACATAATACCTACATCCTGTGTTCTGATGTATTGCATTGAGATGTCAAGTAAGGGACCCCTACCTCTCCTTATATACTCTAGAGGGGTAGGGTTACAAGCAAAGTATCCTATTTGGTACTCTACAATATCTTGTGGTGCACGCCGAGCAGCGCCGTGCACGCCTTGATCTTGTGGGCTGGGCCACCTCTAATGGTGCGGCTCATGTCTTGTCTTGTGGATACCGGGGGCCGTACCCCCACAGCTAGTCCCCTAGCCTGACAGTAGGTGACGTAGTCATGTGGTGCCAGGGTCAGAAAGTAGAAGACCAGCCGAGCAGGCAGTCAGTCCCCGGGTGTAGCCTCGAGATGAGAAAAACGCACATTCACCACAAGGTGAAGTGTGCCCACTTAGTCCCCGAGCCTGCTGGAAGATGAAGAATGAATCTTGTAGCAGGGTCAAAGAAAAAAGTCTAAAAGCTTTGCCGACGTCATCCGACATGCGCGTATCAAGACCCTAGACGTGCTGTCCAAGATCAGCACCCTGATCCGAACATCATGGAGCAGCTTGATAGCACGCCGATGAGACGTAGCAAGATCCGACCACCAAGGGCGATGTCCGAGCACCGAAGAGCGAGGAGTCCCCGACGTCGCTGGTGATGTTCGAACACCGAGGAGCGAGGAGTCCCCGGCATCGCTGGCGATGTTCGAGTGCCGAGGAGTCCCCGGCGTCGCTGGTGGTGTCCGAGCACCGAGGAGCGAGGAGTCCTCGGCGTCGCTGGCGATGTCCGAGTACCGAGGAGTGAGGAGTCTCCGGTGTCGCTGGCGATGTCCGAGCACCGAGGAGCGAGGAGTCCCCGACGTCGCTGGCGATGTCCGAGTACCGAGGAGTGAGGAGTCTTCGGTGTCGCTGGCGATGTTCGAGCACCGAGGAGCGAGGAGTCCCCGGCGTCGCTGGCGATGTTCGAGCACCGAGGAGTCCCCGGTGTAGCTGGCGATGTCCGAGCACCGAGGAGCGATGAGTCCCCGGCGTCACTGGCGATGTCTGAGCACTGAGGAGCAAGGTGAAGTGTGCCCACTTAGTCCTCGAGCACGAAGAATCCAAGGGTCGAGGAGTGGCGGCGTGGTGGCGATGAAGCAGCGGCGAAACGGTCAGCCTGGTCAAGCGGTCGGCGGCGAAGTGAGCGATTGAGTAAAGCGGCCGCGAACAGTCCGATCAAGCGGTCGACGACGAAGTCCATGAAGCTAGCGGTCCGACCAATTGATCGGTGGAGACGTACCCCCACACTCACTCCAGCTGAACCTCGAGGGAACCACGGCCACCCGCCCCGGTAAGCTGCGCAAGCGGAGGGTCGCTTCTCCTTTACTCCGCCCCAATCACCAAAGACCAAAAAATCCGCCTCACATCCCCACCCAAGAAATCACGCATCAAATGTGCGCTGACACGCCATACGATGCGTGACCCAAGCTACAGTTATGGCGGCGCTACTTCCCAAGGTGACCGATTTTTTTACAATTTGGCCCTTTTTTGAAAGTTTCTCACAAATAGACCCCTGGCGGAAAGAATTCAGGAAATGGACCCTTAGCTCGGCGCCATTCATGCTGGCGCCGAGCTCGGCGCCAGTCACTCTGGCACCGAGCTCTTGGGCACGGTTCATGACCTGCTTAGGGGCTCAGCGCCAGAGTGACTGGCGCCGAGCTCGCTGCATTTAACCCCGCCCCAACCCTCGTGCCCGAGCGTTCTTCCTCTTCTTTCTCCTCCCTCTCAGGTTTTTCTCTCCCCACTTCACCCTACCTCATGAATCGTCATATTGGACCTTGAAAACCTTGATTTGATCCGTAGATCTTCGAGAGCAAGGTATCCTCGCTCCCCTCCTTGTTTTTTCGCATCGATTCGGTATATATTAGTCGGATTTTTGAACCTAAGAATCGTCATCACTTAGGGTTTCATTGTATCCCTCAATATATATATTATACAACCATAGGTTGATTCTAAGGCGTGGAAAAAGCTAGCAAACCTAGGCGCATGTAGTTATGTTATGGGTTCATTGTTGTGGATCAAATGGGAAACCCTAGGTTTAGGGTTTAATGTTAACTTCTTTCGGTTCTTAGAACGAAATTGGTTGTATTGTAGTTATGGTTCTCATTGACATTTATTTGTGATGTTTTTTATTTATGTTTGTTAAACTACATCCGTTTTGTTAGATGCAAGAAATGTTTCGGGATGAGTTTTGGCGAAAACGGGGTCGTCCTCGAGAATTATACCCCGACGCGTCTAGCAAAGATGCCCCCGTCCCTCCTGATCTCCCTGTCCTTAACTGTGACTGTGGTCGTCCGACCGACGTGTTTCAATTGAGACATCTGGACACAGCGGCTCGTTGCTTCTACACATGCAGTCGTTTTAATGTTAGTAATTGTTTGCACTATTTTTTTCGTTATTTGTGTAAGTATGCTACTAATATTTTGTTGGAATCTCGTTGTGTAGGACCATGAGAGGTGCTTTTTCTTTCAGTGGATCGACAGTCTTGAACAAGTTTGATCCTAGGTACCTCCTTTTCGACGATTGGTTTAGAGGAGACATCCACATGAGCGCTTCAAGCGTTGGGTTCCACCCCCATAACCCTCCACCAATGACGGCTAAGGAGGAAGCACCTAGTCAGCAGTTAGATGACTCGAGGAACCTCCTACGTGCGATTACGGAGATCGGTGTGATAAACCACGAGAATACGTTGGAGTTTGTGTGTCCAAACAAGCATGAAGTAAGTGCAAAGTGTATGTGTTGAAATCTTGAGCTATATGTGTTCATGTACTAATGTCTCCTTATTTAGGTGTTTTCAATGGCGAAGTGTCGTTTGAAGGAGTGGTTGTATGGTCCTAAGAACCAATGGCCGGAAAAACCGTGGAAGGTTAAGGAAAAGAAGAAAGAAAGGGTAATCTACAAAGCACCTCCTGTCATGTGCGAATGTGGTGTTAAATCTAACTATGGCCTAGTCCCTTCGGAGCTTGGAATAGGCCATTATTGCGGCCATATGGTTGAGTAGGAAGAGGTTTGTTATTTTTGTGGTAAACATGAAATCGTATTTTATTTCTTTTGCTAAGACATATATGATATAATATTTCTTTTGAACAGAGCACTAGGAAATGTAGGTGGGAACGTTACGATGGTCAAGCTAAGTTCTTAGATGAACTGAAGAAGAGGAAACTAATTGCATGGAAGAGGGGATATGAACCTGACTACGTCAACCTATTTGTTAAACATCACAAAGAAAAGATGCGTGAGTTTGCTAGACAACGTGGTATTTGTAACCCAATCGATGTTGGGCTTAACAAATGGGGATTGGAGAGGCGGATGACATTAGAGGAGGAGAGGGCAAGCTAGGAGGCAAGGGAGGAGACAAGAGTACAGATGCAGGTCTTGAACGAGCATGTTACTGCATTATGTGCCAGTGAGTGTTTGAAAGCCTTTTTTCGTTGCCTGATTTTAAATGTAATATAATCGCGTTGCTAACTGATTTCATTTTATACATGAAGGGATTGGTTGCAGCGAGGAACATGCCGCAGAGGTGGCTCATGCAAGGTATGAGGAGAAGAAGTTAGATGAGCATAGATCACGAGCTGGTCGCACCGTTCAATCACCGATTGTGTTGTCTGATGAGGGGGACGAGGATGAGGACGACACTGGCAAACTAAGTGAGCTCATTGCTCTAGCAGAGGTGGGCAGGCAGGCGCAGGAGGCTGAGGATGACACTGGCAGACTGAGCGAGCTCATCGCTCTAGCAGAGGCGGTGAAAGCTCTAGTTTGGTTTTGGTGAATTGATGAAACCCTAAGTGCTAACCTAGTTTATCAAGTGATCATAAGATAGGTAGCACATTCCAAGTTGTGAAGCAAATGAAGATTATGACATGATGACGGTGAAGGTATGGTGATGATCAAGTGCTTCGACTTGGAAAGAAGAAAGAGAAAAACAAAAAGCTCAATACAAAGGTATATTTTGTAGGAGCTATTTTGTTTTGGTGATCAAGACACTTAGAGAGTGTGATCACATTTAGGTTTGATAGCCATACTATTAAGAGGGGTGAAACTCGTATCGAAATGCGGTTATCAAAGTGCCACTAGATGCTCTAACTCATTGCATATGCATTTAGGATCTAGTGGAGTGCTAACACCCTTGAAAATGTTTGTGAAAATATGCTAACACATGTGCACAAGGTGATACACTTGGTGGTTGGCACATTTGAGCAAGGGTGAAGAAGTTAGAGGAGAAAAGGAGTTTGTGTCACTGGCTGTACGGTGACCGGACGCTGGACCTCTGGGGGACCGGCGCGTCCGGCCATGTATAGCAGTGAAGACGCCAGCGTCGGTGAATGACCGGACGCTGGGTCATGGACAGACCGGACGCTAAGGGTCTGGGTCAGGTCATGTTGTTAGACGGCGTAGAAGAAAGTCACTGGGTGACCGGACACCGGTAGGATCCGGTCGAAGAAATTCGTTTCTGGAACCTTACTGGAAACGACCGAACGCTGGAGGCGGAGCGTCCGGTCATCTTGTGCGCAGTGTCTGGTCAGGGTATGATCGTTGAAATCTGACGAACTGTATTTGAAGCTAGGGACACGTGGCGTGAATCACATGACCGGACGCTGATGGCCAGCCTCCGGTCCATTCGACCGGTGCGTCCGGTCACCCTGCGCTGTACCCAGTGAAGGGGTATAACGGCTCTATTTTGTGGGGACTTCTGTTTAATCCCCATGGCCGGCTCAAGCTATCACGCTTGGCTATTTGTATTGATATAGCAACCTTGTGAGCTTAGCCAAAGCCCTCCCACTCATCTTCATCATAGATTAAACATCTTTGTGAGATTGGGAGTGAATCCAAGTGCATTGCTTGAGTGTTTGCATCTAGAGGCACTTGGTGTTCGTGTTTCGCTGTGGGATTCTCTTGTTACTCTTGGTGGTTGCCGCCACCTAGATGGCTTGGAGCAGCGAGGATCGTCGAGCGGAGGGTGGTGATTGTCTCTGGCTCCGATCGTGGTGATTGTGAGGGGTTCTTGACCTTTCCCCGGCGGAGAGCCAAAATGTACTCTAGTGAATTGCTCGTGGCTTGTGTGATCCTCATCTTGTGTTGGTTGTGCAGCACCCTATTGAGGGTTTGGCGTGTGATGCCAATTAGCGCGTGAACCTCCAAGTGAGTGAATCGCCACAACGAGGACTAGCTTGCCGACAAGCAAGTGAACCTTGGTAAAAAATCATTGTGTTCATCATTTGATTCTGAGGTGATTGGTCTACATTGGTATTCATCCTTGTGATTGATTGGTTCACTCCACTACACGGTGGTATAACTATCTTGCTCTCTTTTTACATTACCGCAAACTAGTTGTCAAGCTCTTTAGTGTAGCTAGTTGTGAGAGCTTGTTAGTTTGGTTAGTGTGGCTCTTTAGTTAGCTTTTGAGAGCACACTAACTTAGTGTAGTGATATAGCTATTGTGTGGATAGAAGCTATATAAACTAGAATTGTGGTTGGTGGCTTACAATTTTAGTAGGCTAGCGCAACACTTGCTTCGCCTCATAATTGTCTAACCGATTTGCTAAGTGTTGTTGTAGAACTTTTTATTAGGCTATTCACCCCCCCTCTAGCCATTAGGACCTTTCAGGCGGGCTTACAGGCGGAGGAGGATGATGACACATTCTTCACTCAGGCCGCAGCAGCCGCAGATGAAGTGGAGGCCGCTTACTACAGGCGACAGGCAGGTCAGAGCAACACAGGTGAGCCTAGCCATAGCAACAGTGTTGTGGTAGAGGACTGGTACTCGGATGATGAGTTGCTTACTCAGTATGTTTCGGACTGAGGATTTGGAAGTGCATTTGCCCCTATGTCTACTGTCGGCACATACTTCTAGTAGTAATATGTTGTGTAATGTGGCATAGTATTGAACTTTTCATTATGTGGTTGTTTTCATTATTTATGGTCTTAATATTCCGCTTAATGATACGGACGTTTTGAAATGTGAACACGTGCTGCAAAAAAACCTAACGACGTATGGCATTATATAAATCAACACACGAAACACATGAAATGGCATGTGACTACATATACCGAACCTGGGTATAGAGTTTGCTTTGACTAAACCTAACATGCCTTAGGTAATTAAACCATGCCTTAGGTAATTAAACCTAACATGCCTTAGGTAATTAAACCTGGGTACATGTGAAAAAGATAAAGTCATCCTAGTAGTGTGGCCACATAGCAAATTGTGTTGCACCTTCTCCATAGTAGCCTCCTGTTGTTGGTGGTGGTGGTGGCGGGGGTGACGGGGGAGGCCCCTTGTTCTTGTGGTTAGGGCAGGTGCAATATGGATCATTGCAGAGTCCCTCCTGTGAATCAACACCATTGTTGTTGTTGTCCTGTCCGTCGTCCTTATAACCGCTGCTAACTTCCCTTTCTAGATCGAAGATACGGTCATGTAGGTAGTAGATGTACTCCGCATGCGGATAAATAGGTCGAGGATCGACCCACCTACTGAACCTATAGTTTTCTTCGGCCAAGGAAGACTACAATAAGTATGTCGTGTAAGTTATATACAAGACAAACTTTTTGAAGAAACAAATAGTAATAGCAATTACCCATGCTCGTGGGCATTTGAAGAAACGACGACCTCCATCTATTCCCTCGGTGAACATCTGCACTAGGCAGTCCTCACCATGCATGCATTTTGGCCACTCTTCTTTCCTTTCATCATATCCTCTCAGTGGTGCCTCTTTGGTGAAATCACTTTTGCTCTCAACTGGGAACCTCTCATAAAGAGCTTTCTCAAAGAAATCAGGACCAAGAGGACCCTCCCACCCCCAGGTAGTTCCCTTCCCCTTTCCTCTCCCTCTGGACGACCCTCCAGACATTAGTACTGCAACGAAAGCAAATGTTGAGGAGTGTTCTTCTTCCTTGTTGTGTGTGTGAATGAGAGGGAGTGAGTGGTTATTTATAGGTTGAGAGGAGGAATGGAGGCCTCTCAATGTGCCATGTCAGTGATCCGTGTGCCTCTTCACCTCAGCCCTTGGATCAAACAGTCATAAGATGGATGGTGGAGATACAGTGGAGTTGTGCTTCCTTACATGCCAGTACTATATCAGTGATGTGATAATTTGATGTTGTCCTTGTATCTGAAAAGTCTATGTTTATTGTCTGAAAAGCATAGATTCATTCACTGTTGCTTGGTAACCCTAGATTCATCTACAAAGTGTATGTATGATATGTTTGGATTATACACGTTCTAATAAATTTATAGTTAATCTGTGTACTACATTTGTGCCTTTGTAGAAGTGTAGTATGATTAATGTTTCACGGGAAAAATTCGCAAGAGTTTGCCTTCTTTTAGGAGCATCCACAGTTACAAACAGAGACATCAATATATATTCCAAACATTTAATCATCCAAGGAGCATAATGCAACCACTGTGATTCTTATGTATTTTATAATTTTCTATCTCTAACATGCATGAATCCACCATTGTGCGTGTCTGTAATCCTTACTCAGCTAATCTGTCTATATAGTATTTTTTTATCCTCAAATGTAGGAGTATAAGCAAGCTATATTGGTCTCCATCTAGTATGGCTTTTCGTTCGGTTATTAGCCTTTCCCGAATATTGGGCTTTATTAGGAATTGATTTTCAAATATTGGTGGTCACAACGTTGGATTCCATCGAAAAGATAGATTTATGTGATCATCAGCATTTGGTATGTATTGGTACTCAATGCATCGGTATTCGAAGCTAATAAAAAAGTCTAAGGGCTCAAGACTTTGACCCTCCGAAAATACATGACGATAAAGCTAATAAAAAAACTAAGGGCTCAAGACTTCGATCCTCCGAAAATACGTGAGGGCAAAGCCAATAAAAAAGCCTAATAATGGCTCAAGACTTTGACCCTCCGAAAATACATGAGGATAAAGCCAATCAAAAAGCCTAAGGGATCAGAATTTCGACACTCCACAAATATGCGAGGGAAGAGCTAATAAAAAACTCTAAGGGCTCAAGACTTCGACCCTTCGTAAATACGCAAGGCCGAAGCCAACCAAAAAGCTTAAAGGCTCAAAACTTCGACCTTCTAAAAATATACAACTTCAAAAGTCAACCGAAAAGCCCAAGGGCCCAAGGCTCCAACTCAGCGAAATATACAAGGGCCAAGCAAACTAAAATCATTGTTTATTATATGCTATAAACTACATGCGATCAAAATACCTAAGAGCCAATGACTTCACCTTTCCAAAAACATGCGAAAGCTAAGCACTTCCAAAACACCACTTCAGTTCCCGAACCGGACAAGCCAAGATAGTAGTCACCAACAAGCAGTGCAAGAATAGGAAAACCTCTAGACCCCCAGAACCAAACTACACACCAACCCACGTGTCCACGCTTAAAGCCAATGGGACCCGCATAAATTAATACCACATTCCATGAGCCAAAAAGGGCGCCTAATTAGCATCTAAGGCTTCCCAAATCGGCAAAAACATGATTGATGAGATCAAAAATAGTCAAAGCACACCGCATGCATCATTCTCGATCTCTATGTACACTACTACACAAATCTTAACCGTGGCGGGCAAAAAGGGTTAACCGAGGCGGTTTTCACAACCGCCTCGGACTAAAGGTCATGGTTAATCATGGCCTTAACCGAGGCATTTGCAAAAACAGCCTCGGTTAATGCTATTATCGGAGGCGGTTGAGTTTTGTAGCCCGCCACGGTTAATAATTTCAGGAAATAAAAAAAGCCCACTAAGCCCAGTAACCCACCGAGCCTGGTACCACGCGTCGCCGTTGTCCGTGGTAGGATCCAGCCCCCGCAGTCTCCAGTGGCCGGATCCGCTCAATGGTGGCCGGATCCGCTCCCCCATAGCCTCCGGTGGCCGGATCCGCTCGGTGGTGGCCGGATCCGCTGCTCGGAGGAGAGGGAGGCATTGCAGTGCTCGGAGGACAGGGATGGGTCGCCATGCTCAGAGGCCACGCCACCAGATCCACCACCAGAGAACTCCCCACCAGATCCACCGCTCGAGCGCTCCTCCCCGTTGGATCCGCCCCCGAAGCGCACCTCCCTGCCAGATCCACCGCCCGAGCACTTCTTCGAGGCCGAATCTGCCGCCGGCAGGCTCCTCCTAGCTGGATCTACCGCCGGAGGGCTCCTCCCCACCGGATCCGTGCCATGGTGGAGCCGTGGAGGGAGGGGATGAGGGGTGTGGCACACCTAGCTAGACATCGGGTTTGCGCTGGCCTCCTCTCCAGTGTTGTGCGACGAGGGAGGGAGGGAGAGACAGAGGGAGGAGGGGAGCCACACACGCCGGCCCACTGCACCGCTGTGTGGGGGAGGGAGAGGGTGCACGTGCCGCCGTGCTCAGGAGAGAGAGTAGAGGGAGGGAGAGAGTGGAGGGTACCGTCAAGAGGGAAGGGCGCGCCGCTGTGCTGCGAGGAGGGAGGGGCACGACTGCGGGGAGGGGAAGACTGAAGTGCGAGTGAAAACCTAAGTACACCTTATATATGTGGCTTACTTAATGGGCCAGTTGGGCTACGGGCCTTTTTTCAAAGCGGACCTATTAACCGAGGCGGTTGCGTTAGGGCAACCGCCTTGGTTAATAGGCATTAACCGACGCGATTTTTTTAAGGTGACCGCCTCGGTTAATCCATTAACCGAGGCAGTTACGTTAGTGCAACCACCTCGGTTAATGGGCGGTTTTTTACGTTGCAACCGAGGCGGTTACTGGCCCGGCTGCCCTGCCTCGAATAACCGAGATGGGCAACCAGGCCACCCGCCTCGGAGCCCCATTTGTAAACGACGTGCAAAAGAATTTGTGTAGTAGTGGTACATGATGATTTGATAAGAGCTCAGTGACTTTGTGTTGCCAAAAATATGAACAACCGAAGCACATTGAATGACATGAGCTCAATGACTTCGCATTGCCAAAAAATATGAACAACCGATGCAGAATGATTTGAAAGAGCTCAGTAACTTCACGTCTGTAAGAATACATGCAACAGAAGCAAAATGTGAATCTATGTTTTGCAAACTTTATATTATTTAATTTCATAATCACCAACGGCGTCATCAACTAGGCTTTCTCCAACATACTAATGAGGGTTTTGCCTTCATCAACATCGAAAAGTAGTCGGTGCCAAAATAATCTAAAATCATGAGAGGGTTCATTTTTGTGACTACTAGCCCCCTTGCCTTGCCAAAAAGATATGGAGTGCATGCGAAACAAATCTAAAAGAGTCGAGGGGCTCATTTCGTGACTACTCACCCCAAAAGGTATGAGTGCATGCGAAAGTAATCTAAATGCGTTGAGGATCATTTGGTGACTACTACTTCATCGCCCAAAAAGATATGGGTGCGTCATGAAAGTAATCTAAAATCGTTGAGGGGCTCATTTCACGACTCTTCGTGCCATCGGCTCAAAAGGTATGGGGGTTGGCACCAAAGTAATCTAAAATCACTAACAGACTCATTTCTCCGCTTCTAGCCCCCTTGCCTCATAAAGTATAGGGTTGGTGCAAAACTAATCTAAAAAAACAAGTGGCTCTCTTCACTATCTCTTGCGCCCATCTCGCCCCTACAAAAAGAACATAATAAAACACCAATGCGATCATACTAGCACTAGATCCCATCAGGGCATTCTCTTAAAATTGCATCATCTACTCTTACTTTCGCTCCCCACTTCGCTATTGAAACTTTGGCGACCCACTGTTTGAAACTCTATCGAGTTACGGCGAGGGGCTTCATCACTGACTTAGGCGTCATCAACTATGCCTTCGCCAACATTTTGGCAAGGGGCTTCACCACTGACTTGGGCAAACTTGACACTAACCAATAACCCAACATTTTTGGAAAAGGGACTTGCCACCGATTTCGACATCTCCAACAACGCATTTGCAAACATATCGATTGAGCACGACGGTTCCTTCACGATTTCGACTTCATCGACAATGTGTTCGCCAACTCTCAGAGACGAGCTTTGACTTTGACATCATTGGCTACACCTTCATCAACATTTCGGCAAGGGGCTTCGCCATCAGTTTTGTCATAATCGACACCGCCTTCACCATCAATTAGAGTGGGGGATCTCCATCTATAACATTTGTGACATCAACCATGCTTTTCGTCATCTACTTCAAGCATGCGAAATAATTTCTCACAAGTGCTAGCCAAAAGGTGCTAGAGGCGCATTGGACAAGCAATCCTCCCAAAGACAAAAGTGTATCGGACAAGCAATCGCCTTAGAAGACAAAAGCCTTGCCTAGCACTTTCGTGAGTGAAAGCTTGAAGGCGTGTCATAATCATCTACAACTACCTCGCCTCGACAATTGCTTCGCTTACATCAAGTACATCAATGTCTTGACGAGGGCTCAACTATGAAAAGAAAGTATCAAGAAATTTGAAGGCCATACGAAGAACAAGCTGCCAAAGATAATGTCATGGAGGTCAAAGCGAAGGTTGACATCGAAGACTAGCTAAAGATGAAATCATCCATAGAATATCTTTGTATAGACGAGAGCTATGAGTCGTAGCTGAGTTGTAATTGTGCCACACTTAGTTGTATGCAACTATTGGGTCTTGTGCTTTCTATTAAAACCAAATAGATGAGGGGCTACTATTGGGTGTGTGTTATATGTTAGGGATCCCATTAGTGTTTTATATGGCCCAATTACATAGCTTGGTGGCTTGTAAGATAATATTTAGGGTCCATTTGTAGCCCCTATAGGTTTTTTTGCAAAATACAAGCCCCACTAGGAGAAATATTGGAAACCTTCCCTCCCACCTTCCCTATAAAAGGGGAGAGGGGGAAGGAGGAGAGGGACTCTTACCTCCGACTCATTTGACTTTCTTCCTCTCACTTTCCACACCTCTCTCATGTTTGATGTTGTACATCAACAGGTTGATAGGGCTACACTAGTGTATTGCAATTAATTATGGGAAGATAATGTAAGAACACAGTAAAACTAAGCAATTCCCACACATGTTTTGTCAATTTACCTTAGCAAGAGCCAAATCGAATTGCTTTTTTAGATGTAAATAGAGTGTAACTCGATTGAGTGTCTAATGAAATCACCGAGAGCATTTCTAAAAAATATTAATAATATCTACCCTTATGAAATGAAGTGACCTCTATCATTTTGTCAGCACCTAACCAATGTGTCTATTTAGAAAAAAAATATTCTATTAATTTTCATCTATCTTTTTTCCTCACTTATAATGATAGAAATATTATGTTTTGTTATAGTTATACCGTGTTAGATCTCAATGGGACAAGAATAGAAGTTCGAGACAGATGACGACGATCAATTTTAGACTATCGCCTTTGGTGCAACAATTTAGATAAGCGGTATGAATTTGGACATCAGAATAGGAGAAGTTGTATCATACCACCTGAATGATATTTTCTCATGTATATGCATTATAATAAAAAGTGGTTATATGCTGTAATTGATGGGCCTTTGGGTTACTTGTATGGCTACATAAGAAGAAGTGTTGGTAAGACAAATGTGTTTCGCATTCGTGAAAATTATGAGAAGGAAAAGCATATTTAACATGCAAAAAGATTGTCGTGGGATGGAGGGTATGAGCGTGCCCAGCTGACAAGGATGTGGCGAGTTATTAATCCCAAATTTTTTTAATATGATGCATCATATTGTAGAGGAAGAGCATGCACCCCAATCTAAGGAAGTCAAAAGGTCCATTGAAACTTTTGTAGTGCATTCTACAGAAGCTAGGAAGTCGGCTAAGCTATACCTCGGCATCCTGTTCAGAAACTATAGAGTTGGGAATCCAACGGGCGCCAAAGCAATCTTAGATGTAAGAAGATGGAAAACAAAAACATGACTCTTGCAAAATCTGCAATAAAAGCAAAGAAAACTCTTACAAATATGTGGCTTATGTAAAGGCCAAACAATAAGAGTGGGTATCTCCTCCTCAAGAATATGCCTATGCAATTGATAAAAGATGGACCCTTGATCCTTTGTGGATGAAAATGAACTCAAAGAGAGCCATAAACTTGATTTGGATAAAATTGGGACTTTCTTCTTGAGTGTTTCACTAGATTTTTGTCACAAACATTGATGGGAGTACAAGAAAACTGCTACATAATGCTTATATGAGCACGGATGACCTCATGGGAGACAAGGTAAATCTCATTTAAATTTTAAATATTGTTACATATCATTTGACGTAATGAAGCATATGTTGCTTCAGCTCTAGTTTTCATTTTGAATATATCGGTAAGTAAAATTGTCTATTTTCCATTGACTTAATGGTATGAGTATGACTACCAATCGGTGGTGTGGGCGATGGTAGACTTCCTAGCTATTCTTGATCCGGCACCATCAAACCTAATACATTTGATAAACATGTGAGCCACCTTAACAAAATTTATTACGATCATGGCAAGAACTACTGTCCTGTCAAGTTTAGTGTAAATGGAAAGCTTCCTTCTAGATTATGTTTTAGGTTATGAGTTCAGGAGGAAACCGGAGAAAATACTTATCTCTTTTTGCAAGAGGGCAACAACACATAGTGTGCCCTACTCTTCCCACTATCAAACCTCCCTTCAATGTGAAATCACCGTCAAACTTCTTAACTTGCAAAAAAGGTCACTAAAGCTAGGCGGCATATCAAAAATTTCCACTTCATCCTCCATACTCTCAAACACCCCATCTTCTTTTATAACACTTCCTCCATGAAACAAATAGACTAAGCAATCTATCTACAAAAGCATTTGAGCAAACTACATCAAGTCTTCGAAATCGTTGCAACGAATATAACATATAACTACTAACTACATATAACCTATACATACTAACTAAAAATAACATAAACTAACCAACTAAATAACTAAATATAAACTAATCTAACTAACTAACTAAATATATACTAAACATTAAACCTACAAATATAACCTATACTGCTCTGCATGTAAACTAATTTAACTAACTAACTACACTAACCATACTAACTATACTAATAAAAACTAACTATACTAACTATACTAAAATCTAACTAACTATACAAATAAAAACTAACTATACTAACTAACTGTACTAATCTAACTAACTAATAAAACTAATTTCCAAACGTATTTGATCTACCTAAATTTTCCTACAAACCCTAAGTACCATGAATCGTCTTGAAATCAACATGGAAACAAGAAATTGAGAGCGGGACTACCTGACCTATGAAGGGGGGAAGCTCGGGGGTTCACCCCCCCAACTTAGCCCCGACGGCGGAGAGGGCTGCCGGTGGCTAGGGACGGGCGGCAGTGGCAAGGGGAGTGAGAGAGGGAGGCCGAGGGGAGGGAGGGAAGGAGGCAGAGAGAGTCATTGGCCGGGAGGGCGGCGGCGTCGTCGTGAGCGATCACAGAACGTGGTCACGGTGGGGATGAGAGAAGGAAGAAGAGAGGGAGAGAGGGAGGAAGGCTAGTGCGTGGCTTAGTATTCCCCCTACCTCGCTAGGCGGGTTGGCGTGGCAGGGGACGCGCCTGTGTCAATGGAGTGGCAGGTGCCGTGGCCGTGTCGATGGCGTGGCAACGCGCTGCCACGTTGAAAGCCCTATGCTTGGTTTTGGCTAATTAAGACAACCTAGTGGACTAACCCTTTGCTCTAAGTGATTTCATGAGATAGGTTGGTCCACGTCCGAGGATTGAGCAAGATGCACTCAAGGTGATGAAGATGGCCACATGATGATGATCAAGTGCTCGGTCTTTGGAAAAGAAGGAAAGAGAAAAACAAAATCCTATGGGCTTAAGGCAAATGTATAAATAGGGATTTTATTTTGCCAGTCAAGACGCAATAGAGTGCATGATTAGGTTTAGGATAGATGATCGTATTGTTAAGAGGGTAGCTTGAGAGTTAGCCGCTTGAAAGGAGGCGCTTGGGTGCTCTCGGTGTTGCTGATCAGCATGCACTAGTCATGTCCAGTGCCACACTGGTCGTGTGCACCGGTCACGGGTGGTAGGGTTTCACTCTGTGCAGTTTTTAGCCAAGCACTATCATGCCCGGTGTGCACCGGTCAAAGTGCACCAGTCATGGGTTCTAGAGAGCTTGCAGCTCGATCGCGCGGTGTTCTAGGCACCGGTCATCACCGGTGTGGGGTTCTAGAGAGCTTGCAAATCGGCTCCGAGGGCGGTTCTATGCACCGGTCACCTCACCGGTGTGGGCATCCAGAGAGCATGTAAATCAACTGAGCAAATGCTAACATGCACCTGTCGTCGTCACCGGTGACTTAACTAGTGGCACATCGGTTGTCTGACAGTGTAGTAATGGCTAGTTTTTTGAACGTTGGAGTTAGCCGTTGGGGTTGCACCGGTCGTCTCCGGTGTGGCAACCGGTGCACCCGCAGCCAGCTCATCAAGAGATAATGGTTGGCTCTTTGGTTTGGGGATATAAATAGACCACTTGGCTGGCCATGGCCATTCTCTTGGGCCCTAATTCAGTTGTGCAAACCACTTGAGAGCAAAAGAACACAATCCACTCACTTGCATCACTTTGGATCACATTTGGAGTGAGATCGAGAGACTCTAGTGCATTGGATCGAGTTCTTGCATCTTGTAACACTAGGAAGGGTGAGTTGGGCTGGTGGTGCTCTTGTTACTCTTGGTGATTGCCGTCGCCTAGCCAGCCCAGAGCTTGTGGGATCGTTGAGCGGCTTTGGTGATTGTTGCCGGCTCTGATCATTCGATTGTGAAGGGTTCTTGTACTTATTCCCTATGGGAGATTCACGAAAAGCAACTATATTGAAATCATGGGCTTGGAAGTGCTCTCTTGGGTGGTTCTTACGACGCCCAAGTGTTGGGCTTGGCGTGTGATGCTAATTAGTGCATGAACCACCGGGTTTGTACTCACCACAACTTGGACGTAGGTTGCCAGCAAGCAACCGAACCACGGGGATAAATCTTGGTGTTCATATTGTCTCTTGCCCCGCTCGGTTTGCTCACTATCACACTTATATTTACTTGTTCATACTCATCTTGTGTGGTAGTTGCTTGTGTAGACTAGAATAGCATAGAGCTAGTTGTAGTTGTAATTAGTTGCAATTATCTTGTTTAGTAATTTGTGCTAGTTGTAGCTAGTAGTGATAGTTGCTAGCATGTTTGATTGGGTGAAATCAACCTAGAGATGATAGCAACTAGAATTGTGTAGAAGGCTTGTTTGAGGTGAAATAGAGCTAGAGCAATAGTTGCATAAGCATTGTCTTATTTACTAATCAAGCCTTGCTCTAGTGTCTTAGAGCAACTCCAACAGCTTGGCTACTCTTGTTGTGGAGGCTATTTTAGAATTCGTATAGTAAAAAGTAGCCTTCAACAGATTTGCTATCTAATTTTGTAAAATAGAAAGCTGGCTTTTCCTTGATTTTCGGTGGCCATATATAGCCAACCACAGGCGCTGGCTATATGACTTTGTAAAATAGCCTGTTGTAGATCTTTTTTTCGAGAAGTTTTCTATTTTATAAAATGGCTAAATAATAAAATTTGGCAATTAATTTTAACCAAGCTGTTGGAGTTGCTCTTGTGAGTTTGTAGGTAGGCTATTCGCCCCTTTAGCTATTTAGATCCTATCACACGCCAACGGGTTAGTGGCAGCTGACCTGCCACGGTGGCAGGCCAGCCGCGCTAGGCCGAGCGGCGCGGCGGTATAGTTTGGCCACGCTAGGGAAATTGACACGGGCAAACAGATTAGTTTTGGAAATAAAATTTGGGTAGTGTTATTTTTAAAATAATTTTAAATGGTTAAAAATATAAAAAAAAGTCGGAAGTCCGAACCAAGATTGATTGGCCTAGCGCGGCCTATTGCAAGGCCAGGAGCGAATCTGCCTTCGCCGAGCCCAACGTACTTTGTTCCTGTTTCTTTTCTCTCTGTATAATAAAAAAAGCCTTGCTATTATTTCACTATTTACACTTTAGTACTCCTTCCATCGTATAAAAAGTGTCATTAAGATATATAAGAAGTGTCGTTCTCACCAAATATATATATAAGAAAATATTAATTAATATGTTAGTACATAATTAGTACCATTAAATAGATCATTGAATATATTTTCGTAATAAATTTATTTGGATATACAAATATTTTTAATATTTTCTATAAACCTAGTCAAATTTAAAAAAGTTTTATCAGCACAAATCCTATAGCGACTCTTTTATGAGACGGAGGGTGTATTTCATTATATTGGAGCCAATCATTTTGAATCCAGATAATATAACTTATCTCTAAGATGTTCTAGGTTTATTATAAAAACATCCGGTCCAGCATATCACACGGTCTCTGAGAACTTAATGAAATTTATTTATTCATATTTTATTAATGCTACCTTTTATTTATTTATTTTTCAAATTACATACTATAGATGCAGACATTCACAAAACACACAATAACACTTTTGTGGATCCACGCACACAAATCCTACCCATGTGAGCATATTAAAAAAACCGAGCCGACAGATCTCAGGATTGATAAAGTTGTCACAGACAGTTTGCTGTCGACACGCACATCGCATACCAATAAAAGAATAGCGCCGTTAATTAATTCTACAATAAGTATAGAAAAATAAGAGAGAAAATGCTAGTACCTTTTATTTGTATCTAAGACGAGTATTTACAACTTGTAAGGTTGTTAAGAATTGCTTTAGTCGTCGTTTGGGTGTGATAGAGATTACAAGAAGCTAGATTATGGCTACGGGTCGTAGAATGTGGATATACAGTACATATAAGCATCAATAAAACCCTTGCTTGTATGGCTCCGGTATAAGGTGCAGGAGCAAACTCGTTTGTCTTTTCACTTTAGCTGGGCTAAGCTAGATTATAGGACACTTGCCCCTGCACCTCGTCTCGAAATCAAGGGCACCTCACTTCTTTAAGTTCTTATTAATGTACTGTGCATGCTTTAAACTGGGTTCTACAAAGATAAATATTGTGCTTGTCAAAAGATTCATGGTATATACAAATGCTTCTAATATAGAGCGTGTTTGGATGGACCAAAAGCGATGGATTAATTGGAGTGTTGGCTAAAATTAGCCATTAGCCCGTCAAACAGGTGAAAGGCTAATATTACGGTTAATTCTTTCGCACACCATTAGCTCATTAGCTGAACAAAGAGGACTAATTTGGGCTCACTTTAATTTAACCAACTAGTTATTAGGTCATCCAAACATGCTCATACTCCCCTTTGTTTATAGTTTCCTATGGTTTTGTCCAAATCTCTTTGGCTTTGAACAATTTTTTTAGGAAAAAATATTTTAACACCTAACAGCAGTGTTTTTAATCACCAGTTAAGGCATTTAGCGGTCTATCTCCTGAAACAGCAAATAGCCGATCATATCGGGCTATAGCAACAGCTAACGGCTAAATTGTACATAAGAAAATATAGCTAAATTCTTCTCAAACAACTATATCTACAGTTATAACTGGAGATTTAAAACCTTGCCTACAAGTTGATAAATACACTTTCAAAATGTAATTCATGGAGGATTTAATGAAGCAAATTTCATTATTGGTCCATTTGCCTACAAGCTTTGTTAAAGTTAATGAAATGTAACTTAAGACAAAGCTAAATCAAACTATAATTTGGAACTGAGTGAGTATGTAAGAGGAGAAATTTTTCTATTTAACACTAAAAAATATCACCTTTCTTCCTTATCCCTGGAAATTTCAATTTTCATTATTTCACATTGCGTTTATCTTCCATTCCTTTCTCCCTCCAACACTACCGTTAGTTTAATTTGTTTCCTTCTGTATGGACTAAATGACCTCAGAGGGGAATGAATTGGGCTCTATAAAATTTAATGCAACAATTTTTGCCACCCCATTGCTAAATAAGTCATATTCTATCTTACCAAGAAAGACCTTATAAATTTTGTTGTACAAAGAAAAATACTATAATATTATTTAAATTTGTATTGATACTACTTATTATACCCACTACTCCATCCGTTCGAAATTATTTTACGATTATGCATATAGACGTGGGGGTGTTTGTTTCATTTGGACAAAAGTTTAGCCCTGCCACATCAAATCTTTAATACCAATTAAGAGTATTAAACATAGGCTAATTAAGAGTATTAACTAATTACATAGATTGAGGCTAATTTGCGAGACGAATCAATTAAGTATAATTAGTCTATGATTTGACAATGTGGTGCTACAGTAAACATTTGGTAATTATGGATTAATTAGGCTTAATAGATTCATCTTGCTAATTAATCTACTCTTGTGCAATTAGTTTTATAATTAGCTCATCTTTAGTCCTCCTAGTTAGCATTCGAACGTCCGATGTGACATGACTAAACTTTAGCCCCTGGATCTGGACAATGGGACTAAATCATTTTCTTTAATTCTTAATTTATGTTACAAATATTATATAACGCCTAGGCAGAGGGAGCACTCTCATAGAGTCTTAGGGCGTGTTTGGTTCACACCTTCTAAAGTTTAGGGCCTATTTGGTTTCCCCTGCTAAAGTTTAGCTACCAAACTTTAGTTACTTTAGCTACTAAACTACCAAACAAACTGACTAAAAATAGATTAAAGTAGTTTAGTCACATTAGTCACCCAAGAGTAGTTAAAAGTGGGCTAAAGTGCTCAGTGGACAAGGGTTGCCCCTCATTATTGCTAGTCTCCCACCCTGATTTGGGCATTCATTAGGAGTAGTTTGGTCTTTGTTGAACTGCTTTAATGGCCTTTAGTCACTTTTAGTCACTAGAACTAAACAGGGGTGACTAAAGTTTAGTCATTGATTTTAGTAGCTAAATTTTAGTCATGAGAAACCAAACAGGCCTAGTCAACTAAACCAGCTCCTAAAGTTTAGTCATCCCTATTTGGTTTGGTGGACTAAAAGAGATTAAAAGAGGCCTTTAGTCCCTTTTAGTCAGGGTGTTTGGATCAAAGTGACTAAAAGGTGAGGCAGCCTGAATAAAAGGTGTGTTTTAGTCTCATTTAGCACACTTGGATGACTAGTTGGCTAATGTATTTTTTAGTTCCATTTAGTCATAGTGTTTGATAAAAATGAGTAAATAAGATTGGATTTAGAAGACGTAATAAGACTGGATTTAGAAGACGAGGAGGGAACCAAACACCCACTTAATGTTTCGGAGAGACCAGATGGACCGAGTGACAAATACGATTAATGGGTGTCCCCCAAACTCCCAAAGCCCGAAGCAAAAATCCCACTGAAGCCGGCCCTTGGAAACACAGAAGTGAGTTCCGTACGTGCATTCTTTCCTTTCTTCTTCCCCAGCCCAACCCTCACACTCTGATTCCGTCTCCAGCCAGCACCAAAATAATGCAAGCTTGGTGCTGCTGAAAGGGAAAGCGGGAGGAGTGAGAGAGCCACAGGGGAGGTGGAAATAGAGCAAATGCAAGAATAGGGAAAAGCATTAGGAGGTGGCGGCGACGGCGACGGCGACGGCGGCGGCCGCGGCCAGGGCGGCAGAAAACGGCACCGGCCGTACTACCTCGGAGGGGCAGGTGGTGATGAGGAGGGTGGTGGTAGCGGCGGCGATAGTGAAGGAACGGACCAACTGTACTGCAGCGGAGGTGCAATCGCTGTGGGAGAGAAAGGAGGTGACGGAGCGCAGGGAAGGCAGGGAGAAGCGGGAGCTGGTGGCGATGGAGGACCTGACGGACCATGTGTTAGTACGAGCCATTCCGTATACAAGGCCCGCTCCTCTTGGTCGGCATGCTCGGGTGTGTCTCAATTCTCAACTCAGAAAAGGCTTTGTCTTTTGTGTTTTCAGCAAAGTTTAGTCTTTTTCCCACAATCTGCAACTCTATCAATTCTCAATTCAGAAAAGGCTCTGTCTTTTGTATTTTCAGCAAAGTTTAGTTTTTTTCCCCACAATCTGCAACTCTAGCGACATCAATAGGTAGGTTCGACTTGCAGGAGTTTTGATTTAAGCAAAGCTTAGCTTTTTTTTCCCAATATGCAATTCTAGGGATATCAACGAGTAGGTTCTGACTTACAGGGGTTTTGATTTTAAATTACTCAACAGCGGGATGTATACAACAACGGGTTTAGATAGCTTATTTTCCTCCATTCATGTTTTTCCTTTTCCTTTACATTGTTACTGAACAGTAAAATTTCTAATCTTTTTTTTTTTGTAGAACTATGACATACTTGATCTGAATGGGAACAGTATGGAAGTTCGATATAGACTAGAAAACCAGGCGCGGCTTTGCCGCGCCCTTCCTAGATTGAGCCTGTATAATTAACACTTTAACAGAGCTATCAATGTATTACAATATATACCTATAAGAATTCATGCACGAAAGTTTGAACTACAAATGTTGTATGGCTACTATTTGAGTCCATCTCAATTTATTTTACATAATTACGTGTGAATGTTATAGGTAAATATAAAGCTTTGGGTAGTTCTGCTTTGAATGTCTGAGTGGCTACAATATGTTTTTCAGTACAAATTTGGTCGTAACGATTAAGTGATTAGGCTATTAAAACAATATAAAGCTGTTAATGTTAGCACCCTCATAAACCAGAGCTTCAACATCAGCTTCAAACGATTAGAGGTTCACCTGCTCCCAACAATTACGGGTCCACCTGTTTCACCATGGTCACCCTCCACATGAACAATAGAAGTATTTTAGATTAAGTTGTAAGGGACTCTTTGATGCAAAATATTCCTATGTAATGCTAAAAGATCTGAATCAAGGATCACTACTAGTCTAAAAATGAAGCAAAGAATTCAATATTGGCTACTTTTTCAGGTCTATATTTTTTTCGTTGTTTGGTGCACTTCCGATGAATATATTTATCTAATGATTTGGTAGTTCTTGTTAATAAATACCAGTTCGATTCGATTCAACAGCTATGTAACCTGAATAGAAAGCAAAATTGTATGGCAATTTCAGAGGAAATGGTAGATAAATGCTGCTTGTGTGGTATAGAAGTTAGCAATGGTATCAACCCACCTCCTTTTCCTTTATCCACTTTTCATTCTGGTCCTCGCTATATATTTAGTTTTGTTCGGGACTAAATTTAGATGCTCTAGCCAAGTAATTTAAGAATAGAGAGGAGGCAGATGATTTGCAACTATTGGTAGTGATTTTCAGCGCTCAAATTAGATGATCTAGCCAAGTGAATTAAGAACAAAGGGGATCTAGATGATTTAAAACAACTGGAATCTGGTTTATTTACAAACCCAAGTAAATAGATCAAGAGTAGGAGTTGAATGAGGATTGTTTACCTTGTGGTTCCTGCACTCTTGTCTCACCCACGGGAGCCTTTGAAACCAGCAATCGGGCTTAAGGACGGTGGCCGATGATAATGCCGTTGTCAACTCGATTGCAGCAAAACTGGTGTTGGATTATGGGTGTCGGTCAATGATGATGGCCTCAGGATTAGGATTCTAATCTCGCCTTGCACTTGTTGTTCTATCTTACAAAATACATGTAAAATTCTGCAAGTGCAATAAAGAAACGGAGAGGCCGAGAGGGTCATGGAATTAAAATTAGGAGGGAGCACTCTGCAATGACCATCTACTGTAGAACTTGATATCACACAGAAGCATGTTTATAGTACAGAATTTAGGATTTTAAAACAATGCAGTTGAAACAATTAAGAGCCAAGACTATACTTGAGGTGTGGAGCTAGCGGCAGCTCAGCATATACAGTAAAGAAAAGTAACTTGAAAGCAACATGTATTTTGATATTATAATATAAGATTAATGTGATTAATGCATTGGACAGCCTGAGAATTGAATCAGAAGCAGCCGCACAATTCATGTGAAAAAATACACTTTTTAGTGAATAACACATTGATGTTGATGAAATTTACAAACTGAGATATACAAAGTATCATGGAATTAACTACAAATCTTATCGATGAGCTCCTTCTCTGTGTATGATTGGCCTAAAAATTTATCATTCACTCCAGCATTTTGATTTTGCCCTTCTTAAATCCATATCATGTAAATTAAACAAAAACGTAATCAAGGAAGTTTATTGTTATATACATGTTGGAATTGAAGTAATAGAAGTGTTTGAGCTGGCAACTCTGATGCATTTCTTTGCTTCGGTTGTTTGCGTACCTGTGTCATAGAGATGCCTATAGGTGTTGTTCAGAGGGATTGTCGTAGTCCGCCACCAGCTGGGGAAGGTCTCATGGTCGAACAAGACGCAGTTGGCGTCACTGCTCTCCTCGTCCTCGTTGTTGTCCATATCTATCAGGTGAAGGACCACAGGTGTGCCTGCCTGCGACATGGTGCGATAGCAGCGTGGCCAATCCTGCAAACGAAGCCCGCGAAGCCCCGTGACGTCGCACCATGGAATTTCATCAAGCAGGCAGTGTGCACGACAGTGGCTGGCACTGGCACCATCCCCAGCCATCTGCGAACTGCCGTAGATAGGCGTGGCGCAAAGCCAACCACGTCCGTGCGCCAACGCAGGCTTGCTACACGACATGACCCACGGCAGTCGGGCTACGGTGGCGGCAGCCACGCACAGAAGCGCGCTATGAAGTCGGATGCGTGCCGCCTCCTAGCGCATCGCGTGTGTTTCCTCGGCCTGCATCCCGCGGCTAGGCAAAAGGCGCTGGGGCAGACAAGAAGGGTGCGTCCTTGCTGATGCAGCGGCGTGGAAGGTAGAGCACACGGTGGGCGGAGCGGCGGGCGAGGTCGCCGTGTCTTGCGCCGCCCTTCCACCGGCGCCGCTGCCCCACGCCGGAACCAGTGCTCGTGACCTGCCTCACCTCACGCCCAACTCGATTCGCCCGCGCCAAGTGCGGCCGGCATTGCCCGCTTCGCGCCGTGCCTGGGGAGGAGAAGGGAAGAGGTGCGGGGGACGGTGGAGCAGCCGGGAGGAGGGAGACGCGGCGCGGAGGTGACGAGTCGGTTCGCGAGCATTCCTGACCTTCCGGGTTCATGCCTTAATGGATGGGAGACCCGCTACGAGCCCGATCGAACGGTCCACATTGTATCTTCGCCAGATCCTACGGTTGTGGGCTAACGGGCGACGTGGCTTAATCGGGTGCCCGAGCTTGAACCCTGGATTCGAAAGGTAAAGATGACGAGGAACTGTTCTAAATTACCGCCTCTGGTGTTTCAACAATACCACTTTGCGCTATGAATTTGGAGATGGTAATAGGCGGTGTTGTACGCTTCCTGATTCTGGGCATTTCCTTATTAATCTCCATTATCATGCAAAATGGATTATGTGCTGTCATTGATGAAGCATCTGGTTATCTTGATGGTTACATAACTAGAAGAAGTACTGGAAGAACCATCAAAGATCTTCGCATCCGTGAGAGCTCAGAAACAGATACAGAACCACAGTATATTGAGCATTCAAAAAAACTTCCTTGGGATGGTGGATACAATGATGAGGCTGCCTATACAAGATGTGGAGATCGATCTTTGGTTAACTCTTTTCTCATTCTCTATGCTCACGTTGAAGAACAAGTGCCCAGACCCTCAACTTTTCAAGTGATTTGTGCTGGTGAAACCTTCATTTTACATCTTGCAGAAGCTGGAAGGTCTGATAGTCTCTTCATTGGAAACATCTTCAAAAACTTTAGGGCAGCAATTATGGTGGGAAAAGAGCCAATTGGTAATGCAAGAATGTGGAAAAGCTCATGTACAACTATTTATAGATCAGCAGCGATAAAAAGATACAGAATTTAGTAGCAAAACTAAAGATAAGAAACAAACATATGCAAGAGAAGGGATGGCTACTAATAGTGATGTAGCGGAGACAAAGATTGCTCTAGAGGATATCCGGCTTATGCACAGATCGACCTAACCATAAGCGTGTGTATTTTTACCTTAAGGATATGCACATGCATTTGTCCAAAGAAGGACCCGTGGATCCAATATGGGCGGAAAATGAGCTAAAAAATAGCCATAAAATGGATTTGGATGATTCAAGTTGGGGATTTCTCACGGAACACTTCCCTCCATTTCCTACTACTAAGGATGCTAGGTAAATGACATCTTAAGCAGGCAGGATATGAAGATGGTGCTGCAAGTGTGGTTGGTGCTGGCATCTTGACAATTACTGTGGCCTTCTGTGAATTTATCTCTTCTTGTGCTTTCCATTTATCATTTATCAAGGTGTTTTTTGTTGCGAACTGAAAAAGCCCTTGGTATTTTTGTCACTTTTGTAGTCCTATGTAACTCGTGGAAAGAAGAAATCTGATTTGTTTTGAGAGTAGTCGATGGCTGGGATAAAAACAGCTATGGTGGACTGCTACTGCTGTGCTGAAGGGCTGGGGTCTGCTGTGCTCCATGAGAATTTAGAGGTGTACAAGTGTTTGGTGGAGAAGCTGGAGGAGCTCTCAAGATCGGAGCAGATGTGGGCTGGTTGTGTTGGAGCTGTGGCTCCCTGTTTCTTTTGTGTACTGATGAGGTCCAAACCTTCTTTCTTTTTTTGGGATGTCTACTGAGTTACAAATCTGTGGTAGCTTAATACCGTTGTGGTCTAGACGTCTGGTAGTAGTCGTATGTCATACTCTACTTATGCTGTAGACGCTGGAACAATTTGGTCCCGATTAATACACTGCACTATGCATGATCTTCTAAGCCTGTGTTTGCACGTCTAGCATGTCATTCGACTGTTGTCTCCCAGTTCAGCAGATAATGATCTGCTTGAACCTTGCTGCTGCAAGTGACCTATGGCAAAGAGGAATGCCAGAAAAAGAACCAAACGCTTTGTTCAACACAGGACTCAGCACCAAGCGCAGTGCTCCATCAAATTTGGGTCCAATCTAGACGGTGAAGACAAATAGCATCATCAAAGCCAAGACTTCACAAGAATCGCCACATCAACACATCAAGGCTAGCAACATATCTTAAATATCTGAGAATAACTCTGAACATAATGCAGACTTTACAAGAATCACCACATCAACAGATCAAGACTAGCAACATATCTCAAATATTAAGGTATGAGAGAGCGTGCGTTGAACATAGCACACTGAACCACACTGCTAAAGAAGCCATACATCAAACTTTCAGCAACCCACTACTGGAAGTTGTCCCCTTGTTTTTACACCTCTTCTTCCAAGCGTCGTATCTTGATGGTCCGCGTCCCAGGTTCTTTGGAGCAAAGAACACCCTCACATAAAATGGAACTGAGTCATCATCAGCATAACTTAAAGCTCCAACAACTCCATCCTGAAAGGTCCACTCCAAATGTGGATTTTCCCATTCCAAGCGAATACTCAGTTTTTCTTCTACCGTCACTGCAACCACATGCGTAAAGAGCTTGCCCTGAAAACATTTCCCCTCGAAAAGCAAAATCTCCTTATCAAAACAACTGCTGGAAGCAACGAATTTCACGTGCTGAGGACTGTCAACACCTGTGAACACCTCTATAACTGCCTCAACACTCTCTGAAAGGAACATAAAGTCCATATCCAAGATTGCATCTTCACTGTGAATCCGCCCCGTGCGCATCTTATTGAAACTGGAGCGCAAGCAAATCTCAACATACTCAGAAAGTAACCGTTCATCGGTTGATCCCTCCTCTTCCTTTTTCACCCAAAGATCAACTTCCAACACTGCACGATCTAGTACATAGATTCCTCGGCAAGGGCTACAAAGAGGCAAGTCTTCAGATTCCTGCAATTTAACAATTTGTTAGAAATCAAAGGGCTGAACATGTACTCAAATAGAAATGTGTAACAACAGAATAAACACAACAGGATGTGAATGCTTGTATAAATGAATTATTGACAGATACTCTATCAGCAAGACAACCAGCTTTGCACATTTTTTCTTCTTGGTCTAATGACATAGATTTTTAGTGGATTTTGTAGCATGTTAGGGTGTTAAGAATCAACAGCAAAAAATGTGGCATGCTCTCTTCATTGCAAAATGTACTACAAATGGTAGTTAAGATCCAATGATTGCTTTGTCAACTAGTATATGAACTGAGCAGCAAACAAATTAATCTGAAACGTTATAGATGAATGAAACGTACAAAGTTCGTGAACTAATGCATCTAACCATAAATAGCTCCTGATATTAAAAAAACTAATTGGCATGTATCTCATGCTTCTTATAATCATGTTCAGCAAATTTAGAGAATACCTAGTTGAGTGCCACATACTTTGTTTCCTTATCAAGGTGTCTAGACTCTAGACCATATCTAGAACCCCAACTTAGGCAAAGTTGATAAAAAAATATGTGGGGAGGTGTGGCAAGGCACAACATCAAGTGAACCAAATGGCACCCTGGAAGAGTCGAAGCTTTTATAATCTGAGAATATGGCAACGAACCATACCCTAACTTTGTTACAAGTAACCTTACGCAAGTTTTTGTGCCAACAAAATTTGGAGGGTGTTTGGCTCACACCTTAACTTAGAAATGGCAACGTTTCTTAGGCACATGTTTGGTTCACTCCAATAACTAGGCTTGTTACACTTTGTTGGCACCATAAACCACATGTTATACACTCTGTTTTCTTGCCTAACTTTATATAGCTGTGGCTTCAGGTTTATTAAGTTAGGCTCTTAAGACATGATCCAAACTCTGCTGCATGCCTAACTTGAAGTAAAGCAAGGTAAGGGTTTTGAAAAAAAAAACATCCCCCAAGGTTAAAAAAACGAGAAACAAACTGTACCTGATAGATCATGACAGGATTGTCTCTCGGAACGGTTAAAGACATAGTTCCTCAACGGCTCCAAGTCATCACGCACGGCGAATGTTCCGTAAATACTAATGGGATAGGATTTAGATTTATAGCTTGACAGCCTCAGAGAGAAGATCTGCATCATCTGCTGTGGTTCACGAAATCCAAGGATTGATTTAGCTGCAAACAGGGAGAAGAAACATTCAAATTGCTAAACATACACAGATAATAACACTGCAGGTTACTGGATCCTGTATAGACTATAGTAGAAACCAATTGGCACTTACTCTGGGAGGTATCAGTGGTCATGTATTCACGGTGATAGCAGAATCCCCTCGTGATGCAAGAATATGTTGTCACAGGGAGAACTCTCAAAGGCCCTGGAGCAACAGGAGTATTCTCATCTCTCTCATTGCACGAGTCCGAGAACTGCTCCCACAGATGGGCCATTCTATTCATCGAGTTCAGACGTATCTCCTCTTGTCTCAATGTGAAGCTTTGCCATGAAGAATTCAACATGTAGCAATGCCGATTAACCTTACCAGATAATCCTACTCAGCATATCACTAGTGTGTGTATATATATATAACACTACCCTATAGCTGGCTACAAAAATAACTTATTTTGTAGCCACTTTGAGTTACGATAATTATTATGTTAATTTACGAGATTATAGTAACTCCATACTAAGTGGTTTACTGTAATGTTATGGTAAATATCTCCATGTGTTATAGTAACCCAACTATCGTAATTATGTATTGGCATTATCGTAAATTAGTATATAAAATTATCGTAAATGGAGGTGGCTACATAATAACTTATTTTGTAGCTGGCTACTAAATATACTCTCCCTATGTGGCTACAAAATAAGTTATAAAATAATGTCAATAAGTTATTCTGTAGCCACCTTCATTTACGATAATTTTATATACTAATTTACGATAATGTCAATACATATTTACGATAGTTAGGTTACTATAACACATGGAGATATTTATCATAACGTTATAGTAAACCACTTAGTAAGGAGTTACTATAATCTCGTAAATTAACATAGTAATTATCGTAATTCAAAGCGACTACAGGATAAGTTATTTTGTAGCCAGCTACAGCTCTATATATATATATATATATATATATATATATATATATATATATATATATATATATATATATATATATATATATATTGATATATTGGATTATATATTGAATTATATATATATATATAATCCAATATATAATCAATATACAATCCAATATATATATATATATATATATATATATATATATATATATATATATATATATTGGATTGTATAAAGCTACATTGCTTGGAGTTGGGCCCCGATTTCGTGTCGGATACGGATTTTAAAGTTGCAGGAATTTGGATTTTAGAGCTACTGTAGCACGTTCGTTTTTATTTGGCAAATAGTGTTCAAATATGGATTAATTAGGCTTAAAACGTTTGTCTCGTAATTTTCCACCAAACTGTGCAATTAGTTTATCTTTTTGTCTACATTTAATGCTCCATGCCACAAACATTCAATGTGACAGGTACTGTAGCAACTTTTTGAAAGTTAGAGTGGAACTAAACACGCTGTGATTTTTTAGCGAAGTTGGGGGCCAACTCCAAGCAATGTATAGCGAAGGCCCCACTCTTGGCCGGCGGGGCACACACGGTGGTCGGAAGGACCACCGATCTCGGCGAGGTCGGAGAGGAGCAACGGGGATGGCGGCACCGCAGTGGGCTACGGCAATGGGGAGCGGCGCGCGCGGCGGGTGCGGGAACGGGGAGCAGCGCGCGCGGCGACGACGGCTTGTCGAGGTGGGCGGCGGGAAGTCAGTGTGGGCCCCCTCCACCACCACTGTCGTCCCCATCTCCCCTTCACCCACTGCGGCGCTCGAGCCCCCTCCGGTGGCGGGCCCCTCTGGTTGCGGAGCCCCCTCCATCTTCCCAGCACCAGTTGCGGCGCGAGTCCCCCTTTGGTGGTGGCCATCTCTGGCGACGGAACCCCTCTGGTTGCGGAGCCCCTCCGGTGGCGGCGCCCCCTCCATCTTCCTTACACCAGATGCGGAGCTCGGGCTTGTCCGGTGTCGCGCCGGGCTGATTGGCTGACGGACGTAGCCCGATTTGGTGAGCAAACCCTCAATCTCATCTCTGTTTACTCCTGTCCTCCTAGCTCACCCTCGTATCTTATTTCCAGTACGATCTGTTGCTTGTCTTCGTAGTTTTCGATCTGTTGATTTTGGCATCTACTAAATATTGATTGGATGGTTGAAGTAATATTTGACACCCTTGTACAGCAGCAGCATGCTCAAGATTGATTAGTTGGTTGTTCCACTAATTTCTTCCTGTATTCTATGTTTCCTGCAAGGGCACGCAATTAGCTAGTAATTACTAGGATACTACAATATGGCCGCGTTCGCGTGCCCTTAAACCCGGCTTGTCCGCTTCTTTTTTCATCTGGAACAGTGTTTTCCTCTCATAGATTCCTACAGAATTCCTCCAAACCATCCAAATTCCTCCAGAACCATACCATCCGAACGGGGCCATAATATGCTAGGTGTTACAACTCTTTCCACGAACAAGAATTTTAATTAGTCTGATGCTGTCATTTTTAGTTGCATTTTACTACACATTAAGCTATGCTGCCATTTTTTCGTTTCAATGTTTTTTTGCAGATTCTCTACGTAGACTCTTCATTCCGGATGTGCAAACCCCCAATACAAAACCCAAAATCGTTGGATGGACCAAGAAGTTGCTATCTGAGGCTATCAAGGCTGACATCAATCATGATGGGTCATTTGGCAAGCCCAAGAGGTATGCAAAAAAAGATATATGGAATCACGATCACTGTTCAGTTTTATTCAGCGTGTTTTTGTTACAGAAAATATGGAGCATGCTGCATTATCCTAGATTAAATTATGGCATGCTATCCCAGTTTTATTCCTGCCAAACGCAATTTTTATGTAATCAGAACGGGGGCAGGGCAAGTGTTGAGCAAGCATCATGATCTGTACTGAATAATTGCTCTAGCAAAACTAAACATGCCAGGGTCCAGGGGTGTAGTGATCTCGCAATATTTCTGCTGCCTTTACAATATCTTAACATGTTCTGTTCTTCGCGGGCTCATTGT
The DNA here is from genome assembly GCA_904845875.1 of Miscanthus lutarioriparius. Classification (NCBI taxonomy): domain Eukaryota; kingdom Viridiplantae; phylum Streptophyta; class Magnoliopsida; order Poales; family Poaceae; genus Miscanthus; species Miscanthus lutarioriparius. Next base: position 86,313,900 of record CAJGYO010000014.1, on the reverse strand, counting down.
GGCAATGCAAATTGAGTAGATTAAGAGAACTCAAGGTTATGGGGAAATCTGGGATTTTTCCGGACCAACTTTCTCCAACTTCCGGTGGCTAGTAGCCAGTAGGTTTATGTTATTTTCAGTTCCCTTTGTCAGATAATGAGCAGTACTACTGCAGTACTGCCTAATGTAGTAACGTTGGCATGTACTACCTATTAGCATATATTAGTTAACTAACTCTGAATTTGGTTAACTTGACATTGTGTAAAGTTCTCACAGCTACCTATTACCTACCTTACCAATCTGAGTGTCATAGCTTCTTTTATTTTATTGTCCCTATACCATGGGTTTTTTCCCCATTCATATATGTTGCTTCTGAAAACATGAATGATGAATTGCCTTTTAGCTTGTGTTCTGGCACCGATCATGGTACCACTACCAGGAAACTGAGTTGTTCAGTTAGGGGTGTAATAACCGTGACAGGGTAGCTTTTTAGTTTCCCTGGTCATTCCGCTATAAGTTGCTATGTCTAAATGCTGAAAATTATGGTTTAATCACTTGAAGCCTCCTTTCCCCAGCTGGCTGCCAATTTTCCTGGTCGGCGGACAGCTATAGCTTGGCAGCTGCCACGGCTGCCTCCCTGCGTCCTATCCTGGCTGGGTGGCTGGATAATTGCTCAGTTCAAACCAATAGATTAGCCCAATCAATATATTAGATATGCATAAAGTAAGTAATATATTTGTTATGTATCTGCAATTTGTTTTTTTATCTGCGCTGGTGACTAGCAGTGCCAAGTTCTTCAGTAGGGCTGCCTCTCAGTTTTTTCTTTTGTCCCCTTTTTTCCTGAGATGGATGCTTTTTCTTTTGTTAGATAGCAAGGTGCTCTATGGTCCTGCATCGATTTTTCATTCTCTGCTTGATCTGTGTTTTTGCCCACTACATAAACAGGTGTGATGCATAAAAAAATGAAAACAGAGCTCTGTATTTTTTTTGCAGATAAACCAGGGGGGGTTGCAGTGGGATGCAAATGAACACAGACACTATACTTGCTTTTTCAGAATACATAAATTGTTGACACAGATGTTTTGATTAGCACACCACAATTCATCTAGATTTCTTTTTTTTATTATGATTGGAAAATATGCATCTGTGCTTTTTAAAATGTTGTTCCATTTTTTGTGCTTTTATGCATAGGACTAGTTGAATCACAGGGGATAGTTGCCTAGAGCTAGTTGTTTCCTTCAATAATTATTGCACAAATATAATAACAACAACTCTTTTTTTGTGCATGCATTTATAGAGATAGTTCTTCATACAATGCCTAGAGGGCAGAGGTTTCAAGGAGTGTGTACGCCAGCGTCCAATTGCAGGAACAAGGTATGATCACACTCACGGAAAAGAAAAACACGACCATTTTCTTAGGCAATTTAAGTGTCATTTTTTAGGCAACAATGTGCTCCTAAATGGGCAATTTAGCCTTCTGTTGCAGTTTGGCAGGCATGCTGCATTTAGAACAGGTTCAACCTTAATGTTTTTAGTTTGTTAAATAATTATGAGTGAGTTTTGTAATGTTTTCTTGCAATTAATGATTATGCGTCAACATTCAAAAAAGCCTTATGTTGTATAGGTGCTGAAAATGCTCGTTGTGCTCTAGAATGTGTGTATGTACCATAGCAGCCCACTTTGAAACATTGCCTCTGTTTTTTGACATCATCACTTGCCTATGTTTGATTTTTTTTTTTTTTGCAAATAAACCGCGGGGTTGGGGGTTGGGCTGTGGGTTGCAAATAAACACAGACACTATACTTGCTTTTTCAGAATACAAAAATTGCCTAATTTGGAAGACATTGTTGCCTAATAAATGACACTTAAATTGCCTAAGAAAATGCCATCCACTGCAACATTACTAGCAACAACCTGCACATCACCAATAGAGGCTCCAGGAACATAAGCATCCTTTTCTATCTCCATCCAGCAACAAATTTATGACACATGTTATCTTTTTTTAACATGCAGGATGCAGGCCATGTACAGAGAAGCAAGATGCGGGCCAGTATAGAGAAGATGTGCAAATGTGTGGGACTAGATGTATAGTGTTGTGCTTTTTGAAAAACTTCAGATGCAAATGTATTTTTTTTCTGAGATGTGTTCTTTTTCTGAAAACATTGCATTTTTGTGAACGTATATATGTAGTACCTAAAAGCATGTCTGGGTCTTATTTGCCTTTTTTTTTTGAATGTATAGATGTGCAAATGTGTGGTCGGTATCTGGTCCTGGCCATATCCCACCAAAAAACAAACGTTAATTAGTATCCTTGCCGAAAAAGGAATAGAATAATTACACATTTACCAAAAAAGGAAAGGCCGTGTGATAAGCTTTATTACGGCCGGCCGTAATTTAGAGCTTGTGCGGCTGCCTGTTTTTTTGGCTGGCTGGATCTTTTTTTTTCTAGCCGGAGCAGTGTTTTTTTCTCGAAAAAAAAAACCAGTATGAACAGTGAAAACCATCGTGAACAGTGTCACCTTTAGTCCAGCCGAACAAGCTATTAGCTGCTTAGCTAATTTGTATTAGCGCTACCCTTTGCCTACAAAATTAGAGTTTGGTAAGGAAATCTCTTACTCCTGCCACTGAGCCCAGAAGACGTACGTCTAATGGAAACTTATTGTCTGTTTGGATCCTTAATTGTTCGCATTACATAGTTTAAGAAAGTCAGTTAAGAATTTTTTTTATTGGCTAGATTTATTTTGAGATATTAGTTAGACTATCAATTGGAGTATTTGGATCCAGTAGTGCTAGTTTTAGCTGTTGTAACAATCAGTAGGTGGGATCCGACCATCCCATTATCCTCAAAACTCAACTATTGACGTTTATAGCACCTCAAGATAGACTACTAGTCTCAACATTAATCAAAAGCATTTGACTTCTTATTAATGTACTGCGTGTGCTTTAACTGGGTTCTACAAAGACGAATACTGTGTCATATTATAATAACTGCCTGTAATAGTACATATAAGCACCAGTTACATATTTCCTGTGGCTTCAAAAATTCAAACTAGATGTTGCATTTGATGTCAGTGTACGCACTTGTTGAAGCAGGGTTATTGACATGCCTCACATGCGTGAGATCATAAAAACGAACTAATGTCGACATAGAACTGGCACCTACTCCAGCATTGGCACAGCAAAATAAATGTATTACGCACTAAACTAAGCCACAGAATATTGTTAGATACAGAGAGATGATTTGGTCAATGATCTTTGGCAAACGCCTCTTCCAATGTCATCAGCCAAGTCACGTACTGGCTGCGCTCCTTCTCAAGCAAGTGTTGGAGAATTGAGGTTGCCAGTTTGGAGTTGACGCCTCTTGCTACCAGACATTCTCGCAAAGCAGCCTGTAGCCGAGGATCCAAGTCTCTGTGCAAAGAAAGGCAAACACTGTCACTGAGTGCAAATGTGTGAGTTTTAAAAAAACAAACTTCCTAAGCTTGCCACTGATGTTAGTAGTGTTGATGTTCTGGAGAACTTGTATCATTTATGCCTCCTTATGTAGGACACTTTTCTTACAACCACCATGATCTGAAGAATTTTGACACGGTCAACTACTTTAGGAATGAATGGAACAAACAATAAGGGTGATGTTGTCCAAATTTAACTCTCAGTTCAGAGCAAACAAAATTATAGCTGCATTACACTAGATTGTTCTAAAGGATACAGCATTAATCCTTAATTGACAATGGCTACTTTTCTGTATGACAATTTTTTCATGAGTGCAGATTTGGTGCCCAGGGGGGCTTGGGGCTGGCGCCCTCGTTAGCTAAAATACCATGTTGCAATGTTTCAAAAATCATCACAAAATCATGTATGTAGTACACATAAAGTTAAGTATTGCTGCAACAATTCAGTTTGAAATTCATCCTAGACGCCAACAAACAAAATAGACAAGCAGTCAACCTGGCACTGTTCATCATGTGCTGACAGTGACACTTCTGTTTTTTTTTAATCTCAGCATCAAAGATGAATTTCTCAACTGAATTTTTGTGGCTACACTTAACTTTAGGTGTACTACATACATGATTTTTTGATGATTTTTGAAGCATTGCAACATGGTATTTTAGAACGAGGGCACCATATGATTTTCCTTTATTCATCAAGTGTTACTCTTTTATTTCCTCACTGGTTTACTATGTGTTCTTCTTCCCATTATGCTCTAGTCAACGAAGGGGTATAATATGGACCAAGTATCAAATTTTCATTGTCATACATCAAATTTGGTAGCAAATGACCATCTCGAGACCAGTTTTTTAGGTTAACTTTAAATGCTGTGAATTGTAGCCCAGCAAGGCAGAAACTACCCTTGTTTCGTGCTGGTTGGCTTCAAACAATTGAAAGAAATTTGGCCCAAATAATCCAAGATGAGATAAGGTATTCAAATGCATGGAACAAACAGGTCAATCAGATTCCTTACATCCACAATCACTTCCCCTAAGTTTATTACTTTATAAAATTACTTTATGTACTGAAAAAATATTTGATAAGCCCATTTAGATAATCTAGTTAAAGATAATGAACATCACAATGAATATCATGAGATTACAAATTAGAATAAAAATAGCATAGGAACCCAGGATAATTTCATGTGATTACTTTGATCCAGGATCAGGGCATGCTTATTTACATATCCAGGTTTTCCAATCTTTGAGTTGATTATTAATTCTGTACTTCTGAAGAGACTAGCATCACCCTTAACCTAAAGTTTCAACTAGCATGATTGTCAATCAAAAAACGTCTCTCACAACATGAACTTCAAACAATAGAGGTGCATATGGTTCTGCTAAACCATGTGCAGTACTGATAGACAAACAGCATTGGAAGCTTACTCCCCAGAACTCACAGAGGCAACAGCAGAATTTAATTGGAAATTTTAAAGGCAAACGGAACTTTGAGGAGTAAACAAGTTCGGTGATTACCCTCATGGTACAATGGTCCTTGCCTACTTAGCCATATTTTGTGGACCATCCTTAGCTTACTCGAGAATTTTTCTAGGCAGTAGGCACAAAACCCTTTATCAAGAAAGAATGGTAATTGAATAAAAAATAAATTTCAGACTAGCTGTACACATGGCATTGAATATTTTCGAAAATAACCACATCAATATCTAATTACCAAGAACAAATACTTGGATCGTTACCAATATTAAAAAAAAGGGCGTACCCAGTGCAGAGAGCTCCCGCTCTGTGCGGGGTCTGGGGAAGGGTGTTAGTGGCAAGCCTTACCCTCGCCTGTGCAATGCGAGGAGACCGCGACTCGAACCCGGGACCTTCCGGTCACAGGCGGTAAGACTCTACCGCTTGCACCAAGCCCGCCCTTCGATCGTTACCAATATTACAGAGGTTAATAACTATTCATCTCATACTAGTGATGCAATCCTGGATATAATATAATGGAACCTACACTGAACAAGTCTCCTTAGGCCCTGTTTGGCATGGCTCCAACTCTGGGTGGAGCTGCTCTACTCCAGAACTCCAGGTGGAGCCAGCTCTGGATGGAGTTGGAGCTGTCTAATGGAGGTGTTTGGCTAGGAGGGTGTCCCCAGCTCCAGAAAAGCGGAGTTTGAAGGTGAATTATCATTATTGCCCCCAACTTATGGTCCCACCTGTCATCCTCATATTCCCCTTTTCTTCTTCCTTAGGTAGCCAAGCAGCTAAAACTTTTTCATATTTATTAAAAATTGTTTACTGACTTCAACAAATTACTCTAAACTAGATCAGTCCAGATTGAAAAGGGCCGGAAGAAGCATTATCATTATTTGTCATCTAAAACGGAAGAAACAGAGTTGCCTGCTGCCATTGACCGTTGACCGGTGCTCATGCCAACTTCTTGTGCCTGCGTCGTCTCATCATCCCTGTCAAGCCTCTTCTTCCGCCTGCATCTGGGCCGGACCGTTGAGCGGATAAGAGCTCGATCCGGTGGGGAAGCCAGGCTGCGATTGAAGAGGTTACGACTTCGATTCGCGAGCTGCTCTTCATCCCTGTCTTCTTCTCCCTCCATGGCGGACCTGTTCTTCGACTGGTACGCGGACCTGCTCCGCGCGGCACCCTCGGGCGCCATCCGGGCGTGGGGCCCCTTCGGTGCGGGCCACGTCGTGACCACCGGGAGCCCCGCCGACGTCAACCACCTCCTGCGTGCCGGAGGAACGGCCTCGACGACGACGGGGATGCCGCCGACCTGCTGTCACGGTTCATGACAGCCATGGACGAGGAGGACGGCAGCGAGCTCGGCGCCATGTTCCCCACTCCGAAAGCCAAGCGCCGGTTCCTGCGGGGAAAGGCGGCCGGCCGGCGGGGCTCGGGCCGCCGGCGGCAGGGGTAGAGCGGCGGTGGGCGTTGGCCGGCCGAAACGCTAGTGGCGGCAGCGGGAGAACGGCGCGGGCGTCGTCAGAAAAAACATTGGCGCGGGGGCTATCTGAGGAAAAATAAAAAAGGAACGAAACATTATTTTTGTGTAACGAGTGGCATTGGTGGGTAATTACCCACCAACTCCACGAGGAGGTTCAAAAGAGGGGGTTTTGGAGCAGCAAAAGAGGTGCTCCAAGACTCCATCCCCATTTGCACTACAGCTCCATGGAGTTTTGGAGTTGGGGTGTTTGGCTGTATTTTTTGTTGGAGTTGCTGGAGTTGTGGAGTGGAGCCATCCCAAACAGGCCCTTAGGTTTCATATGTTGATGACAACTAAGAGCTAACAAAATGCTAGGCAATAACAACAGTTCGACGAAATGTCTTCAGAGTACAGCAGATATTTGTGATTCATGCCTAAGATACTAGCACAAGTCTTGACATTCGATGCAATACAATTTACAATTTTAATCCTGCAATGATTAACCATCTATAAATTCCAGGAATGTCTACACTATCTTCAAATATGCAGTGACAAATTTTAACATGAAAATGCCAGTCATCTTTCCAAAAGAGATTGTCCCAAAAAACAAAAACTTTGCAAAAGAGATAGGCAATGCTGATCAAAATCATACAGCACACATGTGGGGAAAAAATGCTCATTTTACAGATTTTTCTTGCAGGGAAGCCAGCTTTATTAGTCAATTTTATGTGCTTTACATGTGCAGTAAAGCCATCTTTAATATCTGTGGATGCATTGTGCACATAAAACAACAACAGCATCCACAGGGGTATTTTTTTACATAAAAGACCAAATAAAAAAAAGCAGAGCATAAGAGCACCACCTGAACACCGGGCCTTCATACTCGTCTTCTCCAGCGGCGCCAGGAGAGGAGTGGTACCGGACAGCGTTAATAGCATAGTCAGCAGCGCCGCGCTCCTCCTCCCCAACCCAAGACGCACGACAGTCGAAGTGCAGGACGGGCGTCGCGCCAGGCTTACTGACGAAGACCTTCATGAGCGCGGCCCTGGGCAGCGGGTCCTGCTCTACGAACCGCAGCGGGGCGAGCAGCGCCGACACGAGGACCTCCTCGGAACCGACCCGGCGGCGCAGGAGCACGTCCTGCGCGCGCGGGGAGTCCGACACGGCGTCGAAGCTGGACGCGTCCTGCGAATGGGGGGGTGGTGGGGGGATGAGCAAAGGTGTGAGCTTTACGCTGGATCGGGGGGTTGGGGTTGAGAGAGGATGAGGATGCGCGTTACCTCGAAACGGAAACGAAGGGGAGTGGAGGGGGAGGAGAAGGTGAGCTCGTGGGCGAGCTCGGCGCGGAGGGCGGCGGCCAGGACACCGCCGTCGGTCGAGCCGCGGCGGAGGGCGGCGGCGGAGGCTCTTAGCCGCCGCAGGAACATGGCGCACGGCGGGACGGGATGCAGAATTGCAGATCGATTCGGTCGCGGCTCGCAGTTCGCAGGCACAGCCCGGTCCATTTGCAAAGGAGCCCCAACAAACAAAGCAAATTCTTTTTTTTTTTCGACATGCAGATGCACGCTCTAACTCGCGTACATACACAGAGAAATATACAGTAAATTGTGAGAGAATTTTGGCTGCAGCTGCAGTTGCTTAAGAGCAGCCGATGATGGTAAGAACTACATGAACATTCATACTTTGATATTATTATTGTATAGGTAGATATGTAGAAACTAAGAACTGAAGTATACAGTAGATATAAAGATTATTGATATGAACTCCCACCATTTCAAATTATAAGACACTTTGTATTTTCTACGTACATAACTTTTATTATGCACTTAGATATATACTATGTCTATATATATTATTAATTAAAGCAATGTATTAAATTATAAAAGTTTAAATATTTTATAATTCGGAACGGAGGAGTAGGCAGGAATGAAGAGGAGGAGAGAACCGGATGCGTCCAGGGGTTGGATCGGAGGGGCGGCGGTGATCTTCGGACGCCGATGTAATTGAGAGAGATAGACGAGCCAACTCTTGCAATGGATTTACGTGAGTTCGTGACACGTACGTGTCCCCTGTCCATCTGCTCTTCCAATACACGTGGATACAGGTACAGCATCAAGGTACTTTACACTAATCCATATATCATCAGGCCTGACCAAGACCAACCACTACCACACTCGATGACCAAGGGTGTGGGTGTGGTTTCCGAGCACCCACTCCCTCTTCTTGTTCCTCGTCTCCAGCGGTATGAGGTGGCCGGCGGGCCTGACGGGTCCTCAGCGCGGCGTCCTGCGGGCCAACGCGAACGCGTGCTCGTTCCGCCTCCACTGCCGCAGGGCTGCCGGCCGCGCGCCCGGCGTCTAGCACGGTGACCACCTGGCTGCTCCCCCTCCTCCCCAGTTCGCCTGCACGCTGCGACTTAGTCGTGGGCTCCTTGGGCGGGGCCTGGACCCGTCGTCGTTGGCTCTAGGCACGGTCACCTGCCGGTGCGCGCCTCCCACTGTCGCGGGTGAGTCCGACAATGGCTCCGCGCGGTGTAGCGACGACCGGCAACCCTTCTCCGTCTAGGCGCGGACGCTTGCCAGTGTGCGCCTCCTACCGTCGCGGGCGAGTCCGGGAACGGCTCCGCGAGGGGTGGCGGCGGCCGGCACCCACCCCTACGCACCTCCCACCGTCGTGGGCGAGTCCGCGGACGGCTTCGTGAGGTGTGGCGGCGGCCGGCACCACCCCCATCCAGGTGCGAACGACTGCCGGTGCGCGCCTCCAACCGTCGTGGGCGAGTCCAGGAACGGCTCCGCGAGGTGTGGCGGCGGCCGGCACCACCCCCGTCTAGGAGCGAATGACTGCCGGTGCGCGCCTCCCACCGTCGCGGGCGAGTCCGAGTACGGCTCCTTGCATTGCGCGAGGTGTGGTGGCGATTGGCCCCCCTCCATCCAAGCGCGGACGCTTACCGGTGCACGCCTCCCACTGTCGCGGGTGAGTCCGACAACGGCTCCGTGTGGTGTGGCGGCGACCGGCACTCCCCCTTCGTCCTGACGCGATCGTTCGTCGATACATGCACCTTCCTCTGTCGCTGGTGGGTCAACAAGAGTTCCAGCAAAGGTTCTGGGTGAAAAGCTCTGCTCAGATCAAACTGAGCCAGCAACGATGATCTCCTTCTTCAAGGCGTCACTGCAGAACCTCTTGTTGCCGCTTCTCCGTGATCGGCCCGTTTCAACCCCTCGGCATAAGGCTCGGGCGAAAACCTTGCCAGGCTCCTGAGGTGTCGCCTTTTGTTGCTTGGCTGACGATGATTACGCCGCGGCGTCATCCACCTCGCTGGAGGCATCATCAAATGAGCTCCTATGTCTCGGTGTTGTAGTTTTTCTTTTCTCTTTTAATTGTATCTGTGGATCTGCCACAATCTAGCCTGTATACTATGGTCGTTGTTCTGGTTTTACATTTTTGTACCTCTATAATCAGGGCTCGGATTAGCTCCTGATTTATGCTTTGTATCCTGAACTTTTGTTCTGATCTTAGGGGGGGTTACAAGTATTAAAACTGATAGTAGCTTAGGATCGTGACGCAAACATTGCATATTTCCTGTCCGTCCATCAGCGTCGTATTTAATTTGCCTGAATGCGTAACTAGTGACGCTCACGCGTTGACGTGCTCCAAATGAAATCCACTTCTGTCTGTCCTGTTCGGTCAGTATTAAAGCTGACTGATAAACCGGTCTTGACTGACTTATTGTGAGAAAAAAATACTGAAGATTTTATCTGATAAATCAGTTGATAAGTTCAAACGAACAGACCCAATTAAATAGACCATATACACTTTCAGCGCTTACCATTTAAAGATATTATATTATATATACACCAGCCGGGCACCGCTGAGTCGTCGCTGTCTGTCCATCAGCGTCGGATTTTAACTAATCCGTACACTTTGAGCACCTGACCAACGCAAGATAGTACTAAATAAGTCGTTACACATATTGATCAAATACAGCATTGAGACCAAGATAGTACTTAATATTGTATGTAGATGCAATGATGTATATTGATCAAATACAGCATTGAGACGAAGTATCAAATTAATATGGATGTAAATTAATATGATGCTCAAATTAAGCCGTACTTTTTCAGCTAACGAACAATATTTTTCTCTCACAACAAATCAGCCAATAGTGCTTTTAGTCATGACTTATCAGCCAAGCCAGTAAAGCATACATGCGTATCAATCAAGAAACATTCTGTTCATTTGGCTGTGGCTTGTCGTAAACGATCCTAAATTTCCAGTAGGAATAGCATTTTTCTCTCACATAAACCAAATTAACAAAGATCTTCTTTACTGAGAAGTAAAAGCGAAGCGAATGGCTAAAAATAGATACGTGTGTATATATATATATATATATATATATATATATATATATATATATATATATATATATATATATATATATATATATATATATATATATATATATATATATATATATATATATATATATATATATATAGCAGTCTTTGCTTTGACATCGATCGGCTGCTGCGACGTCATCTCCGTAACCGTAAACGTGCGATCCGTCATCCGTCCTGCATGTTTCCTCGCTGGCTGTTGCGTGCGCGGCCAGGGCCGCGTCTTATATATAGCGCGTGTTTATTTGGGTGAAGTTTGGAAATTTGGTTGTAGCACTTTTGTTTTTTATTTGATAATTAGTGTTTAATCATGGACTAATTAGGTTCAAAACGTTCATCTCGCGATTTCCAATTAAACTGTGTAATTAGTTTTTTTCGTCTACATTTAATGCTCTATGCACGTATCGCAAGATTCGACGTGATAGATACTGTAGCACTTTTTTGGAATTTGGTTCGCAACTAAACACCGGCATAATTCAAATCCTGGGAATGTGTGCTCTTGAAACTGGGGGTTCTGGTTTTGTCGTTCGGTCTGTTCGCTAGTTAGTTTTTGGGCTGATAAGTTTAGCTGATGCTGGTTTATTATGAGAGAAAAACACGGTCGGCAACAAACGAACAGGCTGGGTGACTCCTTGGGGTTCTGCTTCCTTTGGTGGACGGATGGATGCATGCATGCCGCTCGTTTCTAACCGCCCGATTAGGCGGGCGGGCCGTTTTTTTATTCATTTATTTTTTGCAACTGATGAAATCGGGATTTAGGATTACGCCGCTCATCGATTTTGGCCACTGCTTTTGTTGATCCAACAACTCGGATCTGTCAATTTGTTCTGTAATTGAAATCTGTCACCTGATGTTGCAGCCCATTTTTAGCCCGTTTGCTAGCTGCTACTCTGATGTTGCAGCCCAGCATATCGGGGCTCCCTTCTCTTGGGCCTTTTTTTTTTGTGACTTTGCGTCTTGTCAGTCTATCTGATCCGATTATAGCCAAACTCGGGGATGCGAGATTACTTGTCGTACCTTTGTCCTTCTCATAAAAAAACTGTCTACTGCACAACTATATATTTTATATAATTTCAACACATGAATTTTTTTTCACCCTAAGATTAAGATTCAACAGCTTCCATCCTTCTTCTACCTCTAGCCTTTTTCTACCTTAAGACAATAACAAGATCACAGATCCACATATCACAAATCACATATCACATAAAACAATTTTTTTTTCTATGGAAGAACAAAATACAGAGGGATTGGTTCCATTGCCTGCCCGTTCGTGAATAAGAAATATCGTGTCTTTGGTGCCTTCTTTGCGTCGCAAATACACGTGTCTTTGCCCGTTCGCAGATCGCGTCATGGGTCCCCGGCGGTGTTGGTGCCTCTGCTAGCGATAAGAAAGCGCACTTGATCGACGTGACGGATTGAGATCGACAGACGCAGACAAACCGAGGCAACAATCCGGTGGACTAAAATCCATGTGTTTTTTGTTGATAAAACACACGCGTGTTGTATAGCATTTCTGTAAAAAAAACTTTTCGTAACTTTGTGTTGTGATTTTTTTTAAAAAAAATCATGGATGTTGAATTAGATGGATGAATCTAATACACAAACAAATAAGAATCAAGTAAAGAGAATATTACCATGTTCCGTCCTAAATTATTAGACATTTTGGCTTTTCTCGATACATACTAAAAGCAATGTATCTACAAAAGCCAAAACGTCTAAATATATATAGATATGCACATAATATAGATATATACTATGTCTAGATACATACTAAATCCATCCCAAATTATAAGATGGATTAAATAAGTTTTCGCTATGCACATATATATACACTATGTCTAGATACATACTAAAAGTAATGTATCTAAAAAAACAAAACGTCTTATAATTTGAAACGGAGAGAGCATTTTTCTAATGCATATTTGATCAAAGTCAAAGCAAAGTTTGACTTCAAGAGAAGTCGTAACATGTCTTAAGAGAGGGGAATGATAGGAGTAGTGTGTACTTGTCTTGTATCGTAGCCTCATAGATAATGGGATTTCATGTCCTTGTTTTCAGGATTCAGATAATCACAGGTGTCAGAAACAGCTTCATTTTTATGAAACTTATTTCATCGCACAAAACTTTTAGCATCTCTTTCTTTATTTATACTATATCATGTTAACATATTTAATGCAATTAGAGAATGCGCGCTAGCTCTTCTACTCAAGTAGTAGAAGATTTGATTGATTCTTTATTACTTGTTTCGCCAGGAAAAAGTCCACGTTGTCCTGTACTCATCAACACCAAAGCAGGCTGGGCTCAGTTTCATGGATGGTACTACATATATAACTTACCATGCATGATACGTATTGTTTTTCCCCCAGGGGAACGAAGATATTTTTTATTTTTTATTTTTTTGATGGAATATATATATGTGTATATATATATATATATATACATATATATATATATATATATATATATATATAATGTTTTATGCTACACTTTGCCATCTAACCTTGTCAACCATTTGATTGATATTGAAGGTGCTAAAAATAAAGAGTATTAGCTAAAGGTTTGTTTATATATGCTACCAGCGGCAGGAACCATTTGTTGTTTGTTACTACAAATTAGGTGGCCTAAGGCCAGTCTCAGTGGTAGGTTTCACCTCCCAGTTTTCAAGACATGGCGTTAAGAATGAAACATGGCATCTCAATGCACAGTTTCATTTCACGGTTTCATATGGTAGCTTTAGCATTGAATTCGTATACTGTGTTGGGATCAAATGTTGTATGCAAACTATGTAGCCTTTTGCGTCAGTTTGCACACTTAAAAAATACAGTTTGCACGGAGGAAAGAAACAAGTATAAAAAAAGATTGACATCAGATTTCGATGGCAAAATAAAACGCCTATGCAAAGTTCAGCAACATTCAGCAATAGAGACGGCTAGGTAACATTTAACGTTTTTTTTTCAGTAGCCTATATTCAGTCGGCTGAAAAAGCTTTAGGTGACCACCTAATCAATGAATGGAACTGTTATCAAAATAGAATGACAAGCATCAGGTGCACACAAGCATCAGGTACTCTGAACTCATTACCAAGTGACCAAATCAAATAAAACGGCTGATATCAAATGATCATAGATCCTATCAAACCATAGATATGCTGAAGCGGATACAATGCCATACTACTAACTGTCAAACCATGGAACTGAGTGGTTCTGGGGAGCTGAAATGTACTCTTCTACGATAAGAGAGAAACCATACAAGCATCAGGTGCACACATGAGCTTTCGTTCGAGATAAGAGAGAAACCATACAAGTATGGCATTGTATAACTCGGGAGATTTACGGACAGTCACATTCACACATGATAAAATATAGATAACACTCAACTATATTTTCATTCGGATAAAATGTAGATAGATTTTCATTTCAGAGATAAAAAATTCAGATAGCTCTCTCTCTCAATTCACTTCTTAAACATTAGGGCCGATGAGCAGCAACCATCAACGTGTGAAGTTAACCATATGAGCTACTGAGCTAAGCTTGAGCAACCATCACTTCATATGGTTGTTTTCACAGATTCATATGGTTGCTTTCACCCTGCAGAAACAAAAATAGTTGAGCATGAGCTCTCACCTAAATTGCAGCATTTCATATTCAGAGATACGTGAGAATCACTTGTAGAAATTCAGAACTAACCTTAGTCGGCAAACAATTTTCTCGGTCTTAGATATTGCTCTGTCTCGGTTAGCTTTGTGAAAAGCAGAAACATCAAGCTCAGTTTGATTTTAACCATCGCACATCTTAACATTTTTACGATCATTTGTCGATAACTCTTTGTGCTCTGAAACCAAACAAATGAGCATACAACACATAGAGAGGTTCGTGAGTTGCATCTACATGTGTCAGTAGAGACATCCAGCATGTATGAACAGCTACTTGCATATGCATCTGATCGCAAAAAAAGCTACTTGCAGGCATTTTTCTACACTAAAATCAACTACTTGCATGCATGAATTTCTACATCTCTACACATCGAAATCAATAATGCAAAAGATAGTCACAAGTACCAGATATATGTGCACGACCACCAAACTTATTCCAAATATGTTCCACCAAATCATTCTTAAGTCGGCGATGAGCCGATTGATCTCGAATAGAAGTATCTTTTTCTAAAACTCTCTCTAACAGAACATTCTGATCAGGAGAGAATTCCGGTTCTTGAACGGTTGATGAACTAGGAGGCACATTTAGATCTAGATTTTCTTCAATAATGTCCTTTTCGTTCTCATCTTCAACTATCATATTGTGAAGTACGATGCAAGCTAGCACAACATCACGGAGTACACCTCGGTCATATAGACGAGCTGGTCGTTTTAAGATGCAAAATCGACGCTGCAATACACCAAAGGCTCTCTCGATATCCTTTCTTGCCCCTTCTTGTTCCTGTGCATACAACTTCTCCTTCTCAGTGGAGTCGTATTGACTTAACGAATACTGCCCATTCAGGGTATATTCCATCAGCAAGAAAATAGCCAGTGTTGTATTGATTCCCATTTACCATATACTGGACTCTAGGAGCTTGTCCTTTTAGCTCATTGATAAATACAGTAGATTGGTTCAAAACATTAATATCATTGCTAGAACCCGCTACTCCAAAGAATGTATGCCAAATCCAAAGATCACGTGATGCCACAGCCTCAAGAATTAGCGTCGGCACTTTCTGATCACCACGAGTGAACTGACCCTTCCATGCATTTGGGCATCTTTCCCATTGCCAATGCATGCAGTCAATGCTGCCGAACATACCAGGAAAACCTCGTGTTTCACCAAGTTTGAGTAGACGTTCAGTATCTTCCATAGTGGGGCGCCTCAGATATCTCTCACCAAATACATCTCTAACCCCTTTGACAAAATTCTTCATCGCCTCCATTGCGGTAGTCTCTCCTATCTTCAAGTATTCATCTAGTTCATCTGCAGAACTGCCAGTAGCCAATTGGCGAATAGCTGCAGTACACTTCTGTAGTGGACTGAGCCCTTGCCGATTAACAGCATCAACCCTTTGAGTAAAATAATCGGACCATTGGCCTAAGGCCTCAACGATGCGTAGAAAAAGTGGCCTAGACATACGAAATCTTCGGCGAAAAATATTTGAAGGATAAAGAAGATTTTCTGAGAAATAATCATTAACTAGTTTTTGATGTGCTTCCTCTCGTGGCCTCTTGATGTGCTTCCTCGGACGGAATCGATGGTCAAAAGCCTCTTGTTGTAGACATTCGATGATGTACTGTACGACCACCGTGGCTTCATTGAGAACATCATCTATGATCTGACCCTCAACAAGGAACTCATCCAACGAGTACATAGGATGTTGACTTCCATCAGGGTTGTCATTTTCCTCAGACATCCTCAAAGCTGTGCACTAGAATGAGTACAACTCGATGGCAAAAGAATGTGAAAGAGAGAAGGCCTTTGTGTGAGCAAAAGAGAGAAGGCTGAGGTGTGTATATATAGGTTCATATGCAGCAGTTTTCACACCTAATGTACATGTGAACACTGCCATGCGTGCACTAGATGTGAAACTACCAATCAAGTGCAGCATTCACACATATATAGGGCTGCGGGAGTACACATATAAAGGGCTGCATTCACACATATATAGTGCAGCATTAAGTCATAAAATATATAGTGCAGCATTAAGTCATAAAATAAAATGCTGCATTCACACATATATAGTGCTACATTCACTGGCTATATAGTGCAGCATTAAGTCTTAAAATAAAGTGCTGCATTCACACATATATAGTGCTACATTCACACAAATATATAGTGCAGCATTAAGACTGAGAACTAACCTTAGTCAGCAAATAACTTTTCCTCAAGCTTACGTAATGCCTTCTCTCGGTTAGCCTTTTGATCTTCAGACATGTGACTTGTATCTTGATTGAGCAAGGAATTGTAGACCTCAAACATCCTTGCTTCCTTTTGCTCCTTTGCTGCCTTCAAATTTGCGTTTGATATCTGAATTTGTGCTTCCGTAACCTTTTCGCACTCCACCTTCCGATCTTGCTGCACCTTGATAATTTTCTCAATATTGTTCCCAAGGATGACAATTCCTTCCATAACATTATCCTTCTTGCGCTTTCCACTACGCTCAGCCTTTGCTGCTTCTCTACCAATGGGACGTGACTGTTCTTCTAGAACATCAACTATCTCAGTCTTGTCTTTCTCTTTTTCCTCAAACTGTGCACACCATTTGGGCTCCTCTTTTAATATCTTCCACCAATGCACCAACGAAAAACGCTTTCCAAACCTGCTTTCATATATCTTCTGTGCCTCTTCCTCTAGCATGTCGTCGGAGTATCCGCTTGTATGCATTTGAGTTACCTTAGTCCAAGCGTCATTGAAATAAGTGGTCGATGACTTCAGGCGTGACCAGTGAACCTTCAATTGGTTTATTTCCCTTCTACGCTTCCCATTCCCTTTCCTGTTAAACTCCTCAGTGATTTCCTTCCAAAATGTATCAAATTTCTTGTCATTACCCCTAACTGGGTCTTTTGAAACATTCAACCAAGCACTGGCCTACAAAATACGAAATAAAAAAATATGAACAAATCAAGTATTGTACCAAACACTAGCCTAAAAAAGGAAAATAAAAAACTGATCAGTTACCAGCCTCGTTTCTTCGTCATGAGTCCAATATCATTTCTTTACTGCCCTATTTGCCTCACTATTCTTTCCTTCCTCAATGTCAATATTCACCGTCTCGTTTGTTGAAGTGCCTTGTTTCATAGCTTGGGGTGTTACTGTTCCATAGGCACTTGGTGGTGGTGGTGGAGATATTGGGTTCACGTTCATAGTCTGACCAACAAAATGAAAATTTTCTCCTGGCATGTGTGGGTGCAGCGGATAGTGTGGTTGTTGAAGGAAATTTACAAAACCACCAGGTGGATAGACCCTGAAGTTTTCACACAATTAAAAAACCAAAAATACTAATTGCAGGCATCAATCTATACATCTCTACACACTGAAATCAACTAATTGCAGGCATATTCATCAAAACAAAAAATACTAATTGCAGGCATAAATCTATACATCTCTACACATCGAAATCAACTGATTACCGTGGATCTGGGGCTTGCTGGTTTCCATGTTGAGATGGAAAATTTGGGGACATGGCTCCCCATCCTGCTCCTTGCGGTGGCCACGACTTGGAAGAAGGCACACCAGGGAAGGAAGAAGGTGCAGTAGGGGCAGATGTCGGTGCTCGACCCAGTGGCGGCTCTAGGGCGGACGGTGCTGGCGGACCCGGTGGCGGCGCTGGGGCGGACAGTGGTGGCGCAGCGGCCGGCGGCACTCCTGCTACTTGCGGTGGGGATGAAGACGACAAAGCAGGGGCCGGCGGAGAAGAAGCCAGAGGGGCTGGCGGCGTAGGAGAGAACGCCATCTTCATTCGAAGGCGGCTGCCTCCGCGCCCTTTCCCTCCTTTGTCTCGCCGCCCGGAGCTACGGCCAACATCCATGGCGCTGAATCTAGCGGCCAGGGCGGGATGGGGAAGGAGAAGAAGGCGCGCGCGAGGAAGGAGGAAGAAGAAATCGCGCGCGAGGCGGGAGGAATCGCGCGCGCGGCGGGGAACGGGGCGGGAAGGATTGGATCTTCGCGCCTGGAGCACGGGATCGGTGGGATGAAACTCTCCCCTCTCAATGTGGGTGTCGTGGGGTTACCGAGAGCTTGGAAACAGAGCTGGCGAGTGTTATGGCCATGAAACGAACTTGTTCTCTCTCCTCACCATTTCATGCAAAAAGTGTTCCCATGCTGATGTGTCACCCTAATTAATGTGCATGACACTCCCATGACATCCCCATTGAAACTGGCCTAAAAATAGTTATGCCATGCCACTAGCTAGTCGTTAACCCATTAACTAGACACAACACTACCTACCAAGCAAGCGATAATAGTTCATCACTAGACATTAGTTTAGGATCCAAACATGCACCACTCATTGTAGTTAGCAGGCAAAATTTTTGTTTCTCCAAATCTGTCAAAGCATCCCTTACCTTTTTGTTTAACTTGTTTTTTTCTACGAAGGTACTGCCGCTCCACTGTCAGGACAAGTACAGCACACTGATTCTGGAGCCCATTATTCACTTCCGGGACTTGAGATAGATCTCCAGGCAAACCATCCGGTCCCAACCGTCGCCGTATATGTTAGGTGGCTGTTCATGTTCTTTGCCTTTATTTGGCCCCGTTCGCTTTGGTCCCGTTCGCTTGTCTGGAAAAAAGGAGCCAAAACACGGTAGCGGCTGGTTATGTGAGAAAGAAATACTGTAGCGACTGGTTAATAAATAGTGCCGCTGTGAGGAGGAACTAGCCGGCTGGTCTGGAAACCAGACCAGCGAACGGCACCATTATTAAGCAGGCCGAGTGCGTCGGCTCCAGAGTTCATAACTGTTGCACGGTGTGTGTGATCTTCTTGTTCATTTTCTCCACATGCTTATTTAATTTTATTCACAGTCCATATATATTACTAGCTTATATTATTATTTTATTTGGAAAATATATATCCAGGTTGTCATGGCTCACTGCACACCAGCCGACCAGGTCGAGGAGCTGCAGGAGCGTTGCTACAAATACTCGCAGAAAGCCCTCGGGTTTGAGACCTGCACATTTGTCGCACTATGTAAAAAAGTCATATATCCACCACGTTATCTACATATGCCAGTACAAACACGCGTCTGTAATAAGTCGTCGACCGGGGTCGTCAATCCGGTGGCGTCAACACACGTCTGTTATAAGCGTTTACTACATACGCGTGTTAGTAACAAATGTAGACGACACATCACAGACGCGGATAGTTAACACGCGTATGTAGTTCGTGGTTGGGACGCGTCTGTAACATCCGTTGTTACTCACACACGCGCAAAAGAACACCGCGTCACTTGGTTGTCCCACGGACCCGAAAAAATTATTCACTCTAGCTTCACGACCGAGCCCTCACGTCCGCTCCCGATTCCAGCCCCCCGTGTCCCCGAGTCCCGACTCAGTCCCTCCTCCTCCTGTGTCGCTCCCCCCCTCTCTCTCCCTCTCTCTTGGCGGTGGCTGGCAGGCACGCACGGGGGCGGCGGCGACGGCTAGATCCGGACGCGTGCGGACGGTGGCGCCGCTGGATCTGGACGCACCATCCCTGTTGACTCATCTCTCTATCTTCCTCTCTCTCTCTCTCTCTCTCTCTCTCTCTCTCCTCTACTCAAGTTCTCTCGGCTTGCCCTTGATGCCCAGCTGGCGGCGCCAGCATCACAGCTGGTGTGGCGCCAGTGCAGATCAAGTGGCCCGGGCGGCTGGATTCGAGTGTGGCAGATCCTAGCCTCTGGCGGGCGGCGACAGTGAGATCCCCGACATTGGGGCGACAGTGGCAGCAGGGATCCAGTGCGTGGCCTATAACCCAGCCATCTCAAGTCTCCTCCTCCATGGTGCTCGCGTGCTCATGGGTAACCCTAGCCACGCCTGTGATGCCCCAAACCCTAGCTGCATTCTGGATCAAGGGGTCCATTACCTGTATATATAGTTCATGGATTTCATTTGGGTAATCCTAGCTGCTCAGGTTTTGCACATATGTCCCTTCGTTCTCTCCTTCTTTCCCCAAATTGATATGGTTCCTTGATCTATGATGGCTGCAATTTCCTATGAATTTCCCCAAACTAAGAACTTAAAGGTCCTTTACCGTGTGATTTGGGCTATATGATAATTAATTGTACTTAAGTGTCGAACTCTTGATGCTTGTTAATTGGAGATTAATACTGAAATTTTTGTGGCTATAATGTAGTAGTTTTATCAGAGGATATAGTAGCTCCACTTAGCCTATGGTTTTCATGGTATATTCATTTCATGTCTAAATTGTTAATCATTGAATTGTTACAATCGGAGGATATAGCAGCTCCACCAAGCAAGTGTGGAAAAAGTCATGGGAATTGATGAGCACATAGGCTGTGCCATGAGTGGACTTATTGCTGATGCTAGAACACTAGTTCTGCCAAATTTTTGCTACACTGTATCAACATTTATTAACAGCTGTGATGATTGTAACTCCTTGTATTTCAACCTGTTTTGTATATCTACCTAGCTTCTATTAAGTCACAAGTAAACTGCTATATATTGTTTTGGTTATCTACCTAGTTTTGACTTATCTAAAGCTCCAAACTACTATATGTGCTAAAAGCTCCAAACAACTATGTTAGAATTTGATGCTAAAAGCATGCTGGGGATTTCTTGTTGTGATTGAGCAGGCGAAGGACAATATCGGCGAGAGAGTCGCAGTGCTCCAACAGCCAGGGTCACTGTTTGGAAAGGTATTTTCAGTCCTGCAAGTTTTTCAATTATCTTACTGTTTGAAAACTTAACATATCCTGCTAGCCATAGTTTGGAGTTAGAAATGTGCTTTCCAGAGCAATAGAACTAGTTTGGAGTCAGAAATGTGCTAGCCTAAACATTTTTTTATATATATGAACCAGATTGCCATTAAGATGCTTTCTTCTTGATTACAAAGGTAACTAAGATTTGTTTTTGCATTTTCCTATGTGGATGTTGGGAGCAGGAGGAGCTCGTGCAGCTTAAGCGTGTGGCTTATGGTGGAAGGGTAGTTTCTATGCCAGTCCTGATCCAAAGTTGATGTTTGTCAGAAGGGTAACTAACTCAGATTCTTGCTGTTCTTTTGCTTGCTTTAGACAGATTCTTGCTGTTACGGTCCATATTTATAAGCTGTAGTTATTCTGCTTGATCTTTGGAAAGGGTTTGCTACTCTCGATTGTCTATCTTAATCACAGTAGTGTGAATGTGCAGCAAGCAAAACTTAAATTAGTTGTAGATGTGCAGGAAGATGGTAGCTGCAATCACTCTTCTTGATCACAATAGTATGAATGTGCAGGAAGATGGTAGCTGCAGTCACTCTTTCTTATTTGTATAATCATAAAGCTGACAATTGGTTCTTTTGTTTTCTCATGCTGTAGCTATCAGCTGGATATCAATGTTGACAAAGCAGCCGATTTCTTCGAAGCAGTACGCAGGCTGTTTTCCTCCTTAAGGTAAATCCCAGTGCACGGCGTGTAAAATTCTAAGAGATAATGATAGAATTGTATAAATTCTATATTTCTTCTCCTGGACTTATATCTGCTAGAGTCAGTGAAGTGGATCTCCTAGCAGACCTTCAGTTTTTTGTTTGGTTGGCTGCTTGCAAATTATTCTCTAATTAGCATGAAACTGTCTGTGTATTGGAAATTGTCATGTATGATAGCGAATTGGGAAGTGATAGCAGCTTGTTTTGAAGAGCCAATTTCTCACTTGTGTGTGATCTATTTTTGGATTGCTTGGAATTTGGTTGCTAATGAAAGTTTCATGCCTCTTGCAGTTTCCCATTGACTTGGAACAATATGACCAAAGAGAGCAGCTTAATAAAAGTGGCCTGGTGATAAGGACCAATAGGCAGTAAAGTTTGATGCCTCATCTAAATTCTATATTTTGGCCTACTTTGGTCCAGGTGTAATGTACATACATATATTGGTGCTTTCAGAATGCCATGTGACAAACTACATCCCTGTGATTTTTGCACTATGTAATAGCTTTTACTTGCAGTATGTTGGAGGGACATGTAATTGCTAATTAGCAATAGACTACTATGTATAAGTTTGATGTGTGTCATGTATGGTATATGTAACACCGTGGTAGTGAGGATTTTTCTTTTTCTTTTTATTACAGACACGTGTTGGTTATGCGCATCTGTGACAAGGGGTCATCACAGACGCGTCGTTGACTCCACAAGTCTGTCGTATGAACCACACAGACATGTGTTTATATATACACGCGTCTGTAGTATGAGGTTATCACAGACGCGTTTTTAGCGTGTCTGTAATAAAACCTTACTACAGACGTGTTATCAGAGACGCGCCGAAGCATGTCTGTGACGTCTCTAAAGGCGCGTCTGTAATGTGCTTTTTTTACGTAGTGATCGCGTCGTGCTTTGCTGCTCCTGTAGTATCGTCCACCGCCACCGAGAGCATCACGACCTTAATCGTCGACGCAGCAGGCTTACTCGTGGCCATCTCGATTGAACTCTTCTCCCTGATGAAGAAGAAGAAGACAAAGTCGTTGGGCCGTGGGCTGGTCTATTTGTCGTCGTCACTTCTGATCTTGACCACATTCCTTGTGTTCATCTCATTCGACAAGCGCTACGCCTATGGCATCGCCTCCGTTCCGCTGCTGATCGTCGGCGCCGCCCTCTTTCAGCACCAAAAGTTGCCTGTTGGAGTGCACGATAATGAAGAAGCTATTCAAGATGTTCACAAAAAAAAGCTATTCAAGAGGAGCTTGATAACATCTTCGATCTCTGGGCTATTATTCTCAACTTTGGCGGCTTCGTTACCTTGATTTTCACCTACAACATGCAAGCCGAGTACTCATCTGCCAGCGTCACGGGGTTTCTTTTCATGTTCACCATCGTTCTCAGCCTCTTTGAGATGATGGTCGCTGCAGCGAGACCTGTGGCGCTCGCTCGTCTTGCAACCTATCTGCACTACCTGCTGACATTTCCTATTTGTTGGCACGCTTACGTCCACTTTGGTCACGGCTGCCAAGTCGTTGGATTAAAGTGGTTAATTTGGGCTGGCAAGCTAGGCTGGAAGGAGTTTCCTCGGTTCCTCTCCGGTAAAAACTTTGGGAAGGTGGAGGAGTGGCTCTGTCAAAAAAAAAAAAAAGTTGCTAGTTGGGTCGCCTGAAGAATAATGGTTCGGAATGTTTAGTTTATGGTTTTGTTGTTGTACTACTAATAAATATGGTTAGGTTGTGCGGTGGATGGTGAACCCTGTGCTATTTTCATCAATGTAACATTTGGATTTTTTAAATTAACTTTTGTAAATACCTTTTTTTGTTTGATTACATTAGTCATCCCTTTATTCATCTAAATTACATCCATCGGTATGGACAACCATATATGTGCCAATCAATTTCTTGGTTTAAAATTATTGTTACCTTTATTTCATCTATTTTCCCTTTCCTATCAAGTAGTTGTGAAATTTCTCAGTTCTAAAAAACAAGATAGTATTTAATTTCTTTGATAAGCTATATTCCTCAATAGAATCTACCAGTTTTCATTTCCTTCGTGCTCTTCTAAAAATTTAAAGTTTGGACCAATCTATGCATTATATTGGGCCATTTGCCCTATATATTGCTGGATTCATCACAATTCTGCTCATGTATGTTGAATACACTACTGCCTCCAAACTATGCATTAATTTCTTGGAGGTTCCCTGGTCCCGGCGTTGGTGTGGCCGGAGACAGGGTGCTCGCGCTTGCAGTTCCTTGCCCGATGCCGAGAGCTGTGGCAGTAGTAGCAGCGCGACGGGAAGGTGCAGTCCGCATGGACATGGTCGCCAGAGAGGCAGTTGGAGCATTTGTCGACGAACTCCGGCGGGACTGGCCTAGGGTGGTGAGGGCGTTCTGGCGCACGACGACACCAGCGCCGCCGGCTCTGGACGAGAGTGAAGCCCTCCGTGTCCATGGGCGCGCCCATCCTGGGGACGTGGTGGCGCGGTTCCGTGGCCTGTGGAGCACGGCGGCGAGTCGTAGCAGCATCAGCAGCAGCCGGGTGCTGGTGGGCCGCAGCAGACAGACAACGGAGGGCCACACTAGACGACGGACGGCGAAACGGGGGAGACGCCCTCCTGGCGTGGTGGTTTCCCCTGTCCTGGTGACGAGGCGGCGGCGGAGACCTTCGTGCCGGATGGCGCGATGGCGGCGGGTGCCTGGCATCCGCCATGAAGGCAGAGTTAGCAGGACGACGGCGGCGAGCGCGCTTGGCTCGACTGCGTGAAGGCTGAGCGACCGCCTTCCCCTTCTCATCAGCGGCCGCCGGCGAAGGCTCACCGGACTCCTCGGATGTGGCCTCCGAGTCATCATTTGCGAACACATGGTGGATATAGATGAGTGATGAGAGATTGTCAACAGTCAACACATGATCAAGCTTTGGTTTAGAGTTGAGACTAACCAATGCCGCGGGCGGTGACTGAGAGCAACTCCGGCAGGGACACCCAAATCAGAGCCCCTACTTTTAATTTGGGTGCACCTTCCTAAATTTGTTGGCTTAAATTTTTCCTTCTACTCCAACAGCAGCACCCAAATTTAGACCCCAAATCTGTTCCGGTAGAGAATGACAAATGGGACCCGCTCGTCATTGTCTCTTTCTCCTTCCTCTTTCTTCCTTGTCAGTTGTACATGGATAGATCGACCAATTTCTTGGCTAGCTGATGGATCTGACCGCACGGGGGAGGGAGAGGGAGAGGGAGAGGGAGACGTGACGCTCTAGAGGAAGGGCCTGGCCGGGCGGCGAGCCGCCATGACTGAGCAGCGTGCGCGAGCTCGAGTCTTGGCCGGGGCACGCGCTCACATCGGCAGAGCGGCGAGCCGCGCTCGAGCTTGAGTCTTGGCCGGGACGGCGCGCTCGCATCTAGGGAGCGGCGGGCCACGCTAGCGCCATGGCGTGGCGGAATCAGAGCCCCTACTTTTAATTTGGGTGCTCCTTCCTAAATTTGTTGGCTCAAATTTTCCCTTCTACTCCAACAGCAGCACCCAAATTTAGGCCCCAAATCTGTTCCGGTAGAGAATGACAAATGGGACCCGCTCATCATTGTCTCTTTCTCCTTCCTCTTTCTTCCTCGTCAGTTGTACAGGGATAGATCGACCAATTTCTTGGCTAGCTAATGGATCTGACCGTGCGGGGGAGGGAGAGGGAGACGTGACGCTCTAGAGGAAGGTCTTGGCCGGGCGGCGAGCCGCCATGATCGAAAGCAGCGTCTTGTGAGCTCGAGTTTTAGCGAGGGTTGGCCAGATCGGCGGAGCGGGCGAGCGCGCTTCGAGCTTGAGTCTTGGCTGGGTGGCTTTCGCATCTGGGGAGCGGCGGGTCACGCTCGCGCCATGGCGCGGCGGAGGCAGGTGGCGGCGGGTCGTAGGAGGAGCTCCGGCGGTCTTGGCGGAGGAGAAAGGGCCTGGCCGGGTGGCGAGCCACCATGACCAAGTAGCGCCGGCAGGTGGCGGCACCGGCAGGTCGCGGAAGGAGCTTTGGGCGGTTGTGGCGGAGGGCGGTGGCTCGCGCTCACGCCATGGCCGGAGTGAGGGAGCACGGCGAGCAGGGAGGAGCCGCGGTCCGTACGGCGCGAGCAGCAAACTATCGGATGGGGGCCGAGGGGGGAGCCCCCATTCTTCCACAGGAATGGGGTCTGGAGGATGGATTTGGGTGCCTAGCCAAAAATAGGGTCTCGAGTAGGAGCCCTGTTGGAGCATGTTTTTTTTACCCAAGCCCTTATGTTTAGCTATGGGGCCTCAAGTAGGGGGCCCTACTGGAGTTGCTTTCACATGCACCTTTGTGATATAACATAAACATGCTGTTAATATACTATTTCTAATTAAATTAGTACTAAAATTTGCCTAAATGTCTAACGATGGCTATTATGGACATTTTGTAGAACTACAGTGGAGTACCAGCCCTTGGTCGTCGGAGCAACATGCGGTGGTCATCTGTCCATGGAACTGCAGTGCCCCTTTCGTCGTCGGAGCAACGTGCGGTGGTCATCTGTCGTCCATGGGGCGCATCCGCCTCTTGTTGACAAAGATACGCCACGTAGGAAAATTACTTCTGGTCCTGGTCTCCTTGGCAACAACGGATCCTGTGTTTGTGGCCCGTGTGGAACCAAAGGTCTACCGATATATATACAGTGTAGCTTGGGCATGGATCCACCTCCACCGTACGGTGCCCCCGTGATGAATGGCATGGCATGAAGAGCCGGGCCACTGTCATTGTTTCAATTCCTAGGCGACTTTTCCATGGCCGTAGTTTGAAAAAGATGGGCTTGGATGTTGCAAGCAACTTGCAACAGAAGATACTCTTGAAGCCAAACAGAATCGATCACCTCCGTCCGTAGCTTGAAAAAGATGGGCTTGGATGTTGCAAGCAACTTGCAACAGAAGATACTCTTGAAGCCAAACAGAATCGATCACCTCCGTCAGTATCTTCTGTTGCAAGTTGCTTGCAACATCCAAGCCCATCTTTTTCAAACTACGGCCATGGAAAAGTCGCTTGACTCTTGAAGCATCCAAGCCCATCTGTTTGGCTTCAACAGAAGATACTAAAGAGCTACACTAACCAAACTAACAAACTCTCATAACTAGCTACACTAAAGAGCTTGACAACTAGTTTGCGGTAATATAAAGAGAGTGAGCAAGATGATTATACCGCCGAGTCGAAGAATGAACCAATCAATCACAAGAATTAATATCAATGAAGACCAATCACCTCGGAATTAAATGTTGACATAATGATTTTTTACCGAGGTCCACTTGCTTGATGGCAAGCTAGTCCTAGCTATGGTGATTCATTTATTTGGAGGTTCACGCGCTAATTGGCATCACACGCCAAACCCTCAATAGGGTGTCGCACAACCAACACAAGATGAGGATCACACAAGCCACGAGCAATTCACTAGAGTATCTTTTGGCTCTCCATCGGGGAAAGGTCAAGAACCCCTTATAATTACCACGATCAGAGCCGGAGACAATCACCAACCTCCGCTCGACGATCCTCGTTGCTCCAAGCCGTATAGGTGGCGGCAACCATCAAGAGTAACAAGCGAATCCCGCAGCGAAACACGAACACCAAGTGCCTCTAGATGCAAACACTCAAGCAATGCACTTGGATTCACTCCCAATCTCACAAAAGATGTTGAATCAATGATGGAGATGAGTGGTAGGGCTTTGGCTAAGCTCACAAGGTTGCTATATCAATGCAAATGGTCAAGAGAGTGAGCTTGAACCAGCCACGGGGCTTAAATAGAGAGCCCCCACGAATAAAGCCGTTGGCTCAATTATTGGACTGACTGCGCATCGACCTCGTGTCCGATCACTACTTGACCGCCACGTGTCCAATTCAAAATGAAGTAGCCGTTGCTGCCACGAGTACCACACACTCACCTGCGACCGGACGCGTCCGATGTGGATGACCGGACGTAGGAGACTCAGCGTCCGGTCGAGTCCAGAGAGCTCCTCGAGCATCTCTGGGACGACTGGACGCGACCGGTCACACTAGACCGGACGCAGGAGACTCAGCGTCCGGTCGAGTGCAGAGAGCTCCTAGAGCCACTCTGGGCCGACCAGACACGTCCGGTTACACTGGACCGAACGCTCCTAGAGTCCGATCAATTTTAACGCTGAGAACCCGAGGCTCACTGATTCACACCGGACGCGTCCTGTGTGGCGACCGGATGCATCCGGTCGCTCTCTGCAATTCAGTACCGAGCCACATCACTTTGACCGGATGCTGAACAGTAACTCCTCAGCGTCTGGTCGCTCCACTGAGCCAGATTCCGGTCGTTAATACCGGACGCATCCAGTCACCATACCGGTCGCGTCCGGTCACTCTGTGACCAGCGCGACTAACTCCTTTTCAACTCTATCTTCTTCACCCTTGCTCAAATATGCCAACCACCAAGTGTATCACCTTGTGCACATGTGTTAGCATATTTTCACAAACATTTTCAATGGTGTTGGCACTCCACTAGATTCTAAATGCAAATGTAATGAGTTAGAGCATCTAGTGACACTTTGATAACTGCATTTTGATACGAGTTTCACCCCTCTTAATAGTACGGCTATCGAACCTAAATGTGATCGCACTCACTAAGTGTCTGGATCACCGAAACGAAAAGGCTCCTACCACTTATACCTTTGCCTTAAACCTTTTGTTTTTCTTTTACTTCTTTTCCAAGTCCAAGCATTTGATCATCACCATGGCAACACCATCATCATGTCATGATCTTCATTTGCTTCACCACTTGGAGTAGTGCTACATATCTCATAATCACTTTGATGAACTAGGTTAGCACTTAGGATTTCATCAATTCATCAAAATCAAACTAGAGCTTTCAACCTCCACGTGAAGCACGTAGACGTGCCGGCGGGCGCAGTCATGCGCAACTGCCTCGAGCGTCCGGCTGGGCGCTAGTAGTTCGCTAACCGGAGTCCTTAATTTTTGCATTTGATTTTCCAGCTTTCTTGTGAATTCTTGGTAGTGCTACTATATTAGAGGGTTTCTGTGGGACGCAAGATCTTCACAGGAGTCATACATAAATTTTCAGAATTTTTTTTTTCGTTTTTATAAAGTTATTAAAAGACTCACGTTCCAAGGGGACATGAATATCAAAAAAGTAAAATGTTTTCTACAATGCGAAAGAGTGGTCTGGTCATAGAGAGAATATAGACCGAAACCAACGTGTGTTGCGTGATGCCTTTTTTTTTTTTCTGACAAACGGCTCATGTATATTGACTGAATGAGCGATGCGAGTGGGAAAATTTGACAAGGAGATGTTAGCCCGTAGGCGTAAACTTGTTTTTTCAAACGAATATAAGCCTAACATACGCCTTGGAGTTAGTTGGTCGAGCAATACTGTAACGCTAGCTGCAGCCGGCAGCGCCACCGCAACGACAACGCATCTTGTCAATTAGGGAGTAAAATTGAACAGCGCCTCGTTACATGCATTTGAATTATAAATTTAACTATATATATATATATATATATATATATATATATATGGAAATTATTTTCTACTCCCAAGGAGTAGTTACTCCCATGTGTATATATCTAGATTTAGAACGTATATGGCCTGACGAAATGTATGTAGATAGAGTATATCATCGTACTAGACCATCTAGGGTATTATATATGACAAGTATATATATGTATGTTTAGAGTATATGGTTATACTTATTTTATATGCTACTATCACCTATTCGGCTTACCCTATATTCAGTTTGTTCGGCTTGTCTTTTCAGCCGGAACAATATTTTTCTCTCACAACAATTCAGTCAGAACAGTGTTTTTCAACCAGTTTCAGTTAAGATTCAGCAAGCCGAACGGAGCCATAGTATTATATAATATATTAAAAAATATGTGCTCTTTTGAATTTTTTTTACATAGTAAAGATCTGGAGTATCTTAATATTAGTATGTCAACATACTCAAACTGATAAATGAATATGTACACATAAGCAACGTGATTTATTGATTATGGGAGTAACTAGTATATAAAATGCACCATATATATATATATATAAATCCATAATCATGATGAGCAAGTATCACTAGATTGATTGCCACATATATTTTCATGGTAAACATATGTAAAAAAATAAAAATATTGATATTGTTTTTTTTTGTATAAACAAACCTAGATCCTGTTTGGGACCATGTTCACCGATCGCGTGGGGCGTTATGGGTGCACGGCGAGCGACCTGCGATACGTAAAACTTTATCACTAGTTTAATTGTTATTAGGCGGTGGCTGATCAAGTCTGTTCGGTGGCAAGAATCGAGGTAACCGCGGGACGTTTCGCAGGATTCTGCGATTTCTCTCGGCCACGCGCGCGGTTTCAAATAGGGTCCTCGTAAAACTCGAGATTGTTTCACGCATCCAGAAGTGTTATTTACTCTTTTCGCGACCAGAGAGTATTTGGCAAGGGGACGGATTTATTTATTTTCAAAAACACCAACCCCACCCACCGGGGGCACGATTGCATGGAACTAGGATTCTTTTTTCAGTTAATTACCCCACCCATCGGTGGCAGCAGCAACACACATGGTGCCGATCAAACAAAAAAAAGAAGCAGAAGCAGCAACACACATGGTAAGGCAATCAATCATCCCTTGCCAAAATCGACGAGCGTCCAATAATTGGAATTAACTATTTAATCCATCCATCAATACCATTTTCATCTTTTTTATAGTAAAATAATGAATCAATACCACTAATTTCGCTACACGCAAATCAGTGGCAATCTACAGCCTGATCGCTGGGGCTGGGCTGGCTGGCCAGCCCCCTCACATGACTACTATTCACATGAACCAGCCAGCAATATTTCTCTCTTACATAACAGTATTTCTCTCTCACATAAACGAACCAGTAACGATACGAACATTAGACTTTTGTCGTAGCTAGCGCGCCATCGTGGCGGTGGGCCCGGTGGTGGTCCAACCGCCGTACCGTACTTGACATGAGGACGGCCCAAAGCAGAAAGCAGCCATCGGAGATGGACACCTGCCGCGGCAGTCGCATACAGGAGGTCCGACCTGGGGAGGCGCCCGCTGATTGGGCTCAAGCCGCGCAGGCCCCACCCAGACAAGTGGGCCCTTGCCGGCGAGTCAACGTCCGGCAGACCACGACAGGCGACCGCGAGAGGTGGACGGGGGTGGATGGGCGGCGTCCTCTCCTTTTCTTTATCGATATCCTTTCTTTATTATTTGTAGTCGCCATCGCGATCGCGACTACGGGATCTGCTCTGCTTCCTCTCCTCCTCTCCTCCTGTGGCCAGTGGCTGTGCAACGAAAACCCCATCCCATTCCACACGTCCGGTGCCCGGTGGTGGGTGGGGAGGGGCCGCGCGCCGGGCCGGCCGGGATGGAGTGGCTGGAGAAGAACCTGCAGGAGAAGTTCGATCTGCCGCCCAAGAACCGCTCCGAGGAGGCCCTGCGCCGATGGCGCGATGCCGTCTCCGTCGTCAAGAACCCGCGCCGCCGCTTCCGCATGGTCGCCGACCTCGCCACGCGCCACCAGAACGAGCTCAAGCGACGATCCACACAGGTACCCTACCGTGCCTACTACTCCTGCTCATCCTCATCCTCCTGATTGGGGCTTCCCTGCCGCCGGCACAACCACTCTGCTTGCTTGGTGCTTGCAGCTTCCTTCCCGGCTTCCCCACCTCCCTCCCTCTTCGTCTTCGTTCCTTCTTGCTCTCATGAGGCAAGACAGGATCTCTCCTTCCTCCCTGCATCTCAACCTTTTCGTTTCTTTTCTCCTGCTACATCCTTTTCAAGCCCCCACCTAACGCCCCATTCGCTTGGGTTCGTAGGCTGATATGTCATGGATGAGAGTACCGTAAGCTGATTTAGTGTGAAAGAAAAATTATTATTTGTTAATTAAAAAAGTACGGTTTATAAACTAAATAAGTTTAAACAAACAGGGTGTAAACCGTTCCAAACTCTCATTTCACTTAGGCCCTGTTTGGCTCAAGCTCCTAAAAGTTTTAGGAGCTTTTATAAGGCTGCTAAAACCTTCTAAAATAGTGTTTGATTTCATCTCTAAAACTAATTAAAAGTAATAAATACACTAGCAAATAGACCATGCAGCTCTCCTATAGGAGAGAGAGGGGGCAGGACAATAAAAGAGGGGTAGTGGGGGTCTAGGATGGACTTTAGGAGTTATTAGGAGGGGTGGAGCTCCTAAAGTTTTTTTTTTTTGTCTC
This sequence comes from Miscanthus lutarioriparius, assembly GCA_904845875.1. NCBI lineage: Eukaryota > Viridiplantae > Streptophyta > Magnoliopsida > Poales > Poaceae > Miscanthus > Miscanthus lutarioriparius. The sequence continues at coordinate 86,281,840 of CAJGYO010000014.1, read as the reverse complement.
TCTTAGAGTTTTTAGAAACTTTTAGAAGAAGGTGTTTGATTTTTTAGACAAATTCTATCTAGATTTTAGCTCCTAAAATTTTTAGGAGAATAACTAAACAGGGCCTTAAAAGATTGACCTGATGAGCAATTTAGACAGTCCATTCCGGCTAACTGAATCTGCTTCTCCTGTTGTGTCCTCTGCCTGGTAAAAGCGATTGCATAGAACTGCTGCAGATTAGACACACCACCAGAACCAGATCGCGACACCACGCCTCGCTCACTTTCCACAATCCTGTCCAGTTACTACGATCCACAACTGTATCAGTGGCGCATTAGGGAACGGACGGGGAAGGGACACCAAAAGGGGGCAGCTTTAGCGTTTCTGTTGCCGTACAGCCGTAGCACTGCACACTCCGTTCAGATGCCCGGAGGAGAGGGGAGACGATCGATGTCCCTCCGTTCATGGACCGACAGGTTCACATGCTCACGGGCCAAATTGCAGTAACGGGCGTAACTTCCGGGAAGGAAGGATCCCACATCCCGGATTCCCAGTGATGTAGGGTAGGATAGGAATGGCCACAATGACAAGTACACACACGCACCACCTCACCTCACGTGCTGGCCACATCTTATTGGTCCTGTCGGTGCAGGCCGCCCCACTTGCACATAATAATATCTCACAACTGCGACTGCCATCCTCGCTCATTTGTCATTTGTCTCCATTTAATTTACTTACGGGCTAGTGTGTACGGTCAGGTTTGGCGCATAGGGTGGGTACAAATTCCGTTTCGTAGAAACTGTTAAAGAAGAAATGCTACTTTGTTAATACTGAACTATAAGTACTCTGTATTTGTTTGTATCTCATGTCTTACTATATAACCCAAGGAAAGAACTAATTAGTAGTGTCTTACAACATTAATCGGTTGATGCCAAATGGCTAACCTAACTTTTCCTATTGTTTGCTTAGGAGAATCCAACGTTTTAGATGCTCTAGGTTTGGGGCAGGTTTAGTGTGGGTACTGATTCATTTTCGGGAAAAAAACAAAAGAAGAAATGGTACTAAATGACAAGTACTGCGCATTTGTTTGTATCTCATATCCTGTTTTGTCTGTTACAAGGAAAGGACTAATGAATAGTATTTTCTACTATTGGTTACTTTGATGCCAAATGACTCATCTAATTTTTCGTGTTTCTTCCTTAGGAGAATCCAGTGTTTTGTCAAACTGGACTTAATTTATGGATTAGTGTATATGCTCTAGGTTTGGCGCATACAATTAGTGTGGGTACAGATTCAATTTTAAATAATACAAGAAGAAATGCTAGTCTGTTACTAAACTACAAGCACCGTGCTTTTGTTTGTATCTCGTGTGTTGTTATGTTTGTGATAAGGAAAGCACTAGTATATATCTTATACAAAGCTGACTCTTTTTTTTATTCACCAGGAAAAAATCCGGGTCTTCCTCTATGTACAGCAGGCTGCGCTCAATTTCATCGATGGTACTACATACCTTGCCATGTTGCTGTTTTCTATGGTGCTTTGTATTCTTTTGTTAGGGGGGGGGGTGCTTTACTAAACTTGATCTAACTTGTGAACCATCTGATGTGAAGGTGTCAAAAATAAAGAGTACCGGCTAACTGATGATATTATCAAGGCTGGGTTTTCCATCAACCCAGACGAGCTGGCGTCGATCACAGGCAAGCATTATATGAAAGTTTTGGAGATGCATGGCGGGGTAGATGGGATATCCACAAAAATACGTTCGTCATTTGACCATGGCATATCTGCTAGCGACTTGGATACTAGGCAAACCATCTATGGTGTCAATCGCTATGTGGAGAAACCTGCAAGAAATTTCTGGATGTTTGTCTGGGATGCGCTGCAGGACATGACTCTTATCATCCTTATGGTATGTGCTCTGATATCTGCTGTCGTTGGTCTGGCATCTGAAGGTTGGCCCAAGGGCATGTATGATGGCCTGGGAATAATACTCAGCATTCTGTTGGTTGTGATGGTTACTGCTATCAGTGACTACAGGCAGTCGCTTCAGTTCAAGGAGCTAGACAACGAGAAGAAGAAGATATTTATCCATGTAACCAGGGACGGCTGTCGGCAGAAGATCTCGATATTTGACTTGGTAGTTGGTGATATTGTGCACCTATCAATTGGAGACCAAGTGCCTGCTGATGGACTGTATGTTCATGGATATTCCCTTTTGATTGATGAATCCAGCTTGTCAGGCGAGAGCGAACCAGTTTATATTTCTGAAGATAAGCCATTCATCTTGGCAGGAACTAAAGTCCAGGATGGATCAGCTAAGATGCTGGTAACTGCTGTTGGCATGCGCACTGAATGGGGAAGGCTGATGAGCACGTTGAGTGAAGGAGGGGAGGATGAGACACCATTGCAGGTTAAGCTCAACGGAGTTGCAACCATCATCGGGAAAATTGGCCTGCTGTTTGCTACATTAACATTTGTTGTCCTGATGGTTAGATTCCTTATCGAGAAAGGTTTGACAGTTGGTCTGTCCCAGTGGTATTCCACTGATGCATTGACTATAGTAAACTACTTTGCAACAGCAGTCACTATTATTGTTGTTGCTGTCCCTGAAGGGCTGCCTCTAGCTGTTACTTTGAGTCTAGCATTTGCAATGAAAAAGCTAATGAATGATAAAGCACTTGTAAGACATCTTTCGGCATGTGAGACAATGGGATCTGCTGGTACTATATGCACTGATAAAACAGGAACTTTGACTACCAACCATATGGTGGTTGACAAGATATGGATATCTGAGGTTTCAAAGTCACTTACCAGTAACAACAGTTTGGAAGATCTGAATTCTGCCATTTCTCCAGCCACATTGAGCCTACTTCTGCAGGGCATTTTTGAGAACACTAGTGCAGAGGTAGTCAAAGACAAGGATGGTGGGCAAACTGTTTTGGGAACCCCGACAGAGAGGGCAATCTTAGAATTTGGATTGAAACTAGAAGGACATCATGATGCTGAAGATAGGAGCTGCACCAAGGTTAAGGTTGAGCCTTTCAATTCAGTTAAGAAGAAGATGGCAGTGTTGGTCTCATTACCCAATGGCAAATACCGTTGGTACACCAAAGGTGCATCAGAAATTATTGTGGAAATGTGTGACATGATGATTGATGGCGATGGAAACAGTGTTCCCTTGTCGGAAGCTCACAGGAAGAGCGTCTTAGGTACTATCAACTCTTTTGCTTCAGATGCTTTAAGAACATTGTGCCTGGCATATAAGGAAGGGGATGATTTCAGTGATGATACAGATAGTCCAACAGGAGGTTTTACTCTAATATCTATTTTTGGCATCAAGGATCCTGTGCGCCCAGGAGTCAGGGATGCTGTTAAGGCCTGTATGTCTGCTGGTATCATAGTACGAATGGTGACCGGTGATAATATCAATACAGCTAAAGCTATAGCCAAAGAGTGTGGAATACTGACTGATGGTGGCATAGCAATAGAAGGACTAGAATTCCGTAACAAAAGCCCAGAGGAGATGAGGGACCTGATACCTAAGATTCAGGTTCATTTCGCTTTCCTCAGCCTACGTGTACAATAGGATGTATGAACATATCATCACTTTTCTCAATTTTATGTATCTTTCAACACTGGCAGGTTATGGCTCGTTCTTTACCACTTGACAAGCATACCCTTGTGACAAACTTGCGAGGTATGTTCAAGGAGGTGGTTGCTGTGACAGGCGATGGTACGAATGATGCTCCAGCATTGCATGAAGCAGATATTGGGCTTGCGATGGGCATAGCAGGAACAGAGGTACTATGTTATAATTCAGTCGTTTGTGGACTTGGTTAAGTGAGAACTGACAAGAATACTTATCGTGAACATACCTCACAAAGTATTTAGTGAATTTTATATTTCATTTTCGGTCCTGCGAAATTAGTTTGTCTCCATGGTCTCACAAAAATTAACATCGAACATATTCACCTCTACTATTCTTGTAAATGTAAAAAAAACTCTTGCTGACTGAATACAGGGCTGGTACCATTAGAAGTTTAGAACTCCTCACTTGCAAGGCCTTGCCGTTTAGCAATTCTGTGTGTCCCTTGAATTGGCTTGAAAGATAACAGTATAACCTTACATATTTCCAGGTAGCCAAGGAGAGTGCTGATGTGATAGTGCTTGATGATAATTTTACAACTATAATAAATGTTGCAAGGTGGGGTCGTGCGGTTTACATAAACATTCAGAAGTTTGTGCAGTTTCAGTTGACTGTCAATATTGTTGCTTTGGTCATCAACTTTGTCTCAGCATGCATTACAGGTGCGGGCATCATCTATAATATTCTTTTTGCAATGCCATGGTTGTTCAATTAGTCATTCTTGATACCTGCTATTGGAGTAACAGTATTTTGACTGTTGCACCACAGGAAGCGCTCCACTCACAGCGGTGCAATTGTTGTGGGTCAATATGATCATGGATACATTAGGAGCTTTAGCTCTAGCAACAGAGCCGCCAAACGATGACATGATGAAGAGGCCGCCTGTTGGGCGAGGAGAGAGTTTCATTACCAAAGTCATGTGGCGAAATATTATTGGGCAAAGTTTATATCAGTTGGTTGTACTTGGAGTTCTCATGTTTGGTGGGGAACGTCTTCTGAACCTCAAGGGTGCAGATTCCAAATCTGTTATCAATACACTCATATTCAACTCCTTTGTGTTCTGCCAGGTGAGTACATTCACCATTACCAGTTCATTTTCTGTTGTAATGCCTATGGTGATGCTGAGGTCAATTTCATTCCAAACTATTTGCCTCTAGCTCCGTCTTCCATTTATAGCCTAAACTGATAGAGATATATGCAATGCAAACAATATGTTGCTAGTTATCTGGTTGGGGGAGGATCTCTACATTTTAACTATTTTCCATATTGTCTGATCAAGGAGAACATAGTATCTGTCAGTCTGATGATAACCTGTTATCATGTCACATCAGGTGTTCAATGAAATAAACAGCAGGGAAATGCAGAAGATCAATGTTTTCCGTGGTATGTTCAGCAACTGGATCTTCATTGGAATCATAGCTGTGACAGCAGCGTTCCAAGTGGTGATCATCGAATTCCTCGGCACCTTTGCCAGCACCGTTCCACTTAGCTGGCAGCTGTGGCTGGTAAGCATCAGCCTCGGATCCATCAGCTTGATCGTCGGTGTCATCCTGAAGTGCATACCAGTTAAATCAGATGGAATTCGCGCGAGTCCAAATGGCTACGCACCGCTTCCCAGCGGTCCTGACAACATATAGCTGGAGAAGAGAAGAGCGACAACGGAGAAGGTACTACTGAAGTACTGTGTTCGCTAGCCTTAGCGGATTCATGAGAACCTCAGGAGCACTGCGGCTACCTTATATTTTTGGGACCTGTTCGGAATAATTCCACTTGTTCTAGGTTCAGTGATTTTCACATGAAGGAACCTTGGGACCAACCACTATCTAGGTTCAGTTTTAACAGATTATTCTGTGCCTTGCAACTGCTCGTGTTTGCAGTTGGTGGTACTGTGTAAAAAGACATGGTGGTGAGCACAAGGCACTCTACTTTCATGGGTCATGGAAACGAAGCCTCTCACTAATGGAAGTACATTAATTGACTCTCTGTTCTTGGAGTACATTAGGCCTGTTCGGCTGGCTTTGTTTGCAGCTGTTGACCTTCGTGCAACCACACCGTGTGACTGACAGCGCGATCGGTTTCTGCCTACGAGCCAAGCCATGAATGTCGAAAAGGCCCATATGACCGTTTTATTTCTCATCCTTCCTTGCAGAGGAAGGCCCGGCCCATTTGTGCTTGAGCACGCTGGTCGCGTCCTCTGACACCGGTTCGCCCTTCGCCTAACCCCAGTGCGTTTCTTTCTCTTCCTTCCTTGCCGAGAAAACCCCTACAACTGTGATCTGTCTTTACCTAGTTTTTTGTCCATACATTGCAACGAGAGCTAGAAAATATGACATATGGTAGGGTAACATGTCTTATATTAGACCAATACAAGTAAGGCCAGCTCGAGTTCTTTCTCGGTCAGGTACGTCCAACCTAAGCTAAAAGCTAGGGTTTCACCTAATAATCGGAGACACACGGCTCTTCAGATATATCCGATAAAATTGGAACCAGTGTCAAGTCGGTCAAGGAGCAGGAGTAGCAATTGGTTACGCAAACTGTTCTGTTGTACTTGCATTGGCCACGTACATAAGAAACACACCAATCATTGAGGATATAGTTGTCCCAAAAAAAAATCATTGAGGATATAGTCAGGTAGATTGCTCACCATGTCCATCAGTCCTTGTAGTTGTATAGTTCATTGATGAACAACCTCATTTTATAGTTATCAAATCCTTATCCTATCTGTACTACTTTCCCAACAACAATCGAGATACAACTGCTGGCAGACATGTTACACAACAATTCAGGTGATTTTTCAAAAGCATATAGTTCCTACTTATCCACAATGGCCAATAATAGATACGATTGTCACTTCACAAGGTCTTGTTAGTAAGCAAGGAGGGATTAGCCGCCGTTGTCACTTCCGGTGTGCTCAACGCGTAGCTCCAGCACACTAGAATATATAGGGTCATCGCTTGCATTTAGGAACTTCAATATTGCAAATCTGCCACATTACAGTTAACTTTTATAGTGCAAACAGGTCACCAACACTATTGATCTCTCTGTTGTATGGATTTACAACAAATAGTACTAATGCAAAGTATTTTTTTTTTACCTTTTATGGGCTCTTTGGTCCTCCCGGTTCAACGATAGCCTTAACGCTTTTTAGGCCCCGTTTGGGAGGGCTCCTCTTCAGCTCTGGCTCCGGATCCTCTGGAGGAGCTCTTGGAGGGGAGTCTTTCCAAACACACCCTTAGTTGTCAAGAAAAGATAGAAATGTTCACGCTTCTACAGAACACACAATCCCTACCAACCCATCACTGTCTGGTTGTAAGCCTATTTATATCTAAAGCAAAAGTCTCACTTTCCTCCTCCTCCTCCTCTTGTCTTCCAAGTACTTCATGCAGTTCCTAGACCAATGTCCAAGGTCGTCACAAATGGAAGCATTTGTGCTTAGGAGATGGGCTAGGTTTGGTCTTTACATTTGGCTTTGGCTTTGTGATCTCATATTCAGCCCTGCCTTTGCTTTTGTCCTTACCCTTCATAAAGTGTTTTCTCTTTCTACTATCCTTCTGAACCATCATCACAAGATTTAGGCTTTTCTTAATGCTCTCATTGGCCGATTTAAACATCCCATGCAACTCAGCTAGAGTCTTCTCCATGATGTTATGTGAAAGTTCATAATGAATGGCTCAAAGCTTGGACGCAGAGACCGAAAGGCACTACACCACAACACTAATGTAGCGTCACACGTGTGTCGTTATAAGTTCACTAATACCGTTGAACTGTTGGTTGGTATAGCTGGCCTACAGATCAAGTGTCAGTAAATGTACCTTTTGCATTGAACTATCGGTCGGTATAGATATTTGGCTGTATAGTCGAACCGTCGGTCGGGATAGATAAACAAAGAAGGACGAACCTTCGGTCGGTATAGAGTGGTGCGCGCTTTGAAAAAAAAGGCCCATTCGTGGGAAGATAAAGATGGGCCTTCACGCTAGCAGCCCAACTCAACACCAACTCTCTCAACCATAACCCCCACGTCCAGACTCCCCCCCCCTCTCCCAATCTTCCAAAGCCGCCGCCCGACACTTGATCTGTTGTCACTTATAGGAAAACCCAACTTGTCAAGGCTCTCAATGTAACCCATCATCATGATTACATGAGGACTGGTTGGACTACCTTCTGCTAGCTTGCATGAAAACATGGCTTCTGAGATCGAATATCTCTCAACCCTAACTTGGTTCATCAACATGCCATGGAGTTCCTCAATCATAGTGTAGGCATCTGCATGCTCATATTGCTTTTGAAGCTCAGAGGGCATGGTGGGAAGCATGAGACAACTAACATTTAGGTAGGCATCTCCTTCATAGCAGGAATCATCGGGTCCAACCAGTCGGACCCGAGCATCCCGCCGACCACCTCTGTATTGAATAACGAAGAATATATGTGATGGGCCACAGTTTCGAAGGGTCGGCCCACGAGTCCGCAGCCTCAGCGCATCGCTGTGTTCAGGTGCGTTTCTTTCTTTCTTTTTCCTTTATAGTTTTATCTATTTGTTTTTTCTTCTTTCCTTAATTCTTTTCTATAGTTTTCTTTTTCTTTTTATTTTCTTTATTTTTTTATCTTTATTTGTTTTTTCTTTTCTTTTTTTGGAACTTCTTTCGCTGCTGTTAGTGCATCAAGTATTAGTGCGTCATGTAGTGCTGCTGCTTTCTTATTCTTTTATATTTATATTTTATTTATTTGTTTTCCATTTCTTTTTTTTCTTTTTTGTTTTCTTTCCTTGCTTCTCTTTAGTTTTTTTATTTTTCTTTCTTTTATGTGTTCTTATCCTTTTATTTTTTATTAGTTATATCATTTCTTTCTTTTTCCTATAATTAATTATTTTGTTTATTTTATTTTTTGTATTCTTTTTTATTTTCCTTTGTTTTCTTCTATTTATTATTTCTTTCACTTTTGTTTTATGTTTTCGGTGGATTTTCTTTTTTTATTTTGTTTTATTTTTGTTCTTCTTTTACTCTAATTATTATTTTTTATTTCCATCGCTATGTATATTAGATGTTTTATGTTTTTTAAGTTTTTTTTATTTATATGTTGCATTAGATACATATCATGTTCGTGTAGTATCCAAGTGGATTTTTTTAACAATTTTATTTTTCTCTTCCTTATTTAATCTAGCCCTTAGTCTTTGAACACCGGATTGCCGCTCGAGCGAATAGATAAATGAACCAAATGAATGGAACGCAATGAGAACGAAACGTTGGTTATTGATTTAGAGAATCATTGTTCCATCCTCCCCCTTACAAGTAGCCATATGACCGTTTTATTTCTCATCCTTCCTTGCAGAGGAAGGCCCGGCCCATTTGTGCTTGAGCACGCTGGTTGCGTCCTCTAACACCGGTTCGCCCTTCGCCTAACCCCAGTGCGTTTCTTTCTCTTCCTTCCTTGCCGAGAAAACCCCTACAACTGTGATCTGTCTTTACCTAGTTTTTTGTCCATACATTGCAACGAGAGCTAGAAAATATGACATATGGTAGGGTAACATGTCTTATATTAGACCAATACAAGTAAGGCCAGCTCGAGTTCTTTCTCGGTCAGGTACGTCCAACCTAAGCTAAAAGCTAGGGTTTCACCTAATAATCGGAGACACACGGCTCTTCAGATATATCCGACAAAATTGGGTCAAGGAGCAGGAGTAGCAATTGTTTACGCAAACTGTTCTGCTGTACTTGCATTGGCCACGTACATAACAAACACACCAATCATTGAGGATATAGTTGTCCCAAAAAAAAAAATCATTGAGGATATATAGTAGTCAGGTAGATTGCTCACCATGTCCATCAGTCCTTGTAGTTGTATAGTTCATTGATGAACCACCTCATTTTATAGTTATCAAATCCTTATCCTATCTGTACTACTTTCCCAACAACAATCGAGATACAAATGCTGGCAGACATGTTACACAACAATTCAGGTGATTTTTCAAAAGCATATAGTTCCTACTTATCCACAATGGCCAATAATAGATACGATTGTCACTTCACAAGGTCTTGTTAGTGAGCAAGGAGGGATTAGCCGCCGTTGTCACTTCCGGTGTGCTCAACGCGTAGCTCCAGCACACTAGAATATATAGGGTCATCGCTTGCATTTAGGAACTTCAATATTGCAAATCTGCCACATTACAGTTAACTTTTATAGTGCAAACAGGTCACCAACACTATTGATCTCTCTGTTGTATGGATTTACAACAAATAGTACTAATGCAAAGTATTTTTTTTTTTACCTTTTATGGGCTCTTTGGTCCTCCCGGTTCAACGATAGCCTTAACGCTTTTTAGGCCCCGTTTGGGAGGGCTCCTCTTCAGCTCTGGCTCCGGATCCTCTAGAGGAGCTCTTGGAGGGGAGTCTATCCAAACACACCCTTAGTTGTCAAGAAAAGATAGAAATGTTCACGCTTCTCTGAGAACACAATCCCTACCAGCCCATCAACATGGGTTGTAAGCCTATTTATATCTAAAGCAAAAGTCTCACTTTCCTCCTCCTCCTCCTCTTGTCTTCCAAGTACTTCATGCAGTTCCTAGACCAATGTCCAAGGTCGTCACAAATGGAAGCATTTGTGCTTAGGAGATGGGCTAGGTTTGGTCTTTACATTTGGCTTTGGCTTTGTGATCTCATATTCAGCCCTGCCTTTGCTTTTGTCCTTACCCTTCATAAAGTGTTTCCTCTTTCTACTATCCTTCTGAACCATCATCACAAGATTTAGGCTTTTCTTAATGCTCTCATTGGCCAATTTAAACATCCCATGCAACTCAGCTAGAGTCTTCTCCATGATGTTATGTGAAAGTTCATAATGAATGGCTCAAAGCTTGGACGCAGAGACCGAAAGACACTACACCACAACACTAATGTAGCGTCACACGTGTGTCGTTATAAGTTCACTAATACCGTTGAACTGTTGGTCGCTATAGCTGGCCTACAGATCAAGTGTCAGTAAATGTACCTTTTGCATTGAACTATCGGTCGGTATATATATTTGGCTGTATAGTCAAACCGTCGGTCGGGATAGATAAACAAAGAAGGACGAACCTTCGGTCGGTATAGAGTGGTGCGCGCTTTGAAAAAAAAGGCCCATTCGTGGGAAGATAAAGATGGGCCTTCACGCCAGCAGCCCAACTCAACACCAACTCTCTCAACCCTAACCCCCACGTCCAGACTCCCCCCCCTCTCCCAATCTTCCAAAGCCGCCGCCCAACACTTGATCTGTTGTCACTTATAGCAAAACCCAACTTGTCAAGGCTCTCAATGTAACCCATCTTCATGATTACATGAGGACTGGTTGGACTACCTTCTGCTAGCTTGCATGAAAACATGGCTTCTGAGATCGAATATCTCTCAACCCTAACTTGGTTCATAAACATGCCATGGAGTTCCTCAATCATAGTGTAGGCATCCGCATGCTCATATTGCTTTTGAAGCTCAGAGGGCATGGTGGGAAGCATGAGACAACTAACATTTAGGTAGGCATCTCCTTCATAGCAGGAATCATCGGGTCCAACCAGTCGGACCCGAGCATCCCGCCGACCACCTCTGTATTGAATAACGAAGAATATATGTGATGGGCCACAGTTTCGAAGGGTCGGCCCACGAGTCCGCAGCCTCAGCGCATCGCTGTGTTCAGGTGCGTTTCTTTCTTTCTTTTTCCTTTATAGTTTTATCTATTTGTTTTTTCTTCTTTCCTTAATTCTTTTCTATAGTTTTCTTTTTCTTTTTATTTTCTTTATTTTTTTATCTTTATTTGTTTTTTCTTTTCTTTTTTTGGAACTTCTTTCGCTGCTGTTAGTGCATCAAGTATTAGTGCGTCATGTAGTGCTGCTGCTTTCTTATTCTTTTATATTTATATTTTATTTATTTGTTTTCCATTTCTTTTTTTTTCTTTTTTTGTTTTCTTTCCTTGCTTCTCTTTAGTTTTTTTATTTTTCTTTCTTTTATGTGTTCTTATCCTTTTATTTTTTATTAGTTATATCATTTTCTTTCTTTTTCCTATAATTAATTATTTTGTTTATTTTATTTTTTGTATTCTTTTTTATTTTCCTTTGTTTTCTTCTATTTATTATTTCTTTCACTTTTGTTTTATGTTTTCGGTGCATTTTCTTTTTTTATTTTGTTTTATTTTTGTTCTTCTTTTACTCTAATTATTATTTTTTATTTCCATCGCTATGTATATTAGATGTTTTATGTTTTTTAAGTTTTTTTTATTTATATGTTGCATTAGATACATATCATGTTCATGTAGTATCCAAGTGGATTTTTTTAACAATTTTATTTTTCTCTTCCTTATTTAATCTAGCCCTTAGTCTTTGAACACCGGATTGCCGCTCGAGCGAATAGATAAATGAACCAAATGAATGGAACGCAATGAGAACGAAACGTTGGTTATTGATTTAGAGAATCATTGTTCCATCCTCCCCCTTACAAGTAGCCCCTAAGTGCTATTTATACACGTCCGTAGACTTTTCACCGGACGTCAATGCTCTCACAACCACTACAAATTCCCAGCATAGTCCCCTTTAACCATGGGTTTCGACGCCATTTGCAGGTATCGCCCGCCCTGGGGCGTCGCTGGCTTCCGACTTTCTGCCTGGTCCTCGTTGCGTGCTCTCGCTTTATCGAACCCGTGGGCCCGGCCAGCCTAGAATTGTCGGCCTCTTGTCTCCCGGTGATCCCTCTTTGTAGCGAGCCCTGCAAACAAAGTCATGCGCGAATGCGAATAGAAGGAGGTGGCATCTTGTGGGTTTTGGCAGAGCGAGAGCTACCAGCGTCCCGCGCCCCCGATGCCCGTGCGAAGACTGCGAGCAAAACTGTATCGTAAAAAACAGGGCCAGATCGTGTTTCACCAAGGCAAAATGTGGGAGCGGAAGCACTGGTGCAGCAAGGCTTTTTGCTCCCGGTTGGGAAACCCCTTTAGTCCTAGTTTCCCAACCGAGAGCATCAATCCGGGACTAAATGTACCCTCCTTTAGTCCCGGCTTGACGCCCGGGACTAAAGGGGGACTAAAGGGGGACCTTTAGTCCCGGTTTGAAACACCAACCGGGAGTAAAGGGAGCCTCCAGGCTTGGCCAGGGACCGCCACGGGGCAGGACCTTTAGTCCCGGTTGGTGTTACCAACCGGTACTAAATGTCCCTCTCTTTTTTTTTCCTTTTTCTGGTTTCTATTTTTGGTTTCTTTTTTCATTTAATGATTAGTTTTGATATTAAAATACATTTTTGAATACGCTGCTAACAGTAATATATATGTGTACTTCGCACGCGTAAGTTTTCGTTCGAACTTTGTACATAAATAACAAACGAATATACGCGTACATGCATATATATATGTGATGATCATATATATACACACGTTATTTTATGTACATATAATATGTGCATATATATATATATATTACAAAGGTTTGATATATAAATTGTTTATGTCCTTAGCAATTCACTCCTCCAGGCATCCACGTTTCGTTCGAGTCAATGTAGAACTCGCCGTTGGGGTTGATGACCTGGTCATTTAGAAATCCTGCTATAGTCTCTCGAATTGCTTTAAGTTGGTCAAGTCGTATGACTCTTTTCCTCAACCATTCGGTCTTCAATAAAAGTTAAAGGAAAAAGTATTAATATATATATATGTATGTGTATTGCTCATGTAATTACTTATACAAATGAGAGCAATAAAGAAATTATAAATATACGATCGAAATAATATAAAGGAAAAAGTATTTATATACGTACTTTGAGTTGCTCTTCAGGAGTTCTCTTTGAGTATGCCATGATGAACTCGCAAACATAGTATTCGCAGTAGTTGTTACCCTGCTCCTGCCTTAGAACCCACTTTTATGACAAAAAAATCAATTAGGGTGAATTGAAATCATCATATGGTGTTAATTGAATATAAATGTGTAGTTATAGTACTTACTTTGTGTGCGATTACACCCATATATGTGTGTGTGAGAGAGGTAACTAGCTAGTAAGGAAATATTGATGTCCCATATATATGATCGACATTAATTACTTATAATAACACTCACTTGAAGTTGTAGGGGAAGAGTATCTCCTTCTTGTCGCGTTGGTTCACTAAGAAATTCATGAGATTTCTCTCAGGTTGAGGCTTATAATCCTTCGGGGGGTTAGGGTGTTTGTATACGATATACGGATCAACAAACCCAACATCATTATCCTTTCTCTTTCTAAGTTCTGTCATCTCATATCTACATACATGAAAATTGTGAATATATATATTGTGAATATATAATAAACAAATTGTGAATATAGTAGAAAATAATCACACTTACAGACAATAGCAGCTAATGAGACTTTTGTCGAGAGAGTCCAGGTGGCATAGTTGGTGTAATTCTAGAAGCTCGACATAGATAATGTCATTGCCACAGAAGTAATGGTGGTTTCTAATTCTGACAGAAAGATAGATTTGTCCCGCATCAGACGTCGACATGTACCACCCGTTTAGCAGGTACATTTGCGTACCCAGTTCACCTAATTTCTCTGGGTTGTATAGACTCTGGCCTGGTACAAATTTCTTGTAAGGATCCACTTCCAGAGCAGATGGTCCTTCAGCGAGCACTTCGGCAAGGTTCAAACCAGTGTCCTCATAATGTCTGCTGGCGGTGGAGCAGACGCCCTAGGGATAATGATGTAGTGCTTGCGCCATAGTATATATGCCTTCTCTACTTCTCCTAGAGTCTTCTCTCCATCACCTCCCAGAATGTCAAGAGCTAGATCCTCATAACCTTTGCTCACTTTATCCACTGCGGCCCTAGCATACCCAGGTTGTATTGGTGCCCCATGGATTCTTGATGTCTTGGTAGGGTCTGAAGGAGTAAAAACACCGACAGCGACCTTGATTGTGTCATCCCCCCTTGGAACATGTAGCTCAATTGATGTCATTGGAGTAGTGACATCATCCACGGGGAAGCGCAGCGCTGCGTCATCTTGCTTTGGCAGCTCAGTGGAAGCGCAACAACTTTTCAACTGACCAGGGGGGCTAATATTAACATTCATTCCTGGCTCTGATGCCTGCCTCTAGGCACTCATTGCTATCTGCACTTGCTTTCTGATTTCTTCCTGCATTCTTGCTTCCATTGCTTTTTCTCGCTCCTTTGCTTCAAGCACCATTTCCTCCAACATTGTCACCCGCGCTGCTTGCTCCTCCTTGCTTCTCTGGTGGCTTCGGTAGGTTTCCCTATCATTAGGGAAACCATGAACCCATGGAGTGTTGCGTCCTAAGCCTCTGGTTCGGCCAGTGTGTTCAGCAGTCCCGATGGCATACGTCAGCTCATCCTTCTCTCTATTGGGCTTGAACACACCAATCTCTTTAGCATCTATAGCAAAAGCCAATCGGCGTGCTGCTGTTTCGAGTTTTTGCCCATACACTGCCAGACCGGCCTATGGGTCGAGTCTTCCCCCATGACCGAAAACCAATTCTTCGAGCATGGGGGCCACTTGGCTGATTCTGGTTCGATCCCCTTGGCAATAATGTCCGCTTCCATTTTTTGTCACTTTGGAATGGCAGTATCGTAGCCACCTGATCCCATGTCATGGTGGTATACCTTTTTTCGGGCATTCTCTTGGTTCCTTCTCACCTGTGCCTCACCCTCTGCTGATGTCTTATACTCTACGAAATCATTCCAATAGGGCCTCTGTTTTGAGATCGGGCCTGTAGCAGTATTGAAATTCGGCGTTTCGTTCTTCTTGATGTATGTGTTGTATAGGTGTTTCTTCCAAGTCTGGAATTGTGTGGCCATCTTCTTCATAGCCCACGATCGAACTAGCTCCTTCAATTCATCATCGTTGATATCATCATAATCATCCGCTTGCAACGTGAAATGGGCAAGGATATCATTCTAGAGCAAATTCTTGTCAACATCAGAGACAAAACTAACATCAGGCTCGTTGATCTTTTTCTTCCATTCACGGATACTGATATAAATTTTGTCCCTTACAAGGTACCCATAGTGTTCCACGAATTTCCTTTTATGTGGACCAAGTGGTTCGTCTGTCTCGATGTTGAATTCCGATATTATGTACCGGCCCTCTAGTGGTTTCTTCGGTCCTCGAACATTTTTGCTCTTCGCCGTTGTGGTCGTCGATCCAGAGGGCTACATATAAAAAAAATAATAAATAAATATCTTTTGTACACAAAAATATATACAATATTCACATATAATATATATTTAGTATATATACCTCGCCTGTATTTTCTTGCAAAACATTTTCTTGCTCATTTTCAAGAGCTAGGTATTGACTTCCGTCATCAACATCCTGCTCACCAGCATTGGCAATAATATTCATCATTTCTTCCTCCATGTTGTCTCCCGGGGCAGCCATATCTAACAAATTTAACAAAATTTAAGTCACATATATAAACAAGTCATATATATACAATAAGTCATATACAAATTTATCTAAGTCACATATATATAAACAAGTCATATATGTAAACAAGTCATATATGTACAATAAGTCATAAACAAAATAAATCTAAGTCACGTATATAAACAAGTCATATATATAAACAATTCATATATGTAAACAAGTCATATATGTACAATAAGTCATATACAAAATAAATCTAAGTCACATATATAAACAAGTCATATAAACAAGTCATATATATAAACAAGTCATATATGTAAACAATCATATATGTCAACAAGTCATATATGTAAACAAGACATATATGTAAACAAGTCATATATATAAACAAGTCATATATGTAAACAAGTCATATAAACAATGAATTCGCCCTAGCGAGAACGATGAATTCGCCCTAGCGAGAACGACGAATTCGCCCTATCGTTCTCGCTAGGGCAAATTCGTCGTTCTCGCTAGGGCGAATTTGTCGTTCTCGCTAGGGCGAATCGTCGTTCTCAACGGGGCGGTGTTGCTCCGCATATACAACAACGGGGCGGCGTTGCTCCGCATATACAACAACGGGGCGGCGTTGCTCCGCATACAACACAACGAGGCGGCGTTGCTCCGCATACAACACAACGAGGCAGCGTTGCTCCGCATACGACACAACGACGGTGTTGCTCCGCATACAACACAATGAGGCGTTCCTCTGCATATATCACATACAAACACATATCGACGTACGTAGGGGTCGGCGATGACGATCGACGTACGTAGGGGTCGGCGGTGATGGGCGTCTGGAGGCGGTGATGACGAGGGCGGTGTTGGTGGAAATTTGGTGGCGTCGGTGGCGGCGCGAAAGCGTCGTGGTGGCCACTGGGCTAAGTCGTTAAGGCCACGCGCCTGGCGTCGATGGTGGCGCTTGGCGTCGGGAATAGCGTCGGTGTCGATGGTGGCGTCGGGCGGCCGTAGTGTGGCGTCGGGGCGAAAGGCGGGCGGGGGCCGGGGCGGGCCGGGTGGAAGTGGTTGGCGGCGCGGGCGTCGACAGCGTGCTTGGTCGGGCGGCAACGTCGGGGCGGTGGGCGCCGGTGTGCGTCTTGGCGCTCACGAGGTGCGGCGTCGGCGGATCGGATCGGACGGCGGCAAGGGTCTGTTAGGGCTTGGCTCGGCAGTGGGGAGGGGAAGAAGAGGGGCCGGGGCAGGCGCAGAGGCTATATAAGGGAGAGGACCTTTAGTCCCGGGCGCCACCACCAGCCAGGACTAAAGGTCCGTTTAGTCCCGGGCCCCGTTAACGCCCGGGACTAAAGGTCGCACCTTTAGTTCCGGCTACCTTTTGTCCCGGCTGGTGGTGGCGCCTGGGACTAAAAGGGTTTTAATGATGGCAACCAAGCTGTAGTTCCGCTGCCCGCCAATTCATTATGATTTTAATATATTTCTTTTTACACAAATGATAAAAGGATAGTTAATTGCACAGAAAATTAAATAAAAGACATAAAAATATTTAAAAAAATATAGATTCTATTTTGCTTTATTGCACACAGGAAAATTATGTGACCTAAAGTTTTAATTTTTTTAACAAGTTTGAAAACACAATATAGTGT
This sequence comes from Miscanthus lutarioriparius, assembly GCA_904845875.1. Taxonomy (NCBI): domain Eukaryota; kingdom Viridiplantae; phylum Streptophyta; class Magnoliopsida; order Poales; family Poaceae; genus Miscanthus; species Miscanthus lutarioriparius. Next base: position 86,264,225 of record CAJGYO010000014.1, on the reverse strand, counting down.
TTAAATTACTATTTTGATAATGCAAAAATATAGTGTTTAATTAAATTCAGAAAAACTCTTGTGTTTCGACTGGAAATTTGTTTTCACATCATTTGAACGTGACATAATCCCACCATGAAACATAAATTTGTTTTCACATCATTTCAACATGACATAATCCCAACATCAAACATAAATTTGTTTTCACATCATTTCAACGTGACATAATTCAACATCAAACATAAATTCACAATTATTACATAATATCTCTAATACACACTATTGAACATCAATATATATATATCAAGCGAACATAGTAGTGAACTTCTTCTTGACGTATGTCCCTTGGTTATGATCGCGCCGTAACCATGGAGTGTCCTCATCGTTTAGCTAGATGCTAGGGTCTTTGTTCACTGTGAAGGGTGAAATTCGGTCATCCTTTTCATAATCTTCTGACATGTCTGACTTGTCTTCGATTCCGACGATGTTTCTTTTTCCTAAAAGAACTATGTGGCGCTTTGGCTCATCATTGATTGGGTGGTTGTCGTTTTTCCCTCTCTTCGGTTTTGTAGACATGTCCTTGACATAGAACACCCGAGTCACATCCTTCGCAAGGACAAATGGTTTGCCTTTGTACCCAATATTATTGAGGTCCACTGTTGTCATTCCATACTGGTTGTCGACTGCTACGCCGCCTCCAGTCGTCTTTACCCATTGACACTTGAACAAAGGTACCTTAAAATGAGATGCATAGTCTAGTTCCCATATCTCCTCTATGCGGCCATAGTATGTTTGCTTGTTCCCACTAGGGTCGGTGGCATCTATGCGGACACCACTGTTCTGGTTGGTGCTCCTTTTATCTTGTGCTACTGTGTAAAATGTATTCCCATTTATCTCATACCCTTTGTATGTGAGGATATGCCACGATGGCTGTCTAGCCAACAAATATAGCTCCTCATCAATACTCTCATCACCCTGACATTCTTTTCGCAACCAGTCGCTGAAAGTTTCCATGTGCTGACGCATAATCCATGCTTCATACTTCCCTGAGAACTCAGATCGGAGGAGGTTCTTGTGTGTCTCGATATACGGATCTAACAAGGAGGAGTTCTGTAGAACTATGTAGTGTGCTTTATTGAAATAATCATTACCCTTACCAATATATGTTTTCTTCCCTAGTGTCTCCTTTCCACTTTGTCTCCCCTCGTGTTGTGATTCAGGAACACCAATCAGGTTAATATCGGGAATGAAGTCAACACAGAACTCAATGACCTCCTCTGTTCCGTAGCCCTTGGTGATGCTTCCTTTTGGCCGAGCACGGTTGTGAACATATTTCTTCAGGATTCCCATAAACCTCTCAAAGGGGAACATGTTGTGTAGGAACATAGGACCGAGAATAGTAATCTCCTTGACCAGATGAACTAGGAGGTGTGTCATGATATCAAAGAAGAAAGGAGGGAACACCAACTCAAAGCTGATAAGACATTGAACCACATCATTCTATAGTTTCGCTAGATCCATTGGATCGATTGCCTTCTGAGAAATTGCATTGAGGAATGCACATAGCTTCACGGTGGCTAGACGTACATTTGGCGGTAGAATTCCTCTTAATGCAATTGGAAGCAATTGAGTCATGAGCACGTGGCAGTCATGGGACTTTAAGTGTCCAAATTTTTTCTCTGTCACATTTATTATACCCTCTATATTCTAGGAGAATCCAGACGGTACCTTAATGCTATCTAGGCATTCAAACAAGCTGTCCTTCTCTTCTTTGCTAAGAGTGTAGCTTTCAGGACTTAAGTACTGGCGTCCATCATCTGTCTTCTCTGGATGCAGGTTGTCTCATTCTTTCAAACACCGCAGATCCTGTCATGCTTCAATTGTGTCCTTAGGCTTCCCATACACGCCCATGAAGCCTAGCAGATTCACACAAAGATTCTTCGTCAGGTGCATCACGTCGATCGTGCTGCAGACCTCTAGGACTTGCCAATAGGGTAGCTCCCAAAATATGGACTTCTTCTTCCACATGGGTGCGTGACTGTTGGCGTCCTTCGAAACAGGTTGGCTGCCAGGTCCCTTTCCAAATATTACTTTCACATCATTGACCATATCGAGGACGTCCTCACCAGTTCGGTTGCGAGGCTTGATCTGGTGGTCTGCCTTACCTTTAAAATGCTTGCCTTTCTTTCTTACGAGGTGATTTACAGGAAGAAATCATCGATGCCCAAGGTACACGACCTTGCGACACTTTTTCAAGAATATACCTTTTATGCACCAAAACAGTGCGTGCATGCATTATATCCCTTGTTTGGTTGTCCTGAAAGATTACTTAGAGCTGGCCAATCATTGATTGTTACGAACAACAATGCTCGTAGGTCAAAGTGCTTCTGCTTGTGCTCATCCCACACGCGTACACCTAGCTTGTTCCACAAAAGTAGAAGTTCTTCAACTAGTGGCCTCAGGTACACATCGATGTCATTACCAGGTTGCTTTGGGCCTTGGATGAGCACCGGCATCATAATAAACTTACGCTTCATGTATAACCAGGGAGGAAGGTTGTAGATACGTAGAGTAACAGGCCAAGTGCTGTGACTACTGCTCTACTCCCCGAAAGGATTCATACAATCCGTACTTAAAGCAAACCTTAAGTTTCTTGCGTCACTTGCAAACTCGGGGAATTCTCTATCGATTGCTCTCCACTGGGACCCATCAGCAGGGTGTCTAAACATATTGTCTACCTTATGGTCTTCTTTGTGCCATCGCAATAACTTTGCATGGTCTCTGTTTCTAAAAAGATGTTTCAAGCGTGGTATTATTAGAGCATACCACATATCCTTGGTAAGGATTTTCTTCTTGGGACATTCGCCCTCAACATCACCAGGGTCATCTCGCCTGATCTTATACCGCGACGCATGACATACAGGGCATGCATCCAACTTCTCGTACTCCGTGCCACGGTAGAGGATGCAGTCATTAGGACATGCATGTATCTTCTGGATTTCTAATCCTAAAGGGCAGACTACCTGTTTTGCTTCGTACGTAGTGCTGGGCAATTCGTTATCCTTCGGAAGCATCTTCTTTTGGATTTTTAGTAACTTCGCGAATCCCTTGTCAGATACACCATTCTTTGCCTTCCATTGCAGCAATTCCAATGTGGTACCTAACTTTTTCTGCCCCGCATCACAAGTTGGGTATAGCAATTTCTTGTGATCCTCTAGCATGCGGTCGAACTTGATCTTCTCCTTTTCACTTTCGCATTCTCTTTGTGCGTCACGAATGGCCTGACCAAGATTGTCAGCGGGCTCCTCCTCTGCCCCTACCTCTTCTTCAGTAGGCTTCTCCTCTGCCCCCACCTCTTCTTCAGCGGGCTTCTCCTTTGCCCCCACCTCTTCTTTAGCTTCCCCCATTGCAGTATCATTGAAGGCACCATATTCAGCAAAAATGTCATCATCGCCCCATTGTTCTTCTTCACCTTCTTCCATTACAATACCGGTTTCTCCGTGCTTCGTCCAACAAACATAGTTTGGCATGAAACCCGACTTGAACATGTGTGAATGAAGAGTCCTTGAGCAAGGATATTCCACCGTATTCTTACATACGACACATGGGCAGCACATGAAACCATCGCGTTTGTTTGCCTCGGCCGCACGTAACAAAGAATGCACGCCGTCCATGAACTCTTGGAAGCGACGATCAGCATTGTACACCCAATGCCGACTCATCTGTATTACATGACATAAATACCGTATTAAAACCTAGAACATAATTAGTTAATTATACAACATGCATACCACCACAAAAGCTATAAATTTAAGAAATCCTCGCTATAATGTAGACAATCCCAACTACCACTAAAAACACTAAAGCTAAAATGCACTTCAGCAGCACAAGGATTTCGCGACCAATCCCAACTAAAACAGACAGATCCCCCGTTTGTTCAACATCTTTAGGCTTCTTCGGCTGGATCACTGCCTCATTAGCCGCCATATCTGCCTGTTGTGTAAGATATTTTTGCACGAGTTCAACATACTCTTCCTCCCAGTAGAAGCCTGAACATCCAGTGCCATCCCATTGAAATTAAAATAGAAAATTAGAACTTTAATCATAATCATCATGAAAATAGGTATAAACTAACCAGTCATTAAATACGATAAAATAACTCACATTGCGATCCGGACACTTGTAGAAAATGCGACCCTTGTTGGGACCCTCCTTCTTCACTCGGTACTCCATCATAATCTTCGTCTCATCACAACACTTGCCGTATGCAATGAGTGGGAGGCCCGACCTAAGTCGCTTTGGAAACCCATGAGAGGCCGAGGACCCGAAAGCAGTTGCCATCTACTCTCTATACTCATTTTTTAATACACTATAAATTTCTCATTTTATAAACAAATAAAATTAAAAAAACTCTAAAATTCTCTATATCTCTAAACAATGAAGTGTGCTATGCATGCTACAAATGAACGGTGAATACTAGTTTTTAATAGCTACTTTAACCTTCCTTCATGTAAATATGCAAGCTTGAAGTGATTTTAAGCTCAAATTGCTTACAAATGAAAAAAAACCACAATAAAGAACCATATATATATATAGTGAACAAAATGAGATAAGACAATGGTGAAACATGAGAGTATGAAGTTGGTAACCTTTAGAACCGAAGAATCGACGGAGGAATCGAAGAAATCGACGGAGGAATCGAAGAATGGATGGAGAAAGAGCAAGAACACTGCTTAAATTTGAACTGAAGCTCTCGGGCGGGCTCGGGAGGAAGAAGACGGCTAGCAGGATTTATAGGGGGGACCTTTAGTCCTGGTTGGTGGATCCAACCAGGACTAAAGGTCACTTTCCAGTCCCGAGCCACGCCACTAGCCAGGACAAGAGCTTTACTCCCGGTTGGAGCCACCATCCGAGAGTAAAGGTTGACCTTTAGTCTCGATTGGTGGCTCCAACCGGGACTAAAGGTCTCCTGCCACAACGGTCTAGCGCAGGAGCTGTTGGACAGGGACCTTTAGTCCCGGTTGGAGTGCAGGAGCCGTTGCTCCAAAGTTTATAATTTACTACTCACTTTTCAGGATTCAAATGACTTAAAGTTTGACCAAAGTTATAAAAAACTACTAAAATAAATACCATTAAATAAATTATGGAATATATTTTCGTAGTAAACCTAGTTGGAGATATAAATGTTAATAGCTTTCAATATAATTTAATTAAATTTAAGGTAGTTTGACTTACACGAATCCCATAGTTATTTTCATTCTAGAACAAGAGGGAGCAGGAAAGAAACACAGTTCTCGATTTGTTTTGGTCTGCAATGTTGTCAGTTTTCTTTTGCATTTTTCTGCACAAGTGGCCATTATAAACTTTGTCCACATGATCACGGCCCCAAGGGACTGGGAACCTTATCTTTTTCGTCGTTTTGTTTTTGTAATGTCCATTTTTGTCGATGTAGTCAGAGGCTAGCTCTGACTTTTTTTTATTTTAAACAAAGCATCTAGTAGTATTTTAATAATAGCATGTCTAGAACTAATTCTGAGAAACTAAGTATTTTCTTCATTTCCCACGGTACAACGTGATAAATAAATAAAGCTATGTCGTCTGTATTGACGTAAATAAAGGGGTGTTTAAATTCAGGGGCTAAAGTTTAGGTTATCACATCGGGTGTCATATCGAGTGTTCGGATAGTAATAAAAAAATTACGCAAGTCCATAGTAATCTGCGAGACAAATTTACTAAGTCTAATTAATCTGTTATTAGCACATGTTTACTGCAACACCACATTGTCAAATCATAGACTAATTAGGCTTAAAAATTATCTCACAAATTAGTCTCAATATGTGTATTTAGTTTCATAATTAATCTATATTTAATACTCCATACATATGTCCAAATATCCGATATGACAGGGGCTAAAGTTTAGGAGGAAAAAATAAACAACACGTAAATAGAAACACTGACGCGTGCCTAAACACTTTCTATATATAGGATTGAGTCATGCTATTTTATCAGGCGTGTGATTAAAAGCTAGTCACGCCATCAAAATATGCATACCTTTTATAGAAATTGATGACAAATATGGAGAGATTGAGAGAAAGATATGGCAATTGGGGATTTGGACATAGACAATGGACAAAGAGGGAGCAATATTGAGGAATTGAGAAGGATCAAAAATTTTGGACAAGAGAAACACACAAGTATGGGGGAGCAAGCTCATGAACTTTGATTGGTTGCATTTAATATGTGCATATTCATGAGCTTGCTTGCATTGCATGAGTTTTTAAATTTGATTTGTATGCTTGTGTGGTGTATGCTAGTTGTAGAATTTGATTGATGATATGATAACTAGCATGCATAGGATGGTAGCTAGACTTGTATTTCTACACGTGGTACTAGAACCTTGCTTAGAATGTTGATCTCACGGGGTTTCTAGTGTATTTGATGTCTAGCTACTCATGGTGCTAAGGATGGTGTTAAAAGTACAGCTCCTATTGGTATCACGGTTCAAAGGTTTATTCTTTACACCTTAGCACCATTGGTAGTAATTACTCTCTCATAATTCTAATCTATGCATAAGTGCGAGCTTCAAACCAAACACTCTAGCATATATGTTGGGTGAACTAATACTACCAATTCGGGTTTGTGGTACTTGTCTAAAATCATTTACACATGGTAAAATTGCTTGGACAAGCAACATAAATACAAAAGAGCTTAATTTCTATATCTTTGTAGAGTTATCATTAATTACCAAAACAGAGAGATTGAAAGGTCCTTGTTTGGTTTTGGTAATTGAGTGACAATCTAGGTGGACTAATATATGGTTATGTGAGAATACACAGGAGATTAGTTCATAGGTGAATATGTAATGAATGAGCTCATTGCATATGAGACATGACATGGAATCATGTGACTAAGGTGGAGAAGATCAAGATGAGGCTTGGCTTGATGGACCGGTTGCAAGAGTGAATGGCAAGTCAAAGGTTTTGAAGCGTTGGACCGCATGGCAGGATGCTTGAGCAAAGACTTGGTGCCGATGGACCGATGCAACGGTGAAGAGCAAGTGAGGTCAAGATCGATAAACCAATAAGGTCACATGATGATATGAAGTGGATCATATCATTATTGATTGTGTTGGTGCATGTGTTGCATTGACATTGGAGGAGATGGAATGGAATGTGCAAGGCAAAGGTATAACCTATAGGGCATTTCATTTCGCCGGTCATAGATGTGTAGAGAAGTTTACGACCGGGTTTAGGATAGATGGTCGTACTATCAAGAGGGACAAACTTGTTTGCATATCGGTCATCTAGTGCCACTCGAGTGATCTAACTTCGCATCGTTGCTAGGATCGAGTGGCGTGGCAAGTCGAGTGACTAATCATTTCAAAAATGTTGTGAAAATGCTAACACACTTGCACTTGGTGGTGTTGGCACATTTGCAAAGGAGAAGTTGTTGGAGTTGAATTGGATCAACTTAGAGAAGAGAGAAAGGTTTTTCGGTGTGCTCTGAACTTTGTGATGGTCCTTGGATTGGAATTCTACATTGATCCATTGTGCTTTGGATCAAGTATACAAGTGGGATGTGTATTTCTCTGAGTAAGCTTTCCAAAATATCCAAGATCATTGAATTCAGAGTTCGGAGCTAAGAGTTATAGCCGTTTTAGCGTTGAAAGGTCTGTGACCGGACTCTGTGACCTACGCGTCCGGTCAGCACCTGTGAGTCCAGTCACAGAGTCTGGTCAGTGTTTTTAACATGTCCAGGAGTGACTGGATGCACGGAGAGTCTGATCAGTGATGACCTGACGCGTTCGGTCATCAAAAGAGCTCTCTAGAACCTCTCTAGAAGTGCCCGGACTCTTGGAGAGTCGAGTCCGGTCGTAGAAGAAAGGTGAGTCCAGTCAGTTGTGCACAGGCGCGTTGGTGACCGGGCCATGTCCGATCGCTAGACCTAGGCACGTCCAGTCAGGAGTATGCGCGTGTGGAAGCTAGCCGTTGGCGAGCAACAATCATCTTCGAATGGCTAGGACACGTGGCGCACGAGGAGCGACCGAACTCTATGAGCTACGCGTCCGGTCACTGCAGCAGCGAGTCCGGTCAGTACGAAAAGTGCTCAGTGAACCAGGTAACGGCTATTTTAGCCCTTGGGGCTATAAAAGGAGTATGTGGCTGGCCTTGGCACATGCTTAGCACCCTTGGGAGTTAGTGTCCATGCTTGAGGAGTGCTAAAAGAGCCTCTAACTCACTTGTGCTTGCAAGAGGGCAAATCGATTGCGAGTGAGTGATTCTAGTGCGATTGCATTGTGAGATTGCATCAAGTGACACTAGGTGTTTGAGTTGCAAGCCGATAGTGCTTGTTAGTCTTGGAGGTTGCCACCTCCTAGACTGCTTGGTGGGGAGTTCTCTGTCGTGAAGCACGCAAAAAGATTGTGCGATGCTCCAAAGAAGGATTTGTGAGGGTTACCGTGCTCACCGCGTGGGAGCCGCGAAAATCAATACTAGTAGAGTGTGTCATTGAGCTACCCTTACCTGTGGGTAGATTCTTACGGTGCCCGACGTGTGGGCTTGGCGGGTGATGCCAATAAGCTGCTGAACTATCAAGTGAGCGGTCGACACAACGGGAACTAGCGTGTTGGCAAGCTTGTGAACCTCGGGATAAAAATCATCGTGTCATCCTTGTCTTCCCGTTGGTTTGCATCCCCATTACACAAGCTTGTCTTTATATTTCATACATTGTGCTTGTGTAGTTGCTCTTGTAATTAGTTAGCTTGTGTAGCTTGCTAGTTACCTTCTTACTTATGTAGCATAGAAGTAGCTCCCTTGCTTGGCTAATTTGGTTTTGGTAACCTTATTAGTCACATTGCTTAGTTTGTGTAGCTAATAATTTGCGCTCTCTAATTTGGCATTAGTTGCCTTGTTATTGAGCATTGCTAGTGAGCTTAGGAGCTTTGTGTTTTTTGCTTACTAGTTGTGTAGGAGCTCCCCTGTGCTTGAAGTACTAGTAGCATAGGTTTGTGTGATCTTTCTTCTAGAATTGGTTAGGTGAGCTCTAGCTAGCTCGGTACCTTAGTTGCTTGTTTAGGATCTTTTTAAGGTGCTTGTGAACTTAGATAGAGGGGTGTAGTCTTGGCTAGACCGATAGTTTCAATTCCGCATTTGTTTCGTTTAGCCGGCGCGATTATTTTTAGAAAAGACTATTCACCCCATTTACTCCGCCATCTCGACCCTACAATGTGTTTTTGAACTTTTTTGGGATTTTTGTTGATTCAAATCTAAGGATCTCTAAAACTCTTCAATTTTGTTACTACATAGATGTTACAAATTGAATATGGTCAATTTTATTCAAATAAAAAGATTTTTTTTCCATATGATACTATATTTAAATTTTTGGTTAACCTATTTAACCTCAAAATAGTCTATTAAAAAATCAAAAGCACCTGAGAAGAATGGACACACATGTGTTCTGTCTGGGAGAGCTCCAGCTCCAGCTCCAGCTTCTCTGAAAAAACACTCACAACCAACCAAACGCTCAAAATGCCAACTGATTCAGGTGGGGATCAGGAGAGAATCATTTCTCCATTTACACTAGGAGCTAAGAGCTAAAAAGACCTGCTTCACCCTGGTCCTTATTATATTTTGGTGGGAATCAGTACAGAATCAATTCTCATCAGCTCCCCACCTTGCTCACTCTTAGGAATCCAATGGAATCACTTCATTGGAGAATCAAAGGAGCAGAGTTGAAAAATCAGAGAGCGGAGCTCTTCCAAATGGGGCCAGCTGTCAGCCATGCCAAGCAAAATGGGGTGACCGAATTCTATATGGAAAGTATTCACGCTACACACCAACATATATTTAGTCACGCTAATGCATATGGCGTGAATGTGACTATTCATTTGTCATGCCATGTCTAGTGGTGTGTTGCTGAAGATTTAATTATGAATATGTTATTATTAAAATGTTATAATTTTTTCGGTTAAAACAAAAAAGATTCAGCTGTCTCCATGTGTTTGCTGGAGGAAAAAAAATTAGTGGGCCGGGACAGTCCTCACTGCCATGGGCAGTCACCGTGAATTCACGACACGTGTCCATGCGAATGCATCTAACTCATGTTGCTAATTCATGGTGGGTGCTCCTGGTTGGTTGGTGAGGATCGTGCCCACGGATGCTCGCTTATAAAACCGGTGCCAATGGAGACCCATCCATGTATGAAATATGAATGACGGATGAAAAATTAATCAACAACATCTCATCACCATGTCGACTTCTGCCCATGCAGAGCAACAAGAGCCTAACGCCCACAACCACCTTCACCACCGTACTTACGTGGAGCTGTATCACCACGGCCTTTACCACATCAAGTCATCGGCGCTGCTGTGCGCGGTCGGACTAGGCATCCCCGGCGCCATCCTCCGCCGCGGCGGCGCAGCAACAATCTCCGACCTCGTCGCCAACACCGGTGTCCACCCCGCCAAGCGCTCACACCTCCGGCGGCTCATGCGTATGCTTACCAGTTTCGGCATCTTCGGTGCCGGCGAGCAGCGAGCTGCCGCTGCCGCCGCCGATGATGGTGAGAGTGAGACCGTCTACACGCTCACCCCCGTGTCCAGCGTCCTCGTCGCCGACGACAAGGAGGCATCAGGGGCCTCCTCGCTTGACATGTCGGCACTGCTCCGCCTCTTGGCGCGCCCTAGCACGTCCGTCTCCACCTTCTTCGGCTTGGAAGAGTGGTTCAGAGATGGAGGAACCACGACTCTCTTCGAGATGGCACTTGGTGTGCCTCCATGGAGCTTGACGAAGAACGACGCCGCCTACAATAGAGCCATGAACGAAGCGTGTGTCGTGGACACCAGCATGGCTATGGACATCATGCTGAAAGATACCTGCAGAGGCGGCGGCGCCAGCAGTATCTTCAGCGGGCTCAGCTCGCTGGTCGATGTTGGAGGGGGCCATGGCGCAGCCGCTATGGCCATCGCTACGGCCTTTCCGCACATCAACTGCAGTGTACTAGACCTCGAACAAGTGATCATCAAGGTGCCACGAGCTGGCACTGATCATGTTCATAGCACGGTGCAGTTCATCGCCGGTGACATGTTTGAGTCTATTCCACCTACAGATGCTGTTTTTCTAAAGGTAAATATAAATATATTCCAATAGATAGATAGATATATCATCCTCGATCTCCTCCTCGTCATCAATATTAGGTTCGGTTTGATACAAGGAGCTAATAGTTTTAGTTGCTAATAATTGGCTACTTAAATTCAAACAAGTCTAGCTAATAGTTTAGCTAATTGTTAGCTGAATACCAAATTAACAACTATTTCACTTGCTGAACAAAACTAGTTAGCTAATATTAGCTGTGGCCTATTAGCTAGCTAACTACTAGCAGCTAATGGATCAAAACAGAACCTTAGTGGTAGTACTGGCTAGTGATGATTTATGCATGGAATATTCATGTGGATATATAAATGATGTCTATGTATGCACATGTATGTTTCAGCATGTTTTGGATTGTTGGGATGACGACCACTGTGTCAAGATACTTCAACAGTGCAAGAGAGCAATTCCCGCCAGAGATGCTGGAGGTAAAGTGATCATTATGAATGTTGTGGTCGGCTATGGATCACTGGACAAAGTTGTCAAAGAGACGCAAGTGTTGTTTGATATGTACATGATGCGATATGGTGGGTCTGAGCGAGAGGAGCACGAATGGAGAAAAATCTTTTCAAAAGCTGGATTCAGTGATTACAAGATCACGCCCATACTAGGTTTTCATTCAATCATTGAGGTTTTTCCATGAAGAAGCTCAAGGTGGAAACAATCTATCTATATAATTAAGTACCACGACAATAAGAGATAAATAATGAATAATTGTGACTATGTATGCTATTGATGTTTGTTTGTATCATGGAAGGAATTCCATAAAATGTCAACACTTATTATCTCCATATATATTGTATAAGGCTTGTATTTCACAGGGACTTATATATTATCCCCATATATATTGTATAAGGCCTGTATTTTACAGGGACTTATTATCCCCGGCCCATATATATTGTATTGTTCTTTATAAGCAACTAGGGCAAGGCTTTGTTGTACTTATACCATCAAATATAATAAAATTGAAAGACCATGAATTGAATCTGTGTTTCTTTTTTTTCGTACATATCATCCATTTTCTAGTTGCATTATTTGATTATTTTTCAAATTTCTTTAGGTTATTACAATAGCTGCATGTCTGCTTATAATATTTTGGTTATTGTTTTGGGACGAGTGATTTGGGTTAAAAAAGTTTAGTTGTTTGAGTGATTTGAAGTTTGAGAGCCTTAGTGAACTTGTATATATGGACAGTCCATAGCCTTGAGCACTTGCGATAAGTCAAGAATCTCGGTTGCACATTTGTTACATTTGGAGGAGAAGCTTTCTAGGTGATTAGGTGGCGTCCGGTGCTCCTGTGCTTGTGATGAATCAATATGACAATTTGTGAGGGCTATTGGCCCGCAAGGAAAAAAGATCATCTCTCGAGAAAAACGGTTGAAAGAGATGACCCATCAACTAGAGTTTGACTTTCAGAGGTCACTCACGCCCCCCTCATCAATATGGATACATAGGGTTCGTCAAGTGAAATTGTTCTTCGGAATACACGTGTCAACTTAAATTATCGTGGCATTATTTTCCCTATGCGACACACGGGCATTTATCTAGTATAATACAAATATTCAACAACAGAAGTTACTGCTTTCCTCCTACTTCCATGCGTATGTGTAGTGTTTATACTTCATCAATTTTAGTTGTCTTGATGTTAGCAATGATGTTTACTTCAATTTCAATTTATCTATATAGTTCTTGGTGAACCAATTACCCACAACAAGGCTTCATCAGGGAATGGGAATGAAGAGACAAAGGCACTACAACAGGCGGCACCGTGAAGGAATGGAAGACACTAACGAACTCGCAACAATCGCTGCACGGAAGGCTGTAATAAAAATAATATACTTGCTTTCATGATTTCACTGTTTGTCACTTTAGCCAACACAAGTCAACGCGATAAATTTCTACGGCAACGCGCAGGGTATCATCTAGTAATACTAGAGGGGTGTCGCTTTTATAAAATAGAAAACATTAAATAGATTTATTGGTGATGTTGATTAGAGTATTCTAAATTAAAGAGTAGATATTTCTAATTACTGTAATAATTTGTAAGATTTATTTTTTTTCTAGCATATCTCATAAGGATTAACATAGCGTCTCTTTTGGGGCTTCTAATTAATAATAGTAAACATAAAAAAAACCCAGTCTTTTGCGTAGTTCATTCATAATATACATGTTTGACCTCACAAGATCGCTGGAGAGCACTGGGTTTTTGCCTCTCGAAGTTGGTCCTTCATTGTTCCCAGGTTCTGACTCTGTCTTCAGCTCTAGTTTTTTTGGCAAAGTCTCCAAATCAATGCGCCTGACAAAATCTTTGGTTCGGCTTGATTGACCAAGTCTTCTTTGTTTTCAAAGTTACGCTATCTCTGAAAGAAAAAGAACCTAGAGACAAAATTCAAAAACATGAAGGGGGAGGGTGAGGGGCTGAGGGCAAAGGTCAATAGTCTCCAACACGGAGATTTGGTAATATAAAAAACTTTTGGTTTAATATATAGCAAAGTAAGTTGCAAGTGGGTATGCAGAACCTCTTGTGTTGTTAGCTTAGCTTCATTGGGTTGCCTGTTGTTGACTTCTGTCATTGCTCGATGCGTGGTCGTTGTTCGGTTACTATATATCCAGTTAATTTTTTATTTTTAATATAACCGACGGCTCTACTGCTACTTGTTCTATAGAAAAAAAACTCCTGGCTCTGACTAGCCTAGGTTTTTTGTAATTTTCCACTGCTTTCTTTTTCACGCCAAAAAAAATATGGACAATTGGTGTGAAGGAAGAATCAAAACGGTAAAGTGTTAGCTTCAACCCAACTAATAAAAGTGAAAACACATTTTTACAGTCAGTAATGATACAATTCAGCATCCACATAGACCGTGGGCAGTCCATTTCAACATTTCCCAAAAAAAAGAAAGAAAGAAATGCAGAAATCAAGATCTCTCTTTTGTATCTCGGAGCAAGGCAGTGGTCGACGAGCCTGAAGAAAGCTTGGAGTCGCCGGTGGTTGTCGTCGTCGTTGTTGTCGTAGATGAATCACCACCGCTGAAGCTCTCAACGGACAAAGCGCCGTAGGAACGTCCAGTGACGGCGAGGTCCGACGCCGCCTTGTACATCTGCGGCGGGAGCGCCGGAAGCCTGGCGTCCTCCGACTGCAGGACGTGCATGGCCTGCGCGACGGATGGCCGCTCGCTCTGGTCAGGGTGCGCGCACCACAGCCCGACGACGAGCACCCTCTCCATGCACTCGTCGTGGAGCTCGTCGCCGGCCCTCAGCCGCTCGTCCACCGCGTCAAGGATCGCGTTCCGGCCATACAGACCCCACACCCACTTCAGCAGAACGAAGGGCGGCTCGCCTTGCCGCAAGACCACCGGAGACCGGCCGGAGACGACCTCGAGGAGGACGATGCCGAAGCTGTAGACGTCGGCGTGGGTGCTCGGGTGCCGCGTGTTGACGAACTCCGGGTCGATGTACCCGGCGGTGCCGAGCACGGCCTTGGTGGTCTGCCACCGCCCGCCGTGGTCGCCGAGCCGGGCGAGGCCGAAGTCGCCGAGCTTGGCGCCCAGCGAGTCGTCCAGCATGATGTTACTGGGCTTGATGTCGCCGTGCACCACGCGCTGCTCCCACTCCTGGTGGAGGTACCGCAGCGCGGATCCCAGGCCGAGGATGATCTGGTACCTCTCCGGCCATGTCAAGAAGCTCTCACCTCCGTCGCTGCTGTGGAGACGCCTGTCGAGGCTGCCTTGGGCCACCAGCTCGTAGACGAGCAGGAGGCCATGGCGGCTGTCACACCAACCCAGCAGCTGCACGAGGTTGCGATGCTTGAGCCGGCTGATGATCCGCACCTCCGCCTCGAACTCCTTCCTCCCCTGCGCCGACGAGTCCGACGACAACATCTTGATGGCCACTGGGCGCTCTTCGCCGGCGACAGTGAGGGTACCCCTGTAGACGCTTCCGAAGCCACCGCGACCGAGCTTGCCGTCCTCGGCGAAGTTGTTGGTGGCGGCGGCCAGGTCACGGTACGCGTACCGCCGGGGGCCGCTGGCAGCCACCCCTCTCTCGAGCTCCATCCTGCTGCTGTCTTGTTCTTGGTAATCGTTGTCGTCATCGCTGGTTTCCTTTGGTAGCATTCCTCCCAATCTTCTTCTTCTATTGCGTTTATGCCGTACAAAAAAGGCCAGCACGCCTGCACATGCCAAGAGAAACAGCAGAGGCACGAGCACGGCAATTGTCAGGGTTCCCACTGATCTTTTATTGGGATGCTGGATGTTGTCAGATGTCAGAGGTGGTGGCCGCGGCGGAGCCGGAGCCGGTGCCGGTGCTGGTGGTTCCTGAAGAGTGGATGTGAATGACCATGACAGTATCTGGTGCAGCTCGCCGCCGATGCCAGTCGCCGCCGAGAAGCCCACGGCGACATGCTCTGGCAGGTAGCTCCTCAGATCAACGGTAGCGTTGACGTTGTACGATGTGCCGTTGATGGTGAGTTGGACGGCGAGCAACCTGGTGACATTCACGTACCTCACGGTTGCCATCATCACGTAACCGGCGGAGGTGAGGTTCTTTGTCGGCGAGGTGGTGTCCTCCACTGCCGTGGAGTTGATGGAGTTGACGTCGATGGCCACATGGCTGTAGCTGACATCGGCGTATTCCGGATTCAGATAGGTGTCGAACTCGACGGCGACGATGGTGCCGTCGCCGGTGCCGTTGGAGCCCCCCGGGAAGAGGCCCAAGCTGCCGCCTCCGCTGTATCGGGGGGTGTCGGACCAAAAATGCCCGAGGAAGAAAGCCATCCCGTCGCCAGGATACGTCCTCGCGTCCGGAATGATTCGAAAGGAGAAGGTGGTGGTGAAGCTGGCCGTCTCGCCGGTGGCTCCATCCCACAGCCGCACTGCCTGCATGTACTTGGCCCGGCCGACGCTGCCTGTGCTGCTCTGGTCAAGCCTGTTCCGCGTCAGCTCAAGTGTGTCTTGAGTGAGCAGCGCGTCGCCGGTGCAGTTTATCAGCTGGGACACATTGGGGCTCTGGGGTTTGGAGAAGCGGAGGTCGAAGGACAGCGATCCAGCGCGAGGGACATGGATGGACAGTAGTAGCATCCAGAAACAGCAGAGGCTGCACGAGACGTGGAGGCCGGAGGGACGACGGCAGCTCGCGGTCACTGCCGCCATTGTTACTAGGTAAGCTTGAGCAAGGTTCGGAGACGAAGGAAGGACATAAAAATCTGTACTTGTATATGAGAGACGTGCACCAAGCCGACAAATTAAAGCCCACCCGAAAATGCAGTCCCACAGGCACATGGCCTTGTCACAGACTGTCGGACTAGATATTCCAACCACCGGACGGTACGCTGTCGCTGGCGTGTGATTTGTGTGGGGCCAGTCCAGCGGAGACTTGCCGTCGGTCAAGTCGTGACCCAGTCGTCCCGCTTGTGCCAAACTTGTTTTCTGACCACAAACTGCCCACTAGGATGTACTACTAACTAAGTCTCTGTATATACAACTAAAAATTAGCGAAGAGAATCGTTCACCCGGCTGTTTAACCTCGCGAGAGTCCCCCGGCTTTTAACCGAGCCATAGCTGGGCCCGATGCTCCCACGTCCGTCCTCTCACGGAAGTCACACGCTAACCCCACGCTGCCAGTCACGCCATCGCGTTGTTCGCTCGCCAAAGTCCCGCTCCACTGCTCCCGTCCCGTACCTGCAGCCACGGTATCATGATCGCGGACGCGAACACGAACGCACTCGCCAGTCTCATCCTCGACCCTCTCGATTGCTCCCGGTCGAGCAAGCGGCGGCGATTCCCAAACCCTAGCGCCGTCTCCGAGTGGCGGGGGCGACCGTGGCATGGGTGGAATCAGCCGCAAGGCTGCATCGACGGTGTGGCACATAATCGCCGGTTACCCCGCGAGGAAGAGAGAAGATCTAGTCCGACTAGAATTTTCCACATGTAATCCTAGTAACATTGCTACACTGTAATCCTAGTTGGACTCCTCTATTATAACCGAATAGGAGACTTTGCTTGTTCATCCGTGTTCTTGCTTGGGGGAGCAAGTTCTTGCTCTCGGCCGCCGGCTTCATCTTCAGTCTTCTAAAGGTTAGCAACTTCATTTTCTAATCTTTCATTGCTAATAATGTAGATTGTTTCATGCTTTAGTAATAAGCATAGAAATATTCAAATATGTGGTTTTTTAATTAGAAATAATAATGGTGGATTTTATTTTTATTTATACATCATTTCTACATAACCTTAAACATTTATTGTTTTCTAGATCTTTGTTAGCAACTTTATTTCTTGATGAGAGTTAATAATCGTTAAAAAAATTATGTGCAAAATGTTTAAGTTTACTTGGCATGCATATATATATATATATTGATGATTTATTTTTTATATGTTTCTCTAATATATGTTGTTGCATAGTATAATTATATGGCGGTTCTATATTTACTGGGATCTTTTTTCAGTTTTTTTAGTTACGATGAATGGCGGCCGACTTCTCCAGCCACAGGAACTAGGTTTCCACCCTGGTATGAAATATTTTAAGTTTTACGTGCTAATATAATTTTTGCATATATACATTCATTCATAACAAGATTGTTGCATATGTCACAGACTATAAAAACTGGTCAAGTTGCTGGAAGCAGCACTATGGCTGCTCGGGGTGAGGGACATCTTCGAGACGACGATAAGTGAGGTTGTGAATGATGAAGGAGACGAGTTATGGACGTACAGTCTCGCCTTCAACATCCCCATTAGGTATAATAATGAGATGCACCAGGACATCGTGCAGATTGGACGATAGTCGTCGACCAAGATAGGCGCCTAGATCAATGCCGTGATGCTTTCTTTGTAGGCAATTGAGCGAATTGGCTACCGTATGCCTGATTTCTCGTACTTGTAGATAGAAGCTTTACGTCAGCATAGTCTGGATGTGCCGTGAGTAAGCGAGAGGCATGCGACATTCAACCATATAGATGTGGTACGTCGTGCATGATATGAGAGTAATATTTATTTATTCTTATTATTATATGAGCGCTTTCTGATATTTTTTGTTTGTCCACTTGTAAGTTTTGCTCTATGATTTCACCTATGCTACAAGTTGCTTGCAGCCCATTCTCACGCAAGCTCTTAATCGACTGGGGTACGCCTAGGACTTCGTGGAAGTGATGGGCCAGAGGATGACAGCTGACATCCAGTATTGCGTGAGATTTAGGCAGAACCAAGCCATCGATTGTCCGTCAGCAGGGAACATCTATGGGATGCCATATCCTCGGCGTTGTGAGGCAATGGAGAGTGTTGTAGTGCGGGCCTTGCATTCATAGACAATGACCGTGGTTACACAATTCAAGACATACGCTACTGGCAGTGGAGACAGGCTAGGGTTGCAGCGGGTTTGTAGGATCCATATGTTAGTTAGGTTTATTTGTATTGTTATATTTAATTAGGTTTATTCGAATGATTATGTTTAATTAGGTTTATTCGAACGGTTATGTTTAATTTGGTTTATTTATGTGGATATTTTAATTATGTTTGTATGCATGTTAATTATGTTCATTAGGTTTATTTGTATGGATATTATAATTATGTTTGTATGGATTGAAATTTAACTCGTGTAGGATTGAAATGCATATGCAAATAAAAAAATTAGAGAAACAACTAATACGAAAGTTGTAGATCTCGAAAAGTTATACTAACTTTATAGTTGACAACTTTTTCAGCTGAAGTCATCTTATCAAGGAAAACTATTTTTGAATTTCTCAAATTTAAAATTTTACTTTTTAAAATGGCCTCAAATGGAGAAACAACCAATACGAAGTTGTAGATCTCGAAAAGTTATGCAACTTTGTAGTTGGCAACTTTTTTATTTGAGATCATCTACTATTTTTTGAAATTATGTTTGAAATTAACTTTTTAAAGAAGTTTTATTTCTCTTTTTAATCTCTAGCTAAAACTTGTAACTAGTCTTTCTCCGTGATACTAACTTTAAATTTGATGATTTTTTTTCCTAAAATTTCTAAATTCATGCTCTATCAATTTATTGTGTTCTGACAGCTTTCATTTTAGTCATCTTTTCATGTGAATTTGTTTTATCAATTCAAAATTTGATTCTCAAAAGATGGCAACTTCAAATAGAATTTTGTAGAAGTAAATGAATTCATCTGAGGAATTTATAAACATAAAAGTTATAGATCTCGAAAAGTTACACAACTTTGTAGCTGACAACTTTTTGATTCGAAATCATTGTCAAGGAAAGCTTTGTTTGAATTTCTAAATTTTGAAATTTGAATTTTTAAAATGTCCTTAAATGGAGAAATGACCAAAATGAAAGTTGTATATCTCGAAAAGTTATACAACTTTGTAGTTGACAACTTTTTCATTGAAATCATCTTGTGAAGTAAAACTATGTTTGAATTTCTTAGATTTGAAATTTGAATTTTTAAATTGTAATTATAATTTATAGCATATGTTATTAAACATTTAAAGGATATGAAAGCATAGTTTTGTCACAACCTTTAGTACCGGGTTGGGCCACAAACCGGGACTAAAGGCCTTTTAGTTCCGGTTGGTGGCCCAACCCGGGACTATAGGGTTCTACCGTATATATATGG
The DNA here is from genome assembly GCA_904845875.1 of Miscanthus lutarioriparius. Lineage (NCBI taxonomy): Eukaryota > Viridiplantae > Streptophyta > Magnoliopsida > Poales > Poaceae > Miscanthus > Miscanthus lutarioriparius. The sequence goes on along the minus strand of CAJGYO010000014.1, from coordinate 86,244,515 downwards.
GTGTTCTTTCTTCTTTCTCCCCAAAATTTCACTCACCGCCACGGCCACACCGCGCTTCTTCATTCCCCTAGACCGGCCACGCTCGCCACTCGCCCCCTCTTCCTTGTTTGTGGCCAGCCTCGCCATCGTCCGACCTCGTCTCCACGGCACGCGTGGCGGCGACCTCTTCCGCGTCTTCGACGGCCGGCCTCGCCATCGTTCTCGGCTCCGGTGCGCACGGCCTCACCGTAGCCCTCTGAAAGGCCCTGATGGCTAGAGGGGGTGAATAGCCTATTAAAAATTTCTATAACAACACTTAGCAAACCGGTTAAACAAATATGAGGTGAAGCGTGTGTTGCGCTAACCTACTAAAAATGCAAGCTACCTACCACAATTCTAGTTTCTATAGTCTCTATCCATACAATGGCTATATCACTACACTAAGTTAGTGTGCTCTCAAAGGCTAACTAAATAGCTACACTAACCAAACTAACAAGCTCTCACGACTAGCTACACTAAAGAGCTTGACAACTAGTTTGCGGTAATTTAAAGAGAGAGAACAAGATGGTTATACCGCCGAGTCGAGGAATGAACCAATCAATCACAAGAATGAGGACCAATGAAGACCAATCACCTCGGAATCAAATGATGACATAATGATTTTTTATCGAGGTTCACTTGCTTGCCGGCAAGCTAGTCCTCGTTGTGGCGATTCACTCACTTGGAGGTTCATGTGCTAATTGGCATCACACGCCAAACCCTCAATAGGGTGCCGCACAACCAACACAAGATGAGGATCACACAAGCCACGAGCAATTTACTAGAGTACATTTTGGCTCTTCGCTGGGGAAACGTCAAGAACCCATCACAATCACCACGATTGGAGCCGGAGACAATCACCAACCTCCGCTCGATGATCCTCACTGCTCCAAGCCATCTAGGTGGCGGCAACCACCAAGAGTAACAAGTGAATTCCGCAGCGAAACACAAACACCAAGTTCCTCTAGATGCAATCACTCAAGCAATGCACTTAGATTCTCTCCCAATCTCACAAAGATGATGAATCAATGATGAAGATGAGTGGGAGGGCTTTGGCTAAGCTGACAAGGTTGCTATGTCAATGCAAATGGTGAAGAGAGTGAGCTAGAGACGGTCACACGCCTTTAAATAGAGCCCCAACGAAATAGAGCCATTGGCTCCTCAGTCTAGTGAAACACGAGCTGACCGGACGCGCCGGTCAGGTTGACCGGACGCTAGACCCCTACGTCCGGTCGCTCGATGCTTGCCACGTGTCATTAGCTTCAAATGCTGAGTGCCCGATCTTAATGGCTAGTCTGCTTCGTGCCACATGTTAAGTTCCGACCGGACGCGCTGCTCAAAGTGACCGGACGCTCCATCACTGTTGTCTGGTCGTTTCCAGTAAGGTTTCAGAGATGATTTTTCTTGACCGTACGCATCCGATCAACCAAGACCGGACGCGCCGGTGCGTCCGCTCGTCCTCCTCTTCTCTACGTGCCGCCACGTCAGTAGGACTGGATGCTGAACAGTGTTCAGCCAGAGTCCGATCACATGCATTCGGTCTCAGGCCGAGAGTAGCCCGAGCACTCCACTGATTTTTATAAATGATCGGTTGCTGCTCCCCTGAGTCCGGTCACCACGTGACCAGCGTTTGGTCACTGTTTTTCAGTGACTATCACTTCCTTCACTTCACCAACTTCTCTACCCTTGCTCAAATGTGTCAACCACCAAATGTATCACCTTATGCATGTGTGTTAGCATATATTCACAAACATTTTCAAGGGTATTAGATTTCCACAAGATCCTAAGTGCATATGCAATGAGTTAGAGCATCTAGTGGCACTTTTGATAACCGCATTTTGATACTAGTTTCACCCCTCTTAATAGTACGGCTATTGATCCTAAATGTGATCACACTCACTAATTGTCTCGATCACAAAAACAAAAAAGCTCCTATCAAGTTTCACCTTTGCCTTGAGCTTTTTGTTTTTCTCTTTCTTCTTTTCCAAGTCCAAGCATTTGATCATCACCATGCCGTCACCATCATCATGATCTTCACCATTGCTTCATCACTTGGAGTAGTGCTACCTATCTCATAATTACTTTGATAAACTAGGTTAGCACTTAGGGTTTCATCAATTCACCAAAACCAAACTAGAGCTTTCAATCTCCCCCTTTTTGGTAATTGATGACAACCCTTACATAAAGATATGAATTGAAATTTAATTGAATCCATGTTGCTTGTCCAAGCATGTTTACCATGTGTAAAAGGATATGGACAAGTTTCATGAATCCCACATGGTAGCAATTGCTCCCCCTACATATGTGCTAAGAGTTTGGATTATAGCTTGCACATATGCTTAGATAGGAAATATAGGAGACAATGTCTACCAAATGATGCTAAGGTATAAAAGATGGACCTTTAAAGCGTGCTATCAATCGGAGTGCACCAATATACCATCCTTAGCACCATTAGTAACTAGACATACACAAAAACTAGAATACCCCATGAGATTAACATTAAAAGCAAGGGTCTAGTTTCCATAATATGAGCATGAGTCTAGTTACTTAACCTATGCATGCTAGTTTTTCATTTCATTATTCAAACCTACAACTAGCATACATCACACAAGCATGAATATTGAAATTTAAAACTTGTGTCATGCAAGCAAATATATGAAATGCACATTTAAATGCACCATACAAGTTCATGAGCTTGCTCCCCCTACTTGTGTGCTTAAAATTTTAATTGATCCCCTTCCTTTGTCATATCTCTCCCCCAATGTCAAGTTCTCCCCCTATCACTTACATCTTTGTTTCTCTCTCCCTTTGTTGTCTTTTCACTATCTTTGTACACTATTTCTCCCCCTTTGTCATCAATGACCACAAAGGTTCAAAATGTAGATAGGTTGAGATTATCAATGTCAATCAATGGGGTGAGGATCATTTTCCCAAATTTGGTTCAATCTAGAATACTTGTTAAAGATATTTAACTTGGTTTGATCCAAGGACAAGTTTTTTCACACCTGCAAATAAGGGTTATCTTATACCATGTTGAGTTAAACACTTATAGCTCATTTTCTAGATCAAACACTAGGTTTACAAGCCCACAAACATGTTATATGCTACCACTAGACCAAACTAAACATAGAAGCAATAGTGGTACCATACAAACATCAAAATCATTTGATTTTCATGAATGAGCCTATTAAATATGAAAGATGACTAGATGCACTAAACATGTCCTTAGCAAGGATGTATGCCATGCCAATCAACTTTTACCTTGGATTGCTCAAAGGAGAGGCATGTCATATAAGTGGGGGGGTGCATCAACACATATTTGAGAAATTCAATATGTTCAACTCATTCCTTAGCTTGCAAAACCTTTTCTCATCTAATGGCTTGGTGAATATATCGACAAGTTGATCTTCGGTGCCTACACTCTCAATGCAAATGTCCCCTTTTATTGGTGATCTCTTATGAAATGGTGGTGGATATCAATGCGCTTTGTTCTTGTATGTTGAACCGAATTATTGGTTAACTTGATTGCACTCTCATTGTCACATAGCAATGGCACTTTCTTGAACTTGATTCCAAAGTCATTCAAGGTGGCCTTCATCTAAAGTATTCGTGCACAACAACTACCAGCGGATATGTATTCGGCTTCGGCGGTTGATAATGCAACACTATTTTACTTCTTTGATGACCATGAAACAAGTGATCTTCCCAACAATTGACATATGCCTGAGGTGCTCTTCCTTTCATCCTTGCATCCCGCATAATCCGAGTCGGAGTAACCAACTAGTTCAAACTTTGCTCCTTTGGGATACCACAAACCAACATTTTGTGTATGCTTCAAGTAACTCAATATTCTCTTTGTAGCCTTCAAATGACTTTCTCTTGGTGAGGCTTGAAATCTTGCACACATGCATACACTAAACATGACATCCGGCCTTGATGCGGTCACATAGAGCAGGCTTCCAATCTTAGACCGATATAATTTTTGATCCACCATATTGCCACTTGCATCACTATCCAACTTGTCATTTGTTCCCATTAGTGTGCTAATGGCTTTTCTATCACTCATGCCAAACTTCTTGAGTATGTCTTTGATGTACTTGTCTTGACTCGTAAATGTACCATTTTTCAATTGCTTGATTTGAAGACCAAGGAAGTAACTTAACTCTCCAATCATGGACATTTCAAACTCATTAGCCATCATCTTTCCAAATTCTTCACAAAAATCTTGATTGATTGATCCAAATATGATGTCATCAACATAGATTTGCAACATAAATAAGTCTTTGCCAATCTTCTTGGTGAAAAGAGTGGTGTTGACCTTGCCCATCATGAACCCTTTAGAGAGAAGAAAGTCCCTCAATCTCTCATACCATGCTCTAGGTGCTTGCTTCAAGCCATACAATGCCTTCTTCAACTTGTACACATGGTCGGGCTTCTTGTCATCTTCAAAAACTGGGAGGTTGCTCAATATATACTTCTTCATTGATGTAACCACTGAGAAATGCACTCTTGACATCCATTTGATAGAGCTTGATGTTGTGGGCACAAGCATAGGCACGTAAGATTCTAATTGCTTCCAATCTAGCAACCGGGGCATATGTTTCTCCAAAGTCAAGACCTTCAACTTGTGTATATCCTTGTGCTACCAATCTTGCTTTGTTCCTTATTACTATCCCATCTTGATCTTACTTGTTTCTAAAGACCCATTTGGTTCCAATTACATTGTGTCCCTTTGGTCTCTCTACTAATTCTCATACTTGATTTCTTGTGAAGTTATTCAATTCTTCATGCATAGCATTCACCCAATCAATATCCTTCAATGCTTCATTTATCTTCTTTGATTCAATGGATCACACAAATGAGAAATGCTCATAAAATGAAGTCAATCTTGATCTAGTTTGTACACCTCTAGAAATATCTCCAATTATAGTGTCCAATGGATGATCCCTTGCAATATTGATTGGTTGGAGGATTGGAACTTGATTGCTTGCACTTGCTTGATCATTGGGTTAAGATGATGCACTAGCCACTTGATCTTGTTCATTATCACGAGAGCCTCTTGTACTAGCTTGATTTGTATCATCTTGCATATTTGAGTTAGAAAGCACTTGCACTTGATCATCTTCATCATCATTCACCTGCCTAGACCTCAATTCACCAACATCCATGTTCTTCATGGCATTTGAAAGTTGAATGCCTCTAACATCTTTCAAGTTCTCATTATCTTCTTGTGAACCCTTGGTTTCATAAAATTTAACATCATGAACTTCCTCAAGAGTACCACTATCCAAATTCCAAACTCTATATGCTTTGCTTGTAGTGGAATAACCAAGTTGAAATCCTTCATCACACTTTTGTATCAAACTTACCCAATCTAGTTCCTTTTTTCAAGATATAGCATTTGCAACCAAAGACCCAAAAATATGCAATGTTGGGCTTTCTACCATTCAAGAGCTCATATGGTGTCTTCTCTTTCAATGGGTGACAATAGAGGCAGTTGTTACATTAACAAGCCGTGTTGATAGCATCAACCCAAAAAGGTTGACTCACATTATACTCACTAAGCATAGATCTTACCATATCAATGAGTGTTCTATTCTTCCTCTCAACAAGTCCATTTGATTGTGGAGTGTACTTGGATGAGAATTGATGTCTAACTCCAAATTCATCACACAACTCATCAATTCTAGTATTCTTAAACTCACTACCATTGTCACTTCTAACTCTCTTGATGGTTGTTTCAAACTCATTGTAAATGCCCTTGACAAATGATTTGAATATTGCAAACATATCACTTTTGTCCACTAGAAAGAATACCCAAGTGTATTTAGTATAATCATCCACTATCACAAAACCATATTTGTTTTCACCGATGCTAGTGTATTGTGTTGGCCCAAACAAGTCCATGTGCAATAACTCAAATGCTTTACTAGTGCTCATCATGCTTTTCTTAGGATGGGTGTTTCCAACTTGTTTTCTGGCTTGACAAGAGCTACAAAGCTTATCTTTCTCAAACACTACATCTTTCAAACCTTTAACCAAATCAGGCTTGACCAATCTATTCAATTGTTTTATTCCAACATGACCAAGCCTTCTATGCCATAACCAACCCATGCTAGACTTAGTGAACAAACATGTAGATAATTGAGCTTCACTAGCATTGAAATCAACCAAGTATAGATTCTCATATCTAAAGCCTTTGAAGATCAAGTTAGAGCCATCTATACTTATGATCTCTACATCATCTACCCCAAATATGTATTTGAATCCAAGATCACACAATTGAGCCACGGATAGCAAATTAAAGCTCAAGCTCTCAACAAGCAACACATTGGAAATGCTTATGTCATTGGATATTGCAATCTTACCAAGCCCCTTGACCTTGCCTTTGCCATTGTCATCAAATGTAATACTATCATAACCATCGTTGTCATTGGTGTTGATTGAGTTGAACATTTTTGCATCACCGGTCATATGTTGAGTGCACCCACTATCAAGAACCAAATGCCTTCCTCTGACTTTGTAATTGACCTATAAAAGAAAATCAATTCTTTTTTGGTACCTAAACTTGCTTGGGTCCTTGAAGGTTAGTGACCAAGCTCTTTGGCACCCAAATGGCTTTCTTCTTTGAGCCCATCCATGGTGTACCAATGCACTTAGCCTTTACACCATTTGCACCCTTGGTAAGCACATAGAAAGAATCAAGTTTAATGGAGGATACATTAGCTTGTGACTTCTTGTTCATGCACTTTTGCTCTACTTGACCAACTTGCTTGCAACTAGTGTAAAACCGACCATTGTTCTTCACAAAACTAGTCTTGTAAGGAGCAAAAGCCACCTTGCCTTTCTTGGGGGTATAGCTCAATCCCTCTTTGTAGAGAGAGGCTCTTTGGCTACCCAAGCACATAAGCAAGCGGTCCTCACCGCCATAGGCCTTAGCCAAGGTGTGAGTGATCTCATTGATCTCCTTCTTGAGGGTCTCATTCTCAACCATTAGTGAGACATCATATGTGAAACCATCAATACTAGATGAGGTGGAAGTGGAAGTGCTATAAGAAGGGTTAGTGGGAGCAACATTGATAGGCTTATAGAATGATTCATCAATTAAGTCACAAGTTAAGCCTACATTACATGTCTCAACATGCTTCTTCTTATTTTGCTCATCAAGCAAAGAGGAATGATCTTTTTCAAGCTTCTTGTGAGCCTTGCCAAGCTTCTCATGGGCTTCCTCTAGCCTCTCATGAGATGCATTGAGCTCATCAAAGGCTTGCTTAAGGGCTTTTAGTTCCTTACGCAATCTTTTGCATTCCCTTCTCTTAATGTCAAAGTGTTCTTTAGCATCATCTAACATGTCAAGTAGTTCATCCTTAGTTGGTTCATCATCATCACTATCACTTTCATTTTCATTTTCATTATCATGTTCCTCATCACTTCCAGCATCATAAGTTTGTACCTTAGTGGCCTTAGCCATGAAGCATGATGGAGTGTCGAAGAGAGAAGGTTTCTCATTGATAGCAATGCTTGCAAGTGCCTTCTTCTTGGTCGTCTTGTCATCATCACTATCATCATAATCACTTGAGGAAGCATTACTATACGAAGTGACCACATATGAACCATCCTTCTTCTTCTTCTTGAAGGTCATCTTGTCCTTCTTCTCTCTCTTTTCCTTCTTGTCCTTCTTCTTGTTCTTTTTATTGTCATCACTATTGTCGCTATTGTATGGGCATTGAGCAATAAGATGATCTTTGCTTCTACAATTGAAGCACCTTCTTGACTCTTCCTTGTTCTTGGATGAAGATTTTTTTCTTCTAGCACGGTAGCCCTTATTCATCATAAGCTTGCCAAATCTATTGACAAAGAGAGCCATTTTCTCATCATCCATCTCATCAAAGCTCAAGTCTTCATCTTCACTTGATGATTCTTGCTTTGCCTTGCCCTTGGATGTTGTGGCCTTGAATGCCAGACTCTTCTTCTTCTCATCCTTCTTCTCATCTTTCTTCTCCTTCTTTTCTTCCTTCTCGTCATCATCTCTATATGTATCATCGGTCATTATATCTTCCAACACTTGGTTTGGTATCATGGTGTCCAAACCACTCCTCACTAGAATAGTAACCAATGTACCAAATCTTGAGGGTAAGCATCTCAAGAACTTATGGGAGTAGTCCTTGTTCTCCACCTTCTCACCATGTGCTTTGAGATCATTGACAAGCACTTGTAACCTATGGAACATCTCCGACACACTCTCATCCTCCTTCATCTTGAAACTAGCAAACTTCTCCTTAAGGATATATGCCTTAGCACCCTTCACAGCTTGAGTGCCCTCAAATAATTCCTCCAACTTCTTCCATGCTTCATGAGCAATCTCAATGTTCTTGATTTGCTCAAATATTCTCTCATCAATAGCATCATGAATGGCACTAAGAGCAATGTCATTGTTTTAGAGAAGCACTTCTTCGGCGGTGGTGGGGTTCTCCGAATCCTCTATCTCAATCTTGGTCTCCACCACCTTCCAAACTTTCCTATTGATTGACTTGATATATGTTGTCATCTTAACCTTCCAATAGTGATAGTTTGAGCCATCAAATTGGAGTGGCTTCTTGGTGTTGTTGATTTGAGCTATTTTTACACCAAAGGTTGTTAAGCCTCAAATCATGGTGACCACGGCTCCAATACCACTTGAAAGGTCCTAATGGCTAGAGGGGGGTGAATAGCCTATTAAAAATTTCGACAACAACACTTAGCAAACCGGTTAAACAAATATGAGGTGAAGCGAGTGTTGCGCTAGCCTACTAAAAATGCAAGCCACCTACCATAATTCTAGTTTCTATAGTCTCTATCCACACAATGACTATATCACTACACTAAGTTAGTGTTCTCTCAAAGGCTAACTAAACAGCCACACTAACCAAACTAACAAGCTCTCACGACTAGCTACACTAAAGAGCTTGACAACTAGTTTGCGGTAATATAAAGAGAGAGAGCAAGATGGTTATACCGCCGAGTCAAGGAATGAACCAATTAATCACAAGAATGAGTACCAATGAAGACCAATGACCTCAAAATCAAATGATGACACAATGATTTTTTACCGAGGTTCACTTGCTTGCCGGCAAGCTAGTCCTTGTTGTGGTGATTCACTCATTTGGAGGTTCACGCGCTAATTGGCATTACACGCCAAACCTCAATAGGGTGCCACACAACCAACACAAGATGAGGATCACACAACCCATGAGCAATTTACTAGAGTACCTTTTGGCTCTTCGCCGGAGAAAGGTTAAGAACCCCTCACAATCACCACGATCGGAGCCGGAGACAATCACCAACCTCCGCTCGATGATCCTTGCTGCTCTAAGACATCTAGGTGGCGGCAACCACCAAGAGTAACAAGCGAATCCCGCAGCGAAACACGAACACCAAGTGCCTCTAGATGCAATCACTCAATAATGCACTTGGATTCTCTCCCAATCTCACAAAGATGATGAATCAATGATGGAGATGAGTGGGAGGGCTTTGGCTAAGCTCACAAGGTTGCTATGTCAGTGCAAATAGCCAAGAGAGTGAGCTAGAGCCGACCACATGCCTTTAAATAGAGCCCCCAACGAAATAGAGCCGTTGGCTCCTCAGTCCAGTGAAACATGGGTTGACCGGACGCACCGGTCGGGTTGACCGGACGCTGGACCCCTACGTCCAGTCGCCCGATGCTTGCCACGTGTCATCAGCTTCAAATGCTGAGTGCCCGATCTTAATGGCTAGTTTGCTTCGTCCCACGTGTTAAGTTGTGACCGGACACGCTGCTCAAAGTCACCGGACGCTCCATCACTGGTGTTCGGTCGTTTTTCCAGTAAGGTTCCAGAAACAATTTTTTTGACCGGACGCGTCTGAATCAACCATGACCGGACGCGCCGGTGCGTCCGCTCCTCCTCCTCTTCTCTGCACGCCGCCACATCAGCAGGCCCAGACGCTGAACAATATTCAGCCAGAGTCCGGTCACCTGCGTCCGGTCTCAGGCCGTGAGTAGCCCGAGCACTCCACTGATTTTTATAAATGACCGAACGCTGCTCCCCCGAGTCCGGTAACCATGTGACCAGCGTTCGGTCATTGTTTTTCAGTAAATATCACCTCCTTCACTTCACCAACTTCTCCACCCTTGCTCAAATGTGCCAACCACCAAGTGTATCACCTTGTGCACGTGTGTTAGCATATTTTCACAAACATTTTCAAGGGTGTTAGATTTCCACTAGATCCTAAGTGCATATGCAATGAGTTAGAGCATCTAGTGGCACTTTTGATAACCGCATTTCGATACGAGTTTCACCCCTCTTAATATTACGGCTATCGATTCTAAATGTGATCACACTCACTAAGTGTCTCGATCACAAAAACAAAAAAGGTCCTATCAAGTTTCACCTTTGCCTTGAGCTTTTTATTTTTCTCTTTCTTCTTTTCCAAGTCCAAGCATTTGATCATCATCATGCTATCACCATCATCATGATCTTCACCATTGCTTCATCACTTGGAGTAGTGCTACCTATCGCATAATTACTTTGATAAACTAGGTTAGCACTTAGGGTTTCATCAATTCACCAAAACTAAACTAGAGCTTTCACCCTCATCATCGATCTGGCCGGCCTCGCCCTCGTTCTCTCTCCCCGGCGTGCGTAGCCTCGGTCTCACCCTCATCCTCGATAAGGCCGGCCTCGTTCTTGTCCTCGTCCTCTCTCCCTAGCACTCACGGCGCCCTCTCCTTCGTCTCCAGCGGCCGACGTCGCCCTCATCCTCGGCTCCAGCGCGCGTGGCCTCGCCCTCCCCCTCATCTCCAACTGGCCTCGACCTCGTCCTTGTCTCTGGCGCGCGCAGCAGCTCCGTCGCCCTTGTCTCCACCAGCGCCTTCGTCTCCGGCCTTGATATCATCTCCACCAATGCCTTCATCTCCGGCCTCACCCTCGCCCTCGCTGCTGCCACCAGGTATTCGACCTCGATCGCCTCGCCTCATCCCTTCCTGCCGTGTGAAACCGAGCGCTGAACATACAACACAAGTATATATATACATTGCACATATCCGAGTGGCACTCCAGGCAACTGCAATTTTTTTCTTAACATACTTTAGTGAATTTTGACATGTATTTTGGTATATAGACTTTAGTGATATGCATTTTGGTATATGAAAAATATTGACTTCAGTGATATATATATAGGGAAATTCTTATGAATATATGAATTTTGGTGTATGAATTCATATATTGACTCTAGTGATATGAATTTTTATATATTAACTTCAGTGAGAAGAGATGGTTGGACGTCTCCCTGAACCGATTGTCCCGAGTTGGGGCTATTGTATTGCTTGGGGATTCGAACCAAGTTTGTCGGATGTATCGATCTATCATCCTAGCATAGTAAGCAACGATATATGTTTTAATACATTAATATGTCTTAAATATGCTTGTACGCAATATATTTTTCTGATATGTATATATATGTGTTTCTTTAATGTACCGTAGGTAATTGACCCAATCATTTTGCTTGAAGAGACACTTTCATATTTCAGGGTTGAGGGAGTGGATGTTGAGAGCTTTCATGTAGATAATGGTCGATTGGTCCAATCTCGAATTGGCTTTTCCATCGCCGCTAGGAGGGGTACATGTGTTGTACAAATCTCAGAGGTGGGAGTAAAGGCACCTAAGAAGAAAGTTGCAATTATATATGCTGTCAAATCATGTTTGAATAAGCTTGTGAATATTGGGTACACCCTGCCTACACTATCCTCCATGATGATACAAGCAATAGACGGGGGCTCGTATCATGATGTTGCGGGCTTCTGTGCAAGGATTGCTCGAACCAACCGAAATGACGTGGTAAAGTCGAAGTCAAACTCATAGCTTATATACAGATTTGTTGTTATTCGAAAGCTTTGTTCTCATATCCATTTTTTTGCCAACATTTACAGGTTGAGGACTATGACTTAACCTATGCAGGTTGTGGCTTTGAAGCCATTCTAAACCAGACAATGTATGCATTGGGTTTTGATTGGAAATATGCTGATGAATGTCCAACACTCACTACGGAAGTATTTCAGGAAAAGCTGATTATGACTAAGAGGGGATCATCTGACCCATCGACTTCTCGACCACTGCTTACCGCCGTTAGTAGACCTTGCGCTCGTATTTTTGAAGCAAGGGAGAGTGCACTACTTAATGCATTGCTCTACGTCAATAATATTTGTGGATACAAAATCGGTGACCTACATTTCGCCGAGTACATAATACGACGTAGTCAAACTTGGCGGTGATCTACTTGCACTTGCATAAACTTGGTGTGTAATTTAACTTTGGGGTTAGACATCTAGTTTATTGTAATGACTTGTTTTAAATTATTATGGTTTGTATAAACTTGATGAATGGGGATGATCATTGTAATATATAAGCTCTTAATTAGTTCCATTCTTATTTATGGATGACGTACAATAGTATAGTATATAATACATGTATAAAAACTATTTGAAACGAAAACAAATTGAATGGAAAGAAACTGCAAAAGAAAAGAAAAGAAAAAGAAAACAAAAAGAGTAATATTTAGTCCCGGTTGGTTATACCAACTGAGTCTGGAGGTGCCCGCCCTCGGGGTCGTCCTGGAGGCTTCTTTAGTCCCGGTTGTTATAAGCAACCGAGATTAAAGGGCCCCCATTCAATCTATATACTTTTTTGGCGGGGCGGAGCTACTATTATTAGTCACGCGAAACTACTATTTTTAACTCCACCTATCTCTCCTTGCTCCTCTCGACACAAAAACTATATACTTTTTTGGCGGGGCGGAACGGTGGGGGGCCATTTGGTTGCCGCTCACATGAAGCTGCCCGTGGAGCCACCAAAGGCGCCCTAACAAGTTGCATTTCATGAAAAAGGTGACATTTTTATTTTGCACACACACTAATCATAATCTATGTGAAACCCGTTCCCAATCAATAAAAACGACAAGGCTCACGTGCCGTGCTGATCAAACAACAGTGAATGGTGATGATGGTCCTTCCTTCCTACAAACAAATGTGGAATGGAAAGTTCCCGTTAAGATTAAAATATTTTTGCGTAGCTGATGCGTGTTGATCCAAGATAATATAATCTTCTCAAAAGTAAGTGGGAGGGCAACCCCACGTGGCACCTGCTACTTTTGTGGTTAGGATGAACATATCTGTTACTAGTTCTTTTCATGCCCAGTTGCTAAAGGGGTATGGTCCATCGTTGCATTGCATACGGCCCTGGCCCTACTGATAGACGACCATGTAGACTCAGGGATTAGGAAATGTGCCAAGAAATGGCTGCCAGCGTGCCACAAGCTCTAACAAAGTTCATGTCTTTTTTTTATTACAGCAGTATGTCGGGTAATTTGGAAAACAAGAAACAAGACTAGTTTTGAGAGAAAGTGGTGAAGCACCGTCAATCTTCGTGTCCGACGGGGCAGCTCTCCCTCCCTCTCTTGTCTCCAACTCCGGCAGCGCATACCCTCCCACGTCTCCATCTCCTGTAGGCTTAGAAGGAAGGGGCCGACCGGGGGAGGCAGGCAGGCCAGACGATGGGGATGACCGGCAGGTGGTTTAATTAGGGTTGCTGGCGGCGGTGGAGACAGCCGGACCAGGTCAGGGCGGGGGCATCACGGTGGTGGTTGCCAATGAGCATGGCCATGGCGGCGGCAGGAGTAGGGCGGGAGGAGGGGAAGAACGTGGCCATGGCCGTGGAGCTCTGACGAACCCTAGCGTGGACGCGGCGGTGGGCGGGGTGGCGCCAATGCGTCGCGAGCAAGAAGAAGGCCGTGGGCGGCGGTGGCGTTCACGAGGAAGAAGAAGGCCGCGCGTTGGTGGGCCGCACGGGGTGGGGCAAGGCCCAATCATTGCCCTGGTCGGCGGCGACTCGTCGCCCCCTGGGTCGGCGCATAGCACGTCCCGTGAAGCGCCCTACTGAAATCACCAGCCTCACCGCACTCCAAATGACTCGGCGCCCCCCGGGTCGGCACACATTATCGATATAAATATTTATTTTCACAATCAAGATCTTTTAGTTATGATAAACTAAAATCAATAAGTATGACTTAACCAACTCTATCGAACTCTAAAATTTGAAAATCACAAAAGCATTTTTGAGATTGAAACTGCAATAGTAGGCCATTTAGAATTTACCTCATCAAAAAACTCCCTAGGGGCTCGTTCGGTTAATAGCAAATCCTTCCCAGGAATGATTCCGATTGCTTGCCAAATTTATACAAGATTTGAGCAGTTGGAACAATTCCTGGTGCATTTCTGAACAACCGAACGGGCCCTAAATTGTATAAGGTGCAAATCAATAACTTGGTTTAAGAGATTATCAAGTCTTCAATGCTAAAGGCAAGGTATACATATACATATATTTATTAAGTTCAAGAAATCAAATCCTTATTCAATAATTGTAATAGCAAAATTGAGGATTTGAGCCTTTGGGGTTACCTGTCTACTAGGTGTTTGTTAGAGGAAATGAGAACCTCCTCACACTCGCAAATGCCGCTAGCCACCAGGATAAGGCGATGGGCGGTACTTTGACTCATGACGCGGAAAATTTTTGCATGGAGACTGTATGCACCGTGCAGCCGCGCATTCCTAAATGCCTCAGAATGGTTGAGAGACAAAGATTCTTCTTCAACTTGATGCGATTTCTGACTTAAGGCATCAGCTACCACATTAGCTTTTCTAGGGTGATAATGAACTTCTAAATTGTAATCCTTGATTAACTCGAGCCACCTTCGTTGCCTCATATTCAACTTGGATTGAGTGAAAATATATTTGAGACTCTTGTGATCCATGTAGATATGCACTTTGTTTCCCAACAGGTAATGTCTCCAAATTTTTAGAGCGTGCACCACTGCAACTAGCTCTAAATCATGGGTGGGATAATTCAACTCGTGCTTTATAGCTGACGTGAAGCATAAGCGATCACACATCTGCCTTGCATAAGCACACATCCCAGTCCAGTCCTAGAGGTATCACAATACACATCAAACGGCCTATCAATATCCGGCTGGGCAAGAACAGGAGCAGAGGTAAGAAACTTCTTCAGGGCTTGGAAAGCTTCTTCACAAGCCAGACTCCATACAAACTTGACATCCTTCTGGAGTAACTCGGTCATTGGTTGATCTATTTTGAAAAAAACAGAAATGAAGTGTCGATAATAACCAACAAGACCAAGAAACTAACGAATCTGATGCACTGACTTTGGAGATTTCCAATTTAACACATCCTACACCTTACCAGGATCCATAGAGATGCCTTCAGGTGTCAAGACATGTCCCAAAAACTGCACTCGATCCAACCAAAATTCACACTTGCTGAATTTGACATATAGCTTGTGTTCCCTTAACTGAGTCAGTATTATCCAAAGATGTTGTGTTTGCTCTTCATTGTTCTTAGAATATACTAATATGTCATCAATGAACACCACTACAAACTTGTCCAACTCCGGCATAAAGACTGGGTTCATGAGGTATATGAAGAATGCAGGAGCATTGGTGAGACCAAAAGATATGACTAGGTATTCATAAAGCCCATATCTAGTAGAGAAAGCTATCTTTGGTATATCTTGTGGCCGGATCTTAATTTTGTGATACCTAGAACGAAGATCAATCTTTGAAAACACTTTTACACCAGCCAACTGATCGAACAAAGTGTAAATACGAGGTAAAGGATACTTGTTCTTGATGGTTACCGCATTGGGAGGGCGATAATTCACACACATCTGAAGAGTGACATCCTTTTTCTTCACAAAAATAGCTAGACAACCCCATGGTGAAGAACTAGGATAGATGAATCCCTTCTCCAATAATTCCTCTAGCTGCTTCTTCATTTCTGCTAGTTCCTTTGGAGCCATGGGTAGGGACGCCGCGAGATAGGAGCAGTACCAGGGTCTAACTCAATTGCAAACTCAACCCCCCGATCCGGTGGTAACCTAGGTAAATCATCGGGGAAGACATCCAGAAACTCACATACCATAGAAATAGAGGCAAGATCAGGAGAGGCTTCAGTATGGGCAATAATTGGTAGGGTGGAAACTAAAGACATAAGGGGAGACATTCTATCCTAAGAAGAAGGAAGCTTCAACTCAACTACTCTCTGCCTAAGGTTCAAGACTACTCCATAATTTCTTAATCAATTCATTCCAAGAATTGCATCTATGCCTTGCCCAGGCAACAACATGAACTAGAGACGATAAGAGTGAGTTGCTCGCACTAGCCTCACTGGGTTCGTCTGAGTGTTAACGCACAACTGCGCACCCGGAGCTCTGATTCTATAGGCAATAGGAATAGCCATAGTAGATATATTGTGCCTTTGTATAAACCCCATACTCATGAATGAATGTGATGCACCAGAATTAAATAATACATATGTTGGGTGGGAATCAATGGTGAACATACCAGCCATCACAGGCTCTCCCTGCGGGATCTCCTCAGCCTCAGTGAAGGTAACCTATCCCGAGCGGCTCACGAGCACCTTCTTCCTGACGATAGTCCTCTTGACCAGACGAGAGTTGGCTGAAGGCTGAGAAGACTGAGTGAACTGGTTCTGGGGGCACTCACGAGCATAGTGGCCTTCCTTGTCACACTTGAAACAAGCATCCGGCTTGTTCCCCTATCCCTGACAAGGCAGAACCTGCTGTTCCTGAGGCTGTTGCACCTGCTGAGTAGGTGCACGGTATTGAGTGGGAGGTGTCTGGTGAGTCTGCTGAGTCTGACGAGATGACTGTCCACCCGGAGAGTGATAGGACACCCTTCTCACAACCTGTACCTTCTGGGACTGTGGGTGACTAGAAGACCCAGTGATCACCCTCTTGCGCATTCACTCAGCCTGAGAGTCATACTAAAGTCCCTCCATAGCAATGGCAACATTCATCAAAGCACCAAAGGTCTGATAGCTCCCTGTATACAGCTTCTCTTGCAAGATGCAAGGGAGACTGCGATTGAAACGGTCCATCTTCTTCTCATCAGTATCCACATGAGTCCGAATATACTGTGCAAGATGGTTGAACTTGTTCACATACTCTATCACAGTCATGTTTCCTTACTTTAGCTCTAGAAACTTAGACAACTTCCTGTTCAGCAAACCAACAGAAATATAGTACTGACGGAAAACAGTGGTAAACTCTCACCAAGTCACATGGTGGTCGCGCATGCGGCCGCGCATTCCTAACGTGGATGCCGGACGCGTGTCGATTAAAAAATCTAGACCGTGCTTCAGTCCAGCCAAGCCGAGCCGTGCCTCACCCACGACGATATGAAGCGGAGCGGAGACATGCGTACCACGAGCCGAGCAGAGCGGATGGATACACGGAGTCTGGATGCACAGGTGTCAACTATCGAGCCACGGTATACGCGGAGCCTTGATAGATACTGTATTCATGGGATTTTTTTTTTTTCTCACGACGGTCTTGTTTGGATGCATGCGTATATACTGCAATCCACGTGCGTTGAAGTGGAATGAAATGGAATTTAGTTTAATTCCACTCTAGTCCACTTCAACACATGTGGATTGAGATGAATGCATCTGTTTCCCAACAAGGCCGACGCGGGGTGAGAAGTGTAAAACGAGGACACTTGGATCCTGAAGGGGGAGTCAGGAGAGGAACGATGAGTACAAAGGCTTGCCGGTGCTGCACCTGCACGGCAATAAACTGGGCTATTGCCTAGTAGGCCTGGCGCTTCCTTGGCCCTTGTGGCATGTATTTGCTTTGCAAGGCTGGCCAGCTGGGCTGGGATCAAAACTTTTTTTTTGCCGGGGTTTAGACTGGTAGAAGATCGTAGAGTACGTGATGCAGTCGTCGGGGTCGGCGGACCCCGATGCCATAACGTACGTAGCTTCGCCGCGCCTTGGCTGGGGCGCCACGTACGTGGTACCCGCGCCGGCCGTACGTGGCCATAGCCGTGCACACGGCCAGCGCACCACGGACACCACGTAATCACACCGAACCATTGCAGCAAGCACACACACAAGCTTGTACGCCGCTGCTGCCGGCATTTCGCCGAATGGCTGGCATGCCTTTCATGGGCCGCGCCAAAAGCCTAAGCTAGAGACCCGTGAGCGGCCTGCAAACCCTGCCAATGGGTTGGTGGTGGGCCAGCCCAACCCAAGGCCATAACCCGACCCGAGGACCTGCCATTGCTTGCTCGGGCTGGGTCCGAGCAACATTGACCATTGACTCGTCAACACAGACCGTTGACCAAAGACCCTATCTATCTATAAGATATAATAACCATCTACACGTACCTAGATTGGCGGTCGTCTCGTCGCACATGCGGCGGTTGCCCAAGGGCCAATTTTTGTCTTGGTGGCGACCCCTTCGTTTGCAAGGAATTAAAATCTACGTTACGCTATTTGACTTGAAATTTAATATTTCATAATATTTTCAAGCTCACAAGTAAGTCTATTTTAAATTTATAGGATGGAAGATAGAAATAGATTCTATAGCTATAATTCTATTCTTCAACTTATAACATATTCTTCAACTCACTTCCCTATAATAAAAATGCAACATATAAATATATCCCTTATATACCTAACAATAAATATACAATTATATTCCATATATAACTATATTAGCTCAATTAATCTATGTCTAAATTGTAATGATTAGAATGACTTCAATTTCAAGGATCCAAATGGGCTCTTCTTTTTCTTCCACAACGATGTGCTCGGTTTTTTTTGCGAGACCCAGTTACAGACGCAGACGCTCATATACACGAGCGCACACTCACCCTTATGAACGCACGCACACACACGCTATCCATATGAGGACCTCCGAAGAACTGAGTTGACCGGCAAATCTCGAGATTGACGAAGTTACCATAGATGCCTCGCTGCTGACGGGCACGTTGCCTACCACTAAAAGAATAGCGTCGTTAAATCCTAGAATAAATCTAGGAAAATGCGAGTACCCGTATGAAGTCGAGGATTTGAACCCGGATTGACAGATTCCACCAAAAGAAACCTAACTAGCTGTGCTATGATCATTTCGGCTGTTGTGCTCGGCTTGGGTGCGGAGTCATCTATGTCGATGTTGTTGTCACTTTCTTTTCTTTTTTCTTTTACTTTTTATTTTTCATGTCCGGTGCTTGGTGTGAACCAATTTTTATTCATGATTATTAGTGGACAAACTTATCATAACATTTTCTCAATATAAAATTTCTAACACAATTTTTGTGTAAAAAATTTATGAATAACATAATTTATACACATAAGTTATGCTATTTTGTTATGTTCACTTCACGTACTATACATTTAGTGTTCTATGATATATTTTAAAATATTCATATAGTTTCAAAACTCAAAAAAGTTATGGAAATATTTTTTCCAAAAAAGAAAAGTAAAAAAGTCATGAAGAAAAAATGTGGTTATAAGTTATAACATAAAAAGTTATGCGCATAAGTTATATGTATAACTTTGTAACTTTCCAAATAAAGAAAGTTGCGGAAATGATTTTTTTCCCGAAAAAGTAAAGTCACGGGAGCTGTGGGATTAATCGTTGGTTTTGAAACCAGCTGTCGTTCGCTAATTGGTGGGGTCGCACATGGACTCACCTGATCTTGACACGTGGTGGCTCCTAGTTAAGATAAAAAAAATGGTTGTTTATCTTTAAAAAATCATAAGGAATTCATATGGGCTCCGAAAATATGACTTTGTACCAAATTTTTTCCTAAACATGAGTTCTACACAGACAACCTGCTTGCTATCATGCACATGCTTTTTATATTCTGTTACTATGCCATGGATCATGTGATGTGGTGATTGTTGCATACTGTAGACTTGTTTGTATGTGGAGTAGGCACTTGATGCCGATGAGATATGGCTATACTGGTTGAGAGATTCCTAGCACACGTCTTGGTTGCTTTGTGAGAGCGTTTTGGTCAGGTAGGATAGTGTGACTAATTTTCAAAGATAGAGCACCGGGGAGGTGTGACTTGAGTGCCTTCCGAGGGTACCTATGGCGGTTCGATGACTACATGAGTTCGTGGGATGGAGCTCTATGTGGGCGGAGTCCCGGGTGTAAGGACCTAGAATGGATAGAGAAGAGTGAATAGCCTATAAGAATTTCCCCTTCAAAGATAAAGACACTAGGCAAGGATGATTAGTAAAATAAACAATCCTAATAGTCATTACTTTACCTAGACTATTTCACCACAAAACAAGTCTCGCCTACACAAGCCTAGTAGCAAGAGATACACTACTACTAAAGCACACAATCTACTAGAGGCAAAGTAGTACTAGTCGAGCTAAATAAGTTATACTACTTGAAGTACTCTACTCAACAAGAGAGCTACTACAACAACTACAACTGTACAAGAACAAGTAAACAAATGTAAATACACAAGTGTAGGGAGGAAAACTGTCGAGGGCAAGGGACACAATGATTTACCCTAAGGTTCAGTTTCTTGCCGGCAACCTATGTCCCCATGGCAAGTCTTAGGACTACCGCTCCTCCACAAGCCTAGCAAACCCTCAAGCTTGGCCCCGACATAGTTGCTTGTATATGAGTCGGCTAAGTCAACAAAGCACTCCAACTCGGGAATGTAGTTTCAAATGGAGAATGAACCTACAATGGGTGCTGAGTGCTGACAACTCTATTAAGCAGACATATAGTTCGATAAGGGATTTTGTTGCTAGCTTCAGTGGCACAGTTACAAGGGAAGACGTCATGTGTAGCAGGGGTTTTGACCATGATGAATTAGTCTGAGAAATAGATGACACAGATCGATCGAGCTAAATGGGTTTGAACTGAGCAATGGTGAAAATGCTTATTTTAAATACCAAGATGATGTACCTGACGAATCAAGTAAAGCCGGTACAATGGAAAGGGAATGTTGTAATGATAATATAGATTCTCATATTGACGGTTACATATCCCCATCCATACTTTGAGATTGTGGGTGTGTCAACAGGGAATAGCGGCGGAGATATCAGAAAGATATCAAGCACAAGGAGGTGTTACCTAGTACAAGAAAAGGTATAGTATTGCAGCCTGGAGAAGTGATTGCTTGTAGCAAATCAGGGAGTACGTTAAAACTACTTGTGTTTCAAAACAAAAAGGGCAGATGCATTATAGATTTTCTATCCAATTTAGTATTGGTAAGGCTAGCGCTCGGACGCCCGGCCCCAGGCCCATGTCCGGACGCAGCTCCTGCGCCCCCGTGCCCACATCGCATCCCATGCGCTCCATCCCGTTCCCAACCAGCGCCGGCATCCGGAACCGCAGCCCGCGCCCATGCCGCGCCCCGCACGGCGGAACGCGCCACCACGCGCATCCAGCGTTCGCACGGTGGAACCGCAACCCACGCCCACCTGCCCCGCCTGTGGATGCGCGTCGCGGAGGCGTCTGCAGGCCTCAGATGCCGGCTCGTGAACCACGGCGGCGCACCAGCAACAGCAGGCGGAGAACGGCCTGCAACACAGGATCTAATTTTGAAAACATCCAGATAAAACATTTGCAACATACGTATGAAAATAGACAAAACACTTGAACACATGCGTGTATAGCCATTCCAACATGTGCAACACCAGATAATCTTTTGAAACATACAGATAAAATATTTGAAACAAACGTTTGAAACACCTGAAACACTTGAAACATAGGCTTTGCAACATGCATATATTGCCATTGCAACATATGCAACATCCCAGATCGACTTTTGCAACATTTAGATGAAACACTTGAAACATAAGTCTCAAACGCCCAAAACATTTAAAACACGGCATGGCGCCGGGGTGGTGGTGGCATGGTGCTCGCCATGGCCGCGATGGGCGAGGTGGATTGGGGCGTGTCGGTGGATAGGGGCGAGGCGTGGGGTGGTGGCACTGGCAGGTGGAGTCCCAAATTTTGTACCTATTTTATATGTGCATGTAGATGTTGAAAGCTATATTAAGATTTAGAGTTGGCATGTTATTAGTTCGTGATTAAATAGCGTGTTATAAAAATGGGTTTTGAAATTTATGAGCAGGTAGAAAGGATTTATTTTGTAAAAAAACGAGATGAACAAAATGAATGAACCAGGTACAGACAGACGCGGACCTAGCACACAAGGAGCGAGAGCACAGGCCGCCACTCAAATTATGGGTTTGTAAAGAAAACATATATTTTTTTTTCTGTAGAGGTCCGCCCCTGGGTACGGATCCATGAACATGGGTAGAACATGAGTAATTTGAGAGGATCCCACAGTTATTCTGCCACTTCAGCATCGAGCGAGGACGAGGCAATAATGCGCAACTGATCGAGAGGCACAATGGGCGGTCAAAGGCCAAAATTTGCTGAGAGGCAAAAACGCACGGGATCTAAAAGCGAAATAGACGGTACGAGAAAAGGATGTTGTGTTGTGGATTTCTGCCGCGGCCAGGCTGCGCTTTCTGGTCCTTTGTACAACCAGTACTAGACTACTAGAGCAAGCTAGGCGAGACAGACGCTGGATGTACGAGAGAGAAGACAAGACAGTAAGCTATGTGTACATGCATGGCATGAGGCATGAGAGTGGGAAAGAGCCGAACGTCCATGTAGCTGCATGTACGGGATCGGAGCCGACGAGTCCTGCGCTGCGACTGCGAGCCTCACCATCTATCTCCTCGATCATGCACTGAGTGTGAGCCGCCCTGACCTGTTGAGGACAGTCAACAGTGAGAGAAAACGGTTAGGCGGTTAGGCCACGCCACCGCGGTCACCCCGATCGAACCTACGTACGCCTCGTGAAGAGATGCATGGCCCAAACTACTCCAACTACTGCCTGGCAGTGGCAGCCGGCGGCGCGTTATATATACTCCGATCCGTGGCCAACCTTAGCCGCCTATCCAATCCCATCTCCTCTCGCGCTACGACTATACATACTAGCTAGACATCTGAGCAACATTAGCCAACATTAGCCTATCCGATCCCATCTCCTCTCCTCTCGCGCTACTACTAGACATCTGATCGAGCAACACGGCCGATGCTCCTTTTCTCCTCTTCCTCTTCCTTCGAAGGCAGATGTCAATCGCCCTAGCGGCCAGGCCTTAGTCCTGTTCACGGGGACGGTGATCTCATCACCAAAGACCAAACTGTGTCCTACAAGATGATCACATACATATATCGTCTACCACCATCTTTTTTAGTGAAAAGTCTACCATCATCTAGCCTATTCTATACTCTCTCTCTATATATATTAGGATTAAGTCCACTTTTGCCCCCTCAACTATGATGTTGGTCTAATTTTGACCCATAACTACAAAACCGTCTGGTTCAGGAACCTCAAGTTTAAAAACCGTTCACTCTTGGCACCTAGACACGGTTGTGGCTGTTTCATGCTGACGTGTACCTGGTTTTGACCCGGCACGCTGGCATTGACCGCCACGTAGGCGCACACGTGAGGGATAAAACCCGTGTATAAAACCCGGCGCCGGCCGGCGTCCCCTACCCACCCCGGGCCCCGCCTCCCGCTCCGACCTCCACCCCGAGCCATGGCCAGCCACCTCCCAGACGCCGACGCCACGGGGTTCAAGCTCTTCGGCAAGGCGACGGTCAGCCACCTCCGCCGCCTCCGACGACGGCGACGGTCCTTCCTCCTCCTCCTCCCCCGCCTCCGTCCCCGACGCAGCCGCCTGCCGCTGCGCGCATGCCACTGTAGGGGTGGAGAGCGACGAGGAGATACGGCGGGTGCCGGAGATGGGCGGCGCGTCGGCGTCGGCCTCATCGGGCGCGGGTGCGGAAGAGCGCCCCAAGGAGGACGGCAAGCAGGGGGGCAGCTGGTGGCGGCCGGGAAGAAGCGCGGACGCACCGCGGGGGACAAGGAGTAGAACCGGCTGAAGCGCCTGCTTCGGAACCGCGTGTCCGCGCAGCAGGCGCGGGAGCGGAAGAAGGCGTACCTGACGGAGCAGGAGGCCAAGGCCAAGGGCCTGGAGCTCCGTAATGCCGAGCTCGAGCAGCGGGTGTCCACGCTCCAGAACGAGAACAACACTCTCCGCCAGGTGCTGCCTCGCCTACCTCCGTCCATCCCCCCATTCGTTTCCGCGGTTCGATCTGAGCTCCGAAGCGTTCCTCTCGTTCTGAGTGACCGACCCCCTGGTGCTCCTGCCGCGTAGATTCTGAAGAACACGACGGCGCA
This sequence comes from Miscanthus lutarioriparius, assembly GCA_904845875.1. Taxonomy (NCBI): domain Eukaryota; kingdom Viridiplantae; phylum Streptophyta; class Magnoliopsida; order Poales; family Poaceae; genus Miscanthus; species Miscanthus lutarioriparius. Next base: position 86,220,374 of record CAJGYO010000014.1, on the reverse strand, counting down.
CGCGAGCAAGAGGAGCAGTGGCAGCGGCGGTGGCGGTGGCGGCAAGGGCGGAGACGGCGGCAAGAAGCACCACTTCACCAAGAGCTGATGAGAATGGGAGAGGGACCTGGTCTGTGCTCGCGCTCGCCTGATCTGACCATTGCTGGACGGCCGCCGTCACGTGAGTCGCCGCTGTCGTGCCTCCACGGCCACGATAGTCGTGCCTCCGCGCCCCGCAGGCTGCGGATCCGCGCCGGTCGTGCCTTCACGCCCGAGATGGTCGCGCCTCCGCCCAGCTGCGCTCGTCGTTGGCCCATCGCCTCACCAGCGAGCAGAGGCCTCCGCGCCGCGCAGGCTGCGGATCCGCTCCGATCGTGCCTCCGCGCCCACGCCGGTCGCGCCTCCGCCCAGTCGTGCTCGTCGTTGGCCCATCGCCTCACCGGCGACTAGCGGCCTCCGCACCGCAAAGACTGCGGATCCGCACCGGTCGTGCGTCTACGCCCGAGATGGTCGTGGAGGGCCGCCGCGGCCCACGGCGTGGCCAGCAAGCCACCGGTACCCCATTGCTATGTAAAAACACATGTTTATAGCATGTGAGTCGATGACGCGTGGGCCCCACATGTCACTGAGATGGAGGTTGCGTGTCAAAACCACTCAACGTCGGTCGGTCAAAACATCCCTGCCCCCGTCCAGGTGCTAACGGTTTTGATAGTTGGAGTATCGGTACTAGACGGTTTTGTAGTTGAGGGTTAAAATTAGACCGACACAATAGTTGAGGTGCCAAAAGTGGACTTAATCCTATATATTACGTACATCAAACAAAGCTCTTTCTTTTGCGGTTGAAAGTAGAATAAACAAAGACTAGAATGATTGAGCGATGCTGATAGTAATTGTTAGTGAAAAGTCTACCATCATCTAGCCTATTCTATACTCTTTATATGTATATTACGTACATCAAACAAAGCTTTCCTTCTACAGTTGAAAGTAGAATAAAGAAAGACTAGGATGAGCGATGCTGATGGTATGGTGTGTTGTAACCACTTGAAGACGAAGGCAAGTGGCGCGACTACAATTGCGGCGATGATGCTCCGATAGAAAATGAGTACCATGGGGCACATGCCGGCAGCAACGATGCTACGATAAACAATAAAGGACCATGGGGCTCATGCCGATCGATCGATCTCTATCACTGTTACCTATATTGTATCCTCTCTATATTTTGTTTCTTTAAGAAAATATCGATCTCGCTGCCTCTCTATCTTCTCTCCTTGATGTATGTAGTGTTATATATTATGTATGTTTCTCCTGCTGTTTGGCACCACAACAACAGAAAAACAAAATCCCACAATGCAATAATCTCGCCCGAAATTTGTATGTCTGGAAAGGTTTATGGTTTCGATGGTTCCAAAAAATTGTATGTTTGGGAAGGCTTATGGTTCCAATGAATGCTGGCGCAACAACAGCACCGGCTGGCTAACCGTTGTTTGAGGCCATAATGGCTCTATCACCCAAAAAAAATTATGATCAACCTTTGGATGGTTTATATGCACACAAAAAAAGACACCTTATCTCGGCCACATTGTTTTGGCAACTCCGATCCATATAAAAAAAACTCGACCTACGAGGGGCAAGCCGCCCCCGGGCATTATACGTAAGAAGAAGACCTTCTCACATAAACCGAGAAAACCCCCGAACCCCAGCCCCGGCCCGACACTGGGAGACGTAACCCGTGAGATGGGCCGTCTCCTTTAAACTAGTGCTTTGGCACCCAGGACCGGCGAGGAGATTTTTTTAACCCCCGGCCTAAAATTCACTTCCACTAGAAGTCGAACTCAGGACATGAAGGGTGTCACCAGAGTGACTAGCATATCTCAGCTGGACTAGCCATCCTTTGGCACTCCGATCCATATAAAACCGCAAGGCCACACTATTTAACTCCTATACAATATAAACCTCAAGGCCTCATAGATCCGATCCATAGAATATTTTATTTGGCAACTCCGATCCTCACAGTGCATTAGTAGTAATGCATTTCAGCGGCTTCCATGTGTGCGCCGCATTCTTCTTTGCGCCGTAGAGGATATCGCGGCTCGGCACACGGCACCGCATCACTTGAGGACTTGTTTGGCATATGTATTCATCTCAATTCACATGTGTTAAAGTAGATTAGAGTGGAATTAAACTAAGTTTCATTATATTCCACTCAAACATATGTGGATTGAAGTGAATACACGTGCATCAAACAAGCCCGGGGTGTCCACGCCAGAACTGGAACCCGGCCGGCACACACATGCACATCGGTTGGTCGCTCACGCGGAGCATCTTTTCGGGGAGAACATGGATAGTGTGAAGGTCAGCAGGGACAGTCACAAGCTTTAGACTGACTCTAATGCGCGCTGGGAACAACGGAAGAAACGGACGGAGTGGCAGCAGGCATCGTAGAGAAGAGCGGCATGCATCATAGAATCCTGGCGATGTATGGGGACGTTTTTGTGCTACCTGCATTGGGGCCGCGTACTCTGCGATTTTAATTCCTGAACCTGAGCCCCGTTGCATGCCGTTGTTACATTTACCAATTACCATTGCCACCGTATTCCTGGCGACCTCTGTATAGGAGTATAGCAGCCCGGCCAAGTACACGCAACGCAGCTATCCTGGCGACGGGATGGCTCTCTTTTGATCGGGCATGAGAGAGAAAGAACCGCATGTCTAACTGCATGCACGGAAGGCGACAAGCAAGTGCAAGTGAGCCTCCTCATGCACTCTGCATGGGAGCTGCTGCTTTGTTCATGAAATCATGATGGAGACATATAAATACATATACCCGAATTACGCACCGTGTTAGTGGCCATACAAGCCAACTACCACCGGCAGCCGGAGGCTATATATACACCGTAGAGCCAAACCTTATTAGCTTATCTCATTCTTCGTCTCACACTATTAGACATAAGACATCAAAACCAGGGGTGGAACCACGAAGTTAATATTTTGAATGTTAGGAGGGGGGGGCAGCAGTATTAAATTAAATCTTTAAAAAATGTTTGAATTTGGAAGAATTCAGTGGAGATTTCACATTCATAGGGGGGCTTAGGCCCCTGCTAGGCCCCCTTGTCTCCGCCCCTGATCTAAGCAATGTGATGCTCCTTTGAAGCTAGATGGCAACGGCCGTCCACAAGATTCGTCATGCGCAGCGCCCTAGCAGCCCAGTGTCACCGGTCGTGTTAATCTTGACATATATGGCATACTGTTCTTCCATTATATATATATGAAATACCTTTTTATTTCTCTATGAGACAGCAACCACCCCACCTAACTGTGTACGTCCTACAACATGAATATGTCCACTGCTACCTCCGCCATGTCACACACAGTGTGATGACCTCGTGGGACTATGTGGCATAAGGGCATTATGTCTCTTTTATTATATAACCATTTCATTGTTGGTTACATCATGTTGCTCAAGTGTGTTGTTAATGTGGACTGCATTATTATTAGAACTTTTTTACAATGGTTAGTGAGACGTCAGGAAGCGTCAGATGTGTCTGTGATTGGTGGGTCCATATGAGTGAAGGCGTTGAGAGACGTCAATAAGAGAGGTGTCGGGGGGCGTTAGATGTGTCTATGGTCGGTGCGCCCATATGTGCCGTAACGGATCCCAATGCCTGAGGATCAGGACTTCAAATAAAAGAGTGGCAATACATTTTTCGTAGTTATTTTTTTAATCAAGGGTAAAATGGTAAATCCATAATTATAAAAATAATGTTTTGAGTAGTATAGTTGGGATGTATGATTTAAGTACTATAGTTAGATGGATATTTGCTTTTTAAAAAAAAAGATGAATATTTTCGTCTTGTTAGGGTTCATTCGCCGCCGTCTCTGTATTCTCCGTCTCCGTGTCGCCATCGTCCACCACCGTTGATCTGTCCACGGGAGGACCTCGACGCGCTGCGCCGCTCCTGCATCATCTCCGTCGAGATCTGGGCCCGACCCCTTCTCACGAGCCCGCAGCTCCCCAACCGAGCACATGGAGGCCGCGGCGGCGACTGTGCTCCCGGTCGCGGTGGCGGCGGCCATCCCTGCTGCCCGGGGGGTGCGGGTGGTGAGGTGCGCGCGTCCACGGACGCTGCGGTCCGCGGTGGCGAAGCTGGAGGGCGGGCTCGGTGTAGCAGAACCGCCCGAAATAACACGCTTTCGGAGGCGCTCGTCTTCCATTAGACACTAAGCACCTCGAAAGTGAGCTACATTGGACAATTCCGTCGAGCACACCCCAACGAAGAACTCGAAACCATCCACGTTTTACATCCAGAATCCAATAATAAGTACGAGCTTATAATACTTAGTCTATTTCATACAACAAGAGTTCTTGAAAATTATTTATTACAATATTAGAGTTCGGAGTACGATAATTAAACAACGGAATGAAAATAAACATCTAGCGGAAATGATACAAGGATCCGTTTGTGCCCACCAGAAGAATCCTCTACACAAGAGCTACTTCTCAAGCTGCACCTGCAACAGGGGTAAAATAAACCCTGAGTACACAATGTACTCGCAAGACTTACCCGACTAGTAGGAATAGTTTCCCGACTCTCAAGGATATGATAGGCAATATGTATTTGTTGTTTTCTTTTTGTTTGTGAAAAGCATTATTAATAGTTCATCCTTACAGTCAAGTTTTATTAGCAGTCACGATTACTTCATTAGCTAACTATTCTAGGTAAGCACATGTTCTACTTTCAAGCAAGGGTTGAGCCATCAGAACCATTTCACCATCTTTCATCTTTTAGTTCTTACTGTGGTGCTAGACCATAGCCAAGTCATACCGTCTCACGGAAACGGCGATTCGTGAACCAATGTATCCCAGCTGGGTACGCCGAAACAACCGCCCCGATTGTACCCCAGGCACAAACAAGACCAACCCATTTCACTCCTGTCACGGGGTCTAGGTCCCGTCCAAACTTGAACTCCAAGCCCTCACACTTGAGACCCGGTCTCAGTATGGTGCTTAGACCTCCATCTTTTCCCGTCTCCAATCAGTCGGTCCGGAAAGAGCCGAAACCCACGACAAGAGCGTAACGAGCCTTCCCACTCCCATAAGGAAGTATGTGCTCAGGATAATAAGTCTGTGACCTGACTACCATCCACAGCAATGTACGGTCCGTAATCGACACGAACAGGGAAAACAGTGTAACCAAACTAAGCCCCATTGGCCGCGGGACACAACCTATTACACCCACCAATACCCATACCATATCCCTGCCCTGTCCCTATTTTTCCTTTCATCATTTTATCATAAGAGTAATTGTAATAATCACCTATTGTGAGTAACGGCAGGTTACTCACGCTACCGAAAACCTAAGCATAGCAGCTACTCAAACATGAACTAGTAGAACTCACAGGACAGATATATTTATGCATGTGGTTTCCATAAAATTCCTATAACGTAAATGCACATCGCATATATACCTTCAGTGATTATAAAAAATAAGGGTTATGCACTGGGGCTTGCCTTGGGCAGACGCGGTGTCAGCTGAGTCAGTCAGTGGCAGCTCTAGGACCTCCTCCTACACAAGAATCTCCTCCTCGTACTCCTCGATGATCTCCTCGAACTCGCGATCGCAGGTGGTCACGATCTCCGCCAACTCGTTCTCTACATGCATGCGATGATGATGCAACACTTAGCATTTAGGCAACAACAACTTTTAAACTAAGAATACACATACTTAGCTACTAAGCTAGCTCTAATGACTAAGGTACTAAACTAACTATCATCTTTACCAAGCAAAGTGTTGGGTTCAACTAACAAACTCCTTGCTTGGCAAATTAATGATATATCTTTATTTCTACTAATGATTTAATGTATATTGAAACAAAGAGCATTTAACTATCCTAATGTTTAGTCTATTCTAATCTACAAAAATTACAGTGAGCACGTAATAATACCATGAAGCTACTATAAAAATTTTAGGACACCAATTTACCACAAAAATTCCTACAATAATTAACTTAAGAATATTGAGCACTCTCAAATAATTTAATAGCTCCTGGTATCAACATATACATATATGAACTAAATACACTAACAGATATAGCACAATTTTCGAAACCTAACAAAATTTGTTTTATAATTTTTGGACACCTACATGATTTTATATGATTTACCAAAGACCAGCTCAAAAATTAAATTAGAAAACTATTTCTAATTTCTCATGAAAAAGAAAAATGTATTCTCTCATGCGGCCCACGCGACGTAGCGCGCGCGTGAGCGCACAGCGGCCCACGGTGTGGCCTACGCGAGGTCGCCCCGCAGCGCGAGACGGCCCGCGGCGGGGGAAATCCTAACGCTATTTCCCCCTCTCTCAAACCTTCTCACTTAACCCCCTAGCCTTTCCCTAATTCACCCATGCGCACCCCCTAGCAGCTCAGTGCTCGGCGGCGTGGCGAGCGGCGGCACTGGGCGCCTACGCCAGCCCCCTGAGACCTACGTGGCCCACCTAACGGGTCGATCAACATCTCTGATCTTGGCTGCTACACTAAGTGGCGGCGAGGGGTGGCGGGACGCCGTGGAGTGAGGTACAGCGACGCGCGACCGTCCGCGACGGCGGCGCAGCTGCCTCGGCGATCTAGAGCACCTAAGAACCTAACTGGCTAGCGAGGGAGCATCAATAGACTACCATGGACCTAGCCAAGGTGACGGTTGGGGTGGAGGCTGGCGGAGGAGGACTGGCCACGGGCAGCCGAGCTGTGATGCGGTGCACCGCGGCGGCACGGTCGCGTTAGCAACAACGGGGAGGTCGTAGTGGTTCATCTAAGGCATGCAGGGTGAAGAGAGAGTCTAGGCGATGCCAGTGGTGCAGGTGAATTGGCTCAGGAGGGACGGTAGGAGGGCTGCCCACATCCACGACCGGACGTGGCCTTGTCGGCACGGCATCGGGGAAACTCTAAAATTGGAGCATGGCCGTGCGCACTTCAAGGCTGGGTGGGGTCGGACAGTGAGAGGATGTAATGGTGAAGTCGTGGATGCGATGAACTGAATGGAGGTGATCGCTCGCTAGGTAATTAGATGGCGCGGCTCGACGGCGGCAGCGGAGGGATGAAGAGAGAAAGAGAGAGAGACAGACAGGTAGGTGGCACAGCACGGCCTCGCCTTGGCAGGACATGCTCGGCGTGACCGGGAAGGCATGCGCGCAGATGCAAAGGATAAGCGAGTGCATCCCCGACCGGCCATGGCCTGCATGGTGCAGTGCCATAAATGGCAAGGCGACGACGAGCTCGGCCACGTGCGCACGGTAGAGGCTGCATCGCACTAGGCCGGAAGCGGCATAGAGATGCACAGGGAGGCACGGACATGACGGCGAGGTGACGGCACCGGCAGTGTCCACATCATGGCGCAGGGCGGTCAGCAGTGCGGCAGCGCGGCGGGGCCGGCGGCAGCACCGCCCGGCTATGCAAGTAGCAGCAGCGGCTCCGCGCGCCAAGAGCCAGCGGCGGCCAGGCAATAGAGCAGTCGTGGCTAGCCACGCGTGGCAACGCGCATGCACGCGGGACAACCAGCATGGTGACGCCACGCCCAAGCGTGGTGACAGCGCCCACGCGGCCAACTAGCCCGAGACTGAGTCGTGCACGAATTTTAAAGCGCCGAATACAACTAAACGGTTGCTTTAGGAGCCAAACCATCTTCACCACGCTCAAGATGTCATGTGAGGCTACCAAATCGAGCTAAAACATAACACCTTTTCTTAACCCGATTTCACAAAATAAATTGCCAAATAAGGCATTGTCTTGCTGTCTATGAACTTGAAAATACTCTAGTCTTTGAGCTGAACTTGATTCCAAATTGCATTTCTAGGCTATTAGAAATGTTAGTTAGTAATATCATTTTTCAACCATAAGTATTTCACTGTCATCTACAAAGTTTGTACTTCAAACTTTATTTATCACACACATGTTCTATAGTATTTTTGCTTAATAAAAATTGGTTTTCAACCCTACTTCATATACATGAGCTATTGAATCAACTTTCATTTAACATTTTTATTGATCATTTTAAGTTACAAGAAATTTATCTACACATTCTATCACATGCATTAACACATAAACATGATGCTCATAACATGTTTTAGTAAACTCTCCCCCCTTAAACAAAATCTCGTCCCGAGATTTCATGTGAGTGCCTAGTGTAGGAAAAAGGGTAAGAGTGAGCTTTTAACATAAACTATTACCTCGGCACACCGGGGAGAAGATGGGGATGATGCTCTAGAATATAACTCTCCTGTTCCCAAGTTACTTCGTCTGCCGAATGATTTTGCCATTGGACTTTATAAAATTTCACCACCTTGTTTCTAGTAACTCTCTCTTTTTCATCCAAGATTTTGACAGGATGCTCAATATAAGAAAGATCAGGTTGGAGAGGGAGTCTTTTAATTTCCACTACTTCCTCAAGAACTCGTAAACACTTCTTTAATTGGGAAACATGAAAGATATTATGTACTGCTGACAAAATATCCGGAAGTTGGAGACGATAAGCAACCACACCACATCGCTCCAAAATCTTATAAGGTCTGACATAACGAGGAGCTAACTTTCCACGAACTCCAAACCGATGCACACCTCTCATCGGGGATACCTTTAGGTACACATGGTCACCAACTTCAAACTGCAAGGGTCTTCTTCGCTTGTCCGCATAAGTTTTCTGATGATTCTGAGCTGCCTTCAAATGACTCTGAATAACAGTAACTTGCTCTCGAGCTTCCTTAATAAAATCAGGTTCAAAGTAACCACGATCACCTACTTCAACCTAGTTAAGAGGTGTTCTATATTTCTTGCCATACAGGGCCTCAAAAGGTGCCAAACGAATGCTTTCTTGATAGCTATTGTTATAAGAAAACTCAACTGGAGTCAAGCATTCGTCTAACTTTTCTAGAAAAGAGATGACACAAGCCCTCAACATAACCTCAAGTACCTAATTGATCCTTTCTATTTGACCATCAGTTTGTGGATGATAAGCTAAACTTCTGAGGAGACGAGTACCAAGACATTTCTGGAGTTGCTCCTAGAAACGGGAGACAAAGATTGACCCTCTATCGGAAACAATGGTAAGAGGAACTCCCTGTAGGATCACAACCCGATCAAAATATAACTTGGCATACTTCTTGGCTGAATACCATGTATCCACCGGGAGAAAATGAGCGGACTTGGTAAGGCGATCCAAAATGACCCAAATAGAGTCATACCCCTTTGCTGTGCGGGGCAAACCCACAACAAAGTCCATGTAAATATCCTCCCATTTCCAAATAGGAATAGGCAAGGGCTGTAGAAATTCAGGCGTACGCATATGGTCCGCCTTAACCCTTCCACAAATGTCACATTCTAAGATGTATTTGGTAATATCTTGTTTCATATTTGGCCACCAATACAAGTGCCGCAAATCATGATATATCTTTTTACTTCACGGATGAATGGATAATTTGGAGTTGTGAGCTTCATCCAAAAATTTTCTCCTAAGCTCATCACTTGAGGGAACCACCAATCGGTTCTTGAACTTCACCAGACCTTAATCATCAGCACTAAAATTAGGACCACGCCCTTCAGCAATTGACTTCTTGATATGCGGAATTTCTGAAGTATCTTAACTTTGCTCTATAATAATTTGCTCAAGTAGATCTGAGACTAGAGCAATATGGGCTAACACCTCAGAATGGTTGAGAGACAAAGATTCTTCTTCAACTTGATGCGATTTCCGACTTAAGGCATCAGCTACCACATTAGCTTTTCCAGGGTGATAATGAACTTCTAAATTGTAATCCTTGATTAACTCGAGCCACCTCCGTTGCCTCATATTCAACTTGGATTGAGTGAAAATATATTTGAGACTCTTGTGATCCATGTAGATATGCACTTTGTTTCCCAACAGGTAATGTCTCCAAATTTTTAGAGCGTGCACCACTGCAACTAGCTCTAAATCATGGGTGGGATAATTCAACTCGTGCTTTTATAGTTGACGTGAAGCATAAGCGATCACACATCCGCCTTGCATAAGCACACATCCCAGTCCAGTCCTAGAGGTATCACAATACACATCAAACGGCCTATCAATATCCGGCTGGGCAAGAACAGGAGCAGAGGTAAGAAACTTCTTCAGGGCTTGGAAAGCTTCTTCACAAGCCGAACTCCATACAAACTTGACATCCTTCTGGAGTAACTCGGTCATTGGTTGATCTATTTTGAAAAAAAAACAGAGATGAAGTGCCGATAATAACCAGCAAGACCAAGAAACTAACGAATCTGATGCACTGACTTTGGAGATTTCCAATTTAACACATCCTACACCTTACCAGGATCCATAGAGATGCCTTCAGGTGTCAAGACATGTCCCAAAAACTGCACTCGATCCAACCAAAACTCACACTTGCTGAATTTGGCATACAGCTTGTGTTCCCTTAACCGAGTCAGTATTATCCAAAGATGTTGTGTACGCTCTTCATTGTTCTTAGAATATACCAATATGTCATCAATGAACACCACTACAAACTTGTCCAACTCCGGCATAAAGACTGGGTTCATGAGGTATATGAAGAATGCAGGAGCATTGATGAGACCAAAAGATATGACAAGGTATTCATAAAGCCCATATCTAGTAGAGAAAGCTATCTTTGGTATATCTTGTGGCCGGATCTTAATTTTGTGATACCTAGAACGAAGATCAATCTTTGAAAACACTTTTACACCAGCCAACTGATCGAACAAAGTGTTAATACGAGGTAAAGGATACTTGTTCTTGATGGTTACCGCATTGAGAGGGCGATAATCCACACACATCTAAAGAGTGCCATCCTTTTTCTTCAAAAAAATAGCTAGACAACCCCATGATGAAGAACTAGGATAGATGAATCCCTTCTCCAATAATTCCTCTAGCTGCTTCTTCATTTCTGCTAGTTCCTTTGGAGCCATGGGTAGGGACGCCGCGAGATAGGAGCAGTACCAGGGTCTAACTCAATTGCAAACTCAACCTCCCGATCCGGTGGTAACCTAGGTAAATCATTGGGGAAGACATCCGGAAACTCACATACCACAGAATTAGAGGCAAGATCAGGAGAGGCTTCAGTATGGGCAATAATTGGTAGGGTGGAAACTAAAGACATAAGGGGAGACATTCTATCCTAAGAAGAAGGAAGCTTCAACTCAACTACTCTCTGCCTAAGGTTCAAGACTACTCCATAATTTCTTAATCAATTCATTCCAAGAATTGCATCTATGCCTTGCCCAGGCAACAACATGAACTAGAGATGATAAGAGTGAGTTGCTCGCACTAGCCTCACTGGGTTCGTCTAAGTGTTAACGCACAACTGCGCACCTAGAGCTCTGATTCTATAGGCAATAGGAATAGCCATAGTAGATATATTGTGCCTTTGTATAAACCCCATACTCATGAATGAATGTGATGCACCAGAATTAAATAATACATATGTTGGGTGGGAATCAATGGTGAACATACCAGCCATCACAGGATCTCCCTGCGGGATCTCCTCAGCCTTAGTGAAAGTAACCTATCCCGAGCGGCTCACGAGCACCTTCTTCCTAACGATAGTCCTCTTGACCAGACGAGAGTTGGCTGAAGGCTGAGAAGACCGAGTGAACTGGTTCTGGGGGCACTCACGAGCATAGTGGCCTTCCTTGTCACACTTGAAACAAGCATCCGGCTTGTTCCCCTATCCCTGATGAGGCAGAACCTGCTGTTCCTGAGGCTGTTGCACCTGCTGAGTAGGTGCACGGTATTGAGTGGGAGGTGCCTGGTGAGTCTGCTGAGTCTGACGAGATGACTGTCCACCCGGAGAGTGATAGGACACCCTTCTCACAACCTGTACCTTCTGGGACTGTGGGTGACTAGAAGACCCAGTGATCACCCTCTTGCGCATTCACTTAGCCTGAGAGTCATACTGAAGTCCCTCCATAGCAATGGCAACATTCATCAAAGCACCAAAGGTCTGATAGCTCCCTGTATACAGCTTCTCTTGCAAGATGCAAGGGAGACTGCGATTGAAACGGTCCATCTTCTTCTCATCAGTATCCACATGAGTCCCAACATACTGTGCAAGATGGTTGAACTTGTTCACATACTCTATCACAGTCATGTTTCCTTGCTTTAGCTCTAGAAACTCAGACAACTTCCTGTTCAGCAAACCAACAAAAATATAGTACTGACGAAAAACAGTGGTAAACTCTCACCAAGTCACATGGTGGTCCACAGGCTGCATGACGTTGAAAGTGTCCCACCAAGCACTGGCAGATCCTAGAAGCTGCTATGCGGCAAAGCGCATCTTCTGCTCGTTAGTCACATTCAGCAGCTGAAACTTCTGCTCCATAATACGAAGCCAATGCTCCACGTCTAGAGGCTCAGCAGTTGGCATGAACATGGGCGGGTGTGTCCCCAAGAAGTCCTGATAGGAACATGGCCTCTCGGGACTGCGGGCACCACCCTCGTCCCACCATTGCCGCTGGGGCCTCCACGGACGAAGCCACCAGTAGCCTATGCCAGCATCTCCAAGGCACGGGCCGACTCGCGATGAGCAGCCATCATATCGACATGGGTCATCGAAGGCGGGGGTGGTGGCGGAGGAGGAGGACCAAGGAATGGGACCTTGTAGCTCTCCCCGTTGGCATTGCCATGATCATCACCACGACCATTTTCACCTTGGTCTTCACCAAGACCACGACCTATCCCAGCACTGGTGCTTCCACGAGCAGACCTTAGGTTCATCTGTAAACAGATAGGAACCCATCATTAGGGACAAGGCCTCCATGTATAGAAACAAAAGCTAAAGAGATGATAAGGCCCAATAAATGGTTACAAGCGAGAACTTTTCCTTAAGAGTTAAAGCTTTTCTTTTTATTTATTATCCTATCAATGTACTATCCAAAAATTATACGTATGGGGGAGTTTAGTTTAAGCAAGATTCTCTTTTCATGATGCATGGATCAACCTATTCGTTTGCTCAAGCTGGACTATAGCGGTATTCGTATATAATTTTTAGCACAACACACACTCACTTCCCGTACGCTAAACGATTCTTACGTAGCGTAAGTTAGTGTACCTACAGAAGATTGATTAGATAAAACTAGTGCCACAATCCTAGATAGACCATATTACTAGGGCTTATACTTATTTACAAAATTTATCGCATCCTACTTTTCGCAAAGCTTTTGTTGGTCAAATTTTAGGTTTTGAAAAGAGTTTTTAAACACGTAGACTCATTATTGGCTTTAATACCAGCTGTGGCGGAACCGCTCGAAATAACATGCTTTTGGAGGCGCTCATCTTCCATTAGACACTAAGCACCTCGAAAGTGAGCTACATTGGACAGTTCCGTCGAGCACACCCCAAGGAAGAACTCGAAACCATCCACGTTTTACATCCAGAATCTAATAATGAGTATGAGCTTACAATACTTAGTCCATTTGATACAACAAGAGTTCTTAAAAATTATTTATTACAATACCAGAGTTCAGAGTGCGATAATTAAACAGCAGAATGAAAATAAACATCTAGCGAAAATGATACAAGGATCTGTCTATGCCCATCAGAAGAATCCTCTACACAAGAGCTACTTCTCAAGCTGCATCTGCAACAGGGGTAAAATAAACCCTGAGTACACAATGTACTCGCAAGACTTACCCGACTAGTGGGAATAGTTTCCTGACTCTCAAGGATATGATAGGCAATATGGGTTTGTTGTTTTCCTTTTGTTTGTGAAAAATATTACTGATAGTTCATCCTTACTGTCAAGTTTTATTAGCAGTCACGATTACTTCATTAGCTAACCATTCTAGGTAAGCACCTGTTCTACTTTCAAGCAAGGGTTGAGCCATCAGAACCATTTCACCATCTTTCATCTTTCAGTTCTTACTATGGTGCTAGACCATAGCCAAGTCGTACCGTCTCACGGAAATGGCGATTCGTGAACCAATGTATCCCAGCTAGGTACCCCGAAACACACGCCCCGTTTGTGCCCCAGGCACAAACAAGACCCACCCATTCCACTCCTATCACGGGGTCCAGGTCCCCGTCCAAACTTGGACTCTAAGCCCCCACACTTGAGACCCGGTCTCAGTATGGTGCTTAGACCTCCACGTTTCTCCGCCTCCAATCAGTCGGTCCGGAAAGAGCCGAAACCCACGACAAGAGCGTAACGAGCCTTCCCACTCCCATAAGCAAGTATGTGCTCAGGATAATAAGTCTGTGACCTGACTATCATCCACAGCAATGGATAGTCCTTAATTGACACGAACAGGGAAAGCAGTGTAGCCAAGCTAAGCCCCGTTGGACGCGGGACACAACCGGTTACACCCACCAATACCCATACCATATCCCTATCTTGTCTTCATTTTTTCCTTTCATCATTTATCACGAGAGTAATTGTAATAATCACCTATTGTGAGTAACGGTAGGTTACTCACGCTATTGAAAACCTAAGCATAGCCGGCTGCTGAATTGCTGACTAGTGTTCAGTTGGCTTACTGATCACCGACTAGACCATACTTCAATTTTTTCGCTTGCCATGTAGCAATTAGGATGTCGGCCTCCCACTAGCCGATAGGTACTAGTTTTACAATTTTATAAAAATAACATTTAGAACTGCAATTATTTATTAAAATAATATTATTTCAAAAAAAGGAGCAAATTATATGAGAGAGAGAGAGTATGGGGTGCAGGAGCCAAGCCAATAAATATGAGAAAGAGTATGACATGACAGGACGTATTTTTCTCAACAATACAAAGATTGTTGTTCGACTGTATTTGATGCACGAGAAGAGAGCAGGGGTGGGACGCAGCACATGGGTGGGCCGCTCGCTCAACATGTATGCTCGCATGGAACTGCCGAGGCTCAGGCGGGAGCCTTCGCAGTTCCAAGATGACACACCTAGCTCGCCTAATCAGCTCGACTAATGCGTAGGTATGCTTCATTTCAGAAACTAGAAACTCTTCCATCAAACGAACTGCGCTTATAAATCGTTTTAGTTCCTTTGATGCATTTGTAGTTCCATCTCAAGGCCAATCTGGTGGCCTTTGGCTTATATGGAATAATGAAGTTAATCTTACAGTAGTAGATCACTCCCACCATTATATCTTCGCTTTGTGTACAAACAGTCTTAGTTCGCAACAGTTTGGTCTAGTTTGCATCTACGATGACCCTCATCACCGAGCTACCAATGCCATATGGAATCAAGTGCTTAATTTTGTTGAAAATAATAGCAACTTGCCTATATCATGTATGGGAGATATGAATGATATCATGTATGCAATGAAAAATTAGGTCCTGGTAGACCTGATGTACGTCGTATTAATGATTTTTATGATCATGTGAAGCAGTGTGGTTTTATTGATTTGGGGTACAGCGGACCAGCTTACACTTGGACCAACAAGAGATTCACCACAACTCCGATGTTTCAACGCCTTAATCAATGTCTTGCCAATGCAGAATGGTGTATGGCTCACCCTGCGACGACCGTCTACCATCTCCCCATGCTTCGCAGCGACCATGCTCCAATCCTCACTATTCTTAATTCTGCGAGAAGATGCACTAACAAACATTTTCGATTCGAGAATTGGTGGATCAGGGAGCAGGATTATCAAATGGTGGCTCAACAGAGCTAGAGCCGTTCGGCTTCAAGACCCTTCATCCACAAAACCAAGTATTTGGCTTCGATTTTTTATGCAAATGGCGAAAAAACCAAACCAAAATCTGTCCGACCACTTTTTGCAATTGTTGAAGATCAATTTTTGCAAGCGGTCAAAACCCCTCAACAGACAAGACTTTGATCTCCAAAACCACCGACTCAATAGCACCACCAGATTCTCCTTAAAGATGAAGAATTTCACCTACAATGAGCCAAGAAAAATTGGGCTACTCAAGGAGACCGCAACACCACCTTCTTCCATCTTACTATCACCAAAACAAATAGAAAAATAGGATCTCTTACCTCTTTGAACCTCGATGGCTCCCACTCCACTACCCCCCGACCAATTAGTCGACACTCTCACGGCTTATTTTCATAACATCTTCAGCTCCCAAGCTCCTAGAGGCCATCAGAGCTATATTACTAATTCTATTAATGCCTCTGCTATAACCATACCCATGCAGCTTCACAGATCCACATGCTCACGACGACAACTACACCAATTCAATCCCAAACGTCATGAAGTTACACACCATTATCAAAAATATGCACAAAGAATGCCTCTCCAGACCTCGACGGCCTCCATGCGGCATTCTACAAGTCGGCTTGGCCTTGGATATCTCGGGACGTCCACACCACGGTACGTGACTTCTATACCTCAAAGCATTTCTTCAACCGAGTTGAATCAAACTTTTATTGTCCTCATCCCTAAGAAAATGCAACCTGTTTTGCCGTAAGACTTCAGACCTATTAGTCTTTGTAATGTTATTTATAAGGTTATAGCTAAATCTCTGGCTGATAGACCGAAGCCTCACCTTCCCAACTACATTGATCATTCCCAAGCTGCTTTCATCAAGAATAGGCATATTTCTTCCAACATTGTCATTACCTAGAAAATCATCCACTCTTTCACTCTTAAGACTTGGAACCAGCAGGCTTTCCTCCTCAAGCTTGACCTTGCCAAAGCATTTGATCGCCTTGATCGGGACTTCATTGTTGCTGCCCTCAACCGTTTGGGCTTACAATCCAATTTCATTCGTCTAATTTGGGCCTGCATCTCCACTCCTAATTTCTCTATCCTTGTCAATGGTGAGCCTACGGCTACTTTCTCTCCTCAGCGCGGTATTTGCCAAGGCTGCCCCCTTTCGCCCAACCTTTTTGTGGTCGCAATTAATGAGCTTTCTATCCGTTTGCATAATGCCCTCCTCAACTCCAACCTTTCTGGAATTACTCTTGGCCCTGGGTGCCCTCCTATCCACTCTCTTCTCTTTGCCGATGATCTCATCCTTTGTGGCGCCGCCACGGTGCATGAGGCTACCAACATCTGCAATATTCTGCATGACTTCTGCAATCTGTTCGGTCAGGTCCCCAATCTTCAGAAGTCATCTATCTTTTTCAGTAAGAATGTTAGCAATACTATCAAAGCCCATATCAGGGACATTTTTTCTGTCCCTGACCTCCTTCCTAACACCATGCACCTCGGCCACCCAATTATCTTCAACCACAATGACAGAAATAAAGCCTACGAGTTTATAATCAACAAATTCAGAGCTAAGTTAACCACTGTCAAAGCCAACAAACTCAACCATGACGGCAGGCTCACCTACATTCAGTCTGTCCTTGCTTCTATCCCGCTTTATTACATGTCCATGGTCCTTTTTCCAAGACTTTTATCGAAAATATCAATGCCATCATCAGAAGATTTTGGTGGGCTGACAATCCTACCTCTCCTATTGCTTTTCGATCCTGGGAGGATATTTGTCAGCCTAAGGAAAATGGTGGGCTGGGTATCAGGGATCTCTATACCGTCAACAGAAGCCTTCTCATTCATGCTGCTTACAACATTGCTAATAACAAAAACCCTTTTCTTACATCTGTTCTGAAGGCTAAGTACTACCATAATAGTTCTTTCTGGACTGCTAACACCAGTGGACCTAGGTCCATTTTTTGGTCATCCATTTTACATGTTAAAAAAGACCTCTGCTCCAACACTGTCTACCAAATTCATGCAGGTAACACCTCAATTTGGTCTGCGCCGTGGTGTCCGATTTGGACCTCTATACATGACCACCTTCTCGTGCCTGTCACTACCTCACCCTTGCCGGCTACAGTTTCTGATCTTTGGGCGTCTAACACTCGCTCCTGGAATATGCAACTTATTTCTAACACTTTTGACAACCAGGCTGTTCAGGTCATCACCGATGTCCAGTATGTTCCTAGCGAATAGCCGGACATCCTGAGATGGACGCTTTCCAAAAATGGTCTATGCACTACTAAAAATATTTACAGGCACCTGTCTTCTCAGCTCCTGGTCCAGCTTCCACAGCAAGGTTCTAGAAGAATTCGGCCCCAAGCTAACCAAATTCTGCAGAGAGCTTGCAAAAGTAAGGAATTGTCCCCTCTCATCAAGGCCTTCACCTGGCGACTTATAAGACGAGCACTCGCCACTGTGGACCGGGCTGCAAGGTATTCCTGTTAGGCTCATAGTGTACCTCTGTAACCGTAGATCCGGGGTAAGCCTCCTCGCCTTTGCGTAGTTGCACCGCAGCAGGGTAGACACCGGTACCGTGGGGTTGTTGGCATCGTGGTGGCGATGCAGTCGACCGGTGGTGACGCTGCAAGGGCGATGGCGGTGCGGTGGGGCATCCCGTCGCTGGCAGCACTCCTTTAGATCAAATTAGGTTTCTCTGTGGTGGGATTGCGGCAGCTCCGGTCAACTTCGTTAGTCGAGCCCAGTTCCCCACTCCTCTATTTATAGTGCTGTGCGACAGGGGCCCACCAACCACATTAGGGTTGGGCGCCCCCGATCAGGGCGTAGATCCAAGGTTGGGCCTATTGGTGGAGATCAACTAACATCCCCCCCTTGATCTCATTACTATCTTTCAATTTCATATCATTTGCTTTTGTTCATTCCATTACAGATTTGCGCATAGAGCATGTCTCATCGTCACGGTCCATTGCCGATGGATTTAACAGCTACAACACACTACTCTGTTCTAAAATAGATACTTATCTTTGGGCCTTCTTTTATCTAGGAATTTTAGGCTTTCCCTTAAACCCATGCTAGCTACATGTTCTTTGAACACCATGTTCTCTGAACACGTTGGGTGGTAAGCCTTTTATAAGCGGATCCGCGAGCATCTTTTCTGTACTTATATGCTCAAGACTTATGACTTGATCCCGGACTTTATCTTTCACAACTACTCTGTTCTGAAATAGATACTTATCTTTGGGCCTTCTTTTATCCAGGAATTTTAGGCTTTCCCTTAAACCCATGCTAGCTACATGTTCTTTGAACACCATGTTCTCTGAACACGTTGGGTGGTAAGCCTTTTATAAGCGGATCCGCGAGCATCTTTTCTGTACTTATATGCTCAAGACTTATGACTTGATCCCGGACTTTATCTTTCACAACATAATACTCTTTGTCAATGTGTTTGGCAGCACCACTTGACTTATGTTGTGAGCATACTATACTGCCGGATTATTATCGCAGTATAACTTAAGTGGTCTATAGATGTCGTCAACCACCTTCAAACCGGGTATGAACTTCTTTAGCCAGTTCACCTGCCCCGTTGTCTCATAACACGCTACAAACTGTCATACATTGTGGATGATGTAGTGACGGTTTGCTTTGAGCTTTTCCATGAAATAGCTCCCCTTTGCGAGAGTGAATACATATCCCAACGTGGATTTTCTATCATCTCCCGCATAATCAGAATCTGAATATCCCACTATATGGAGTGAATCATATCTTCTATACGCCATCATGAGGCCTTTCGTTCCTTGCAAATAATGCAAGACTTTCTTTACCAATTTCTAGTGTTCTGTTCCAGGATTGCTCTGGAATCTACCAAGTAACCCGGTAACAAATGCCAAGTCAGGGCGCGTACATACTTGAGCATATTGCAAGCTTCCGACAGCTGAAGCATATGGAACCACTTTCATTTGATTGATCTCATATTGGTTCCTGGGGCATTTAAAATTCCCATATCTGTCGCCCTTGACTATATGAGAAGGTGAGGGACTATATTTGTGCATACAGAATTTCTTTAAGATCTTTTTTATGTATGCCTTTTGTGACAGTCCTAATACCCATTTACTTCTATCTCAGTGAATCTCAATCCCTAGAACGAACGAAGCTTCACCAAAATCTTTCATATCAAATTTTGAGAACAAAAACTTTTTTGTCTCCAGTAGTAGACTGACATCACTACTAGCAAGTAAGATATCATCCACATATAGGACAAGGAAGATAAACTTTCCATTCTTAAACTTTGTATAGGCATAATTGTCCTCTACATTCTCTTTAAACCCAAAATTATTTATTGTCTGATCAAACTTCAAGTACCACTGTCTTGAAGCTTGTTTTAATCCATAAATGGTTTTCTTTAGGCGGCATCCCATTTGTTCTTTTCCTTCCATGATAAAACCTTTCGGTTGTGCCATGTAAACATTTTCCTCCAAGTCCCCGTTGAGAAATGCCGTCTTTATATCCATCTGATGTAATTCTAAATCGTAATGTGCCACTAATGCCATTATGATTCTGAAGGAATCCATACATGAGACTGGAGAAAAGGTCTCATTGTAATCAATCCCTTCTCTTTGCGTAAAGTCTTTTACCACAAGTCTCGCTTTATATCTCTCTATATTCCATTGAGAGTCAAGTTTTGTTTTGTAGACCCATTTTACAGCCTACTGTTTTGGCTCCTTTAGGAATTATTTCTAAGTTCCAAACTTTATTGACATTCATTGATTTCATTTCATCTTTCATGGCCTCAAGCCACTTTGATGAATGATCACTTCTCATGGCTTCTTCAAATGAGGTGGGATCATCCTCCATTTGAAATTCCTCAGTGTTGTACACTTCTTAATCAGCAAGAATAGCTGATTTTCTAACTTTCTGAGACCTTCTAGGGGCCTCCATATTTGGCACATCTTCTGTTAGAGGCTGTTGTTGCTCCCCCTCATTTGTGGCAATTGGTTCTATGAAGAACAGGTTCCTCATCGTCATTCATTGTTGCCATAGGCGGAATAACAACAGGTGCTGGCACCATAGTATCTTGTACTGTCAGTGCAGCGACAGCAGGTAGTGAGAAAATTGACTCATGAATGATTGGAGTGGGCGCATACACCCGCTTCTCTTCAAGGTCCATTTCTCGAGCTACCATGCTCCCCCTCATCAATTCATCATCTCAGAAGACTGCATGTCTCGTTTCCACAAACTTTGTATGTCTCTCTGCACAGTAGAAACGAAAAACTTTTGACTTTTCTGCATAGCCAATGAAATGGCAACTTACTATTTTGGGATCTCACTTCCCAATGTTTGGGTTAAATACTTTAGCCTCAGCAGGGCTCCCCCACACACTTAAGTGTTTTAGTGAGGGTACTCTTCCTGTCCACAACTCATCCGGTGTTTTGGGCATCGACTTACTTGGTACTCTATTGAGAATATGAATGGCGGTTTTTAACGCCTCCATCCACAGGCTCAACTGTAAGGTGGAGTAACTTATCATACTGCGCACCATATCCATCAGGGTACAATTTCGTCTCTCAGCTATTCCATTCTGCTGAGGTTCACCCGGTATAGAATATTGGGTTACTATGTCATTCTCCTGTAAGAACCTTGCAAAAGGTCCAGGAACTTGGTCATATGGGGTATGCCGACCATAGTACTCCCCCACGGTCGGACCTGACTATCTTAATATTTAAATTGTGTTGATTTTCAACTTTTGCCTTAAATATCTTAAATTTATCCAATGCTTCTTTTCTTTCTTTGATTGGATAAATGTAGCCATAATGGGAGTAATCATCTGTGAATGTTATGAACGAAACATAACCATCCACACTCTTTACAAGAAACTGACCACAGATGTCTGTGTGAATAATCTGTTAAATTCATGCGCTTCGTTTGACATCTTTCTTAATTTTCTTTACATACTTTGCTTTTATGCATTCTGAGAGCTCTAATGGAGGAAGAATATTATTCTAAACTAGTCTTTTTATTCTCCCCCTCGAAATATGACTTAAACGATAATGCCATAATTTCGACGACGCATTGTGAACTCTCTTATGCCACCATTATCAGAGTAACTCTCTGTCACCAGCTGCTTTATCAGCTGGGTAGCATATGTCTTTGAAGAGCCAGTGAACTGACTCGTTATTCTATCGAGGTACTCGTTGACCGTGTCATACTTTGGGATTGAGCCCACAATTGCGGACTCAATCGTGTTTTTTATCACAGCCAAACATTTCTTATTGGCAGTGACCCACTTCCTATGCATTAGGGCATAGGACATCTTTTGGGATTTCAAAATCCCTCTTGCCCAAATGGCATCATCCTCGTTTGTCTCCCTCACCGGTGCCACAAGCTCTGTGGAACACGGCGAGGTGACTACCCAGTCCACCTTAGACAAGATGAAAACCAGGTCAAACCTTTTCTTAACATAAAAATAACACCATTTGCATGCCTTGATTCCAACGTTGGTCAAAACATACAACTGTTCGTATACACTAATTCTACATCACCGTTGGGCAGAAATAGAATTAATGCATAAATCATTAAAATCACGATATTGTTCTTATACACTAATTCTACATCACCGTTGAGCAGAAATAGAATTAATGCTTAAAATCTTTAAAATTACGATATTGTTATTAACAACGTTGGTCAGAAAATAACATCATAATCAAGTCAAAATCTCTTTTTCTCCAATTAAATATCACGTTGGTTCAAAATAACTAGAATATAAACATTTCTTTAGCAGCGGAAAAACTCTCTTTTTCTCCAATTAAATATCATGTTGGTTCAAAATAACTGGAGAATAAATAATTTCTTTAGCAGCGGAAAACGTATACTCAATTTCTTGAATTTTACCCACAGGGAAAAATTACTTTTTCTATTTTCTTTAAGCCATTAATCAATTTCCAGGAAATAAACATTTACTGGAAAAGGAAAACGAAAAAAATTCTCACTGTTCTTTCGGCCCGGCCAGCAAAACAGCCCGGCCCATCTTCTCTCCGCGCGCGCTGCCCAAACCCAGGCCGCAACCTGGGCCTGGGCCGGCTAAGCCGCGCGGTGCGCTCGCCCGCCTAGGCCGCGAGTCGACCCGATCAACCGGCGCCGTTGAATTCAATCGGACGGTCGAGCGGTCGTTTCGGCCGGTCAAAACCAGCGCCGCGTCGGAGCCACCGTAACCCTAGCGTCATTCGCCCCTCCCTCTTCTCTCTCTACGCCGCTCTTTCTTCTCTCCTCAACATAGCGAGCACAACCGAGCGAGCAAACCGAGAGCGACGAAGGCGGTGGAGCGAGGCAGCCATGGCACCGTCGTCGGCCCCCTCGCCGGCGCGCGTGCTCCCCAACGGGTGAGCACGCCGCCATCGAGCGGCCTGGCCGCGGCGCCCCCTTGGCCAAGCCCGGCGAGCAGCTGCCCCTGGCTCGGCCCTTCTTCTCCCGCGCCGGCGAAGGGTCATCCCGACACACGGCGAGGTAGGTCCGTTCCCCCTTTTCCCTTCTCCAATTTGGTTTTCTTTTTCTCTTATCCGAACCGGTGATAGGGATTAGGGTTTGGACTGTTCTTCTTCTTTCTTTGGTTTTCTTCTCTGGTTCTCTTTTGGTGCTCGGATTGAACCGATTTGGGATGGGGATTCGTTCTAGAGTTAGGGTTTCACTTTTCTTTTGATTTCTTTTCTTTTCGGAGTTCATCCGAATCAAGATCTAGGGTTAGGGTTTCACTTTTCTTTTGATTTCTTTTCTTTTCTATTTATATCGAATCATTCTCTTCCCTTCCTCGTCACGAGTTAGGGTTAGGGTTCCGATCCCACTGTTCTTCTTCTTTCTTTGGATTTCCTTTCTTTTCTTCTCTTGTTTTCTTGCCGCGCGCCGGCGAGGACGGCGGTGCGGCATCTTTCCCCGCTTGGTGGCGGTGGTGACCGGGGTTCCAGTGACGTCCGCCACCCCGGTCTCTTTTCAATTTACTTTTACCCGATTAGGGTTAGGGTTACACACTGGCAGCCTGGCTCTGGTACCATTGTTAGGCTCATAGTGTACCTCTGTAACCGTAGATCCGGGGTAAGCCTCCTCGCCTTTGCGTAGTTGCACCGCAGCAAGGTAGACGCCGGTACCGTGGGGTTGTTGGCGTCGTGGTGGCGATGCAGTGGACCGGTGGTGACGCTGCAAGGGCGATGGCGGTGCGGTGGGGCATCCCGTCGCTGGCAGCACTCCTTTAGATCGGATTAGGTTTCTCTGTGGTGGGATTGCGGCGGCTCCGGTCAACTTCGTTAGTCAAGCCCAGTTCCCCACTCCTCTATTTATAGTGCTGTACGACAGGGACTCACCAACCACATTAGGGTTGGGCGCCCTCGATCAGGGCGCAGATCCAAGGGCCCAATAGGCCTATTTGTGGAGATCAACTAACAATTCCACCCACATTGACAAACATTGTACTTCTTGTAGTGCAGTGGAAGATGACGCTCACCTCTTCTTCCACTGCAACCTACCTCGAGCAGTATGGTTTTCTGCTGATCCTTCTCTCAGAACTGACACCCTTCCACAGGAACATGATGGAGTGCAATTAACTCTTCAACCTTTTATTTCTAATTCAACATCTGACCCTTTGTTCCACAATATCTTAATCACTATGTGGTATCTCTGGAAGGCGAGAAATGATAATCGCTTTCAAAGAAAAACCTGGAGTCCTTGGCAGGTTCATCAGGCGGTTGCTGCGCACATCACCACTCTACAGCAAGCACAGATTGCAGAACCAAACACCACAGCGGCCCAAACTACTTGGCTGGCGGAACAACGATCTCAGCTACCTGCAACTGGCCCTGACCACACTCAGCAAGCTGATCACAACAACCATCTACCGCAAGGTATGGCCACTCCCATTGCAGGTACTGACACAGCCTTCCAAGGGACGATCAACCACACGGTGCCTTCACTAAATCAGGGTCGCCTCACAGCCACCAGACAAACCGGCCCAACAGGTATGAATACCTTATTAACAGGGAATCAACCTCTGATGACGAACAGGTACATGATCAACACCCCAGCACTGCTCCAAGGCATTCGATGCTATGCTGACGCATCCACGCTTTCTGATCAACTATCTACGATGCCAAGAGAGGCTGGACTTGGAGTTTTCATTGTTAACATGCAGGTGCAGCCGACACAGACCATCTACATCAAGGCGAAATTGACAGTGCTCATGGGCTCATGGCCGAAGCTGCGGCGCAGCTCATGGCCGAAGCTGCGGCGCTAGCCTTAGCAGCGACTGCCACTCACTGCATGAACCTACACAATGTCAACTTCTTATCAGACTGTGAACAACTGGTTCACTTCCTTAATTCTGCAGATCAGACCAACCCACCTGACTGGAGAATCAAATGCTTTAAACAGCTATTCTCCAAAACCTCTCAACCAGTAGACAATCAAAGATCTTCAAGATTAGTAGGAGCCTCAACACTACGGCAGATGCATTAGCTAGGCAGGCTCTCACAGACTCTGATTCATAGATTTTAAATTTAGAGTCCTCCTGTTGCTACAGCCATCATGTAAACCAATGCCCATTCATGCAGGCATTGCAATCTGTACACCTGAACTATGTAACGTTACTATCAGCAAGATGCTGTTGAAATAAAATCGTTTGTTGTAAAAAAAAAACATGTAGATGCTGCAAGACATTGCAATTTTTCCGCCTGTATGTGCCTCCTCGGGAAATATGCACCCATGAGACTTCACTACTCCACGCTATTGGCTTTTATCATGCTGTAGGTATAGTGTATTGTACGTATACGGTACACCACTTTAACGAATACAATATAAAGGTGTCCTCAACGATCAATACGAAATCGTTAGCTGGGTGCAAATAAAAAAGAAAAAAATTGCCACCCGCATGGTACAGAGGGAAGCGGGTCATGCAAGGCAGAGACACGGGATCCATTAGAAACTGAGCGAGACAGGCGACGAGCTCATCGCTAACTAGCAGATTTTTGAACCTTCTCGATCCTCTACGTAGCAGATTTTTGAACCTTCTCGATCCTCTACGTAGGCAAATAGCTAGCTAGGAAGGCCTTGTTGGGGACGCCCGCCTAAATGTGCCTTTCTTCAGTCTCGATTATGAGCAAGTTTCTCTCTCCTGAGGTCTTCTTCTACCTCTCAAGCAGCACCATCTCTCTTCACCCCAAGATGCAGAACCCTTGCTGACGCATTTTCCCCACATGGCCACGGCTCGTTCGACGTCAAATGGGACAGGCCCGCTGGGCCGGCACTGGCACGCACGGCCGGCCCTGAGGGCGGGCAAGCGGGGCAGCTGCCCTGGCCCTCAATCCCACGGGCCCCACCCTAGGTATACACTCAGTACATAGCAGTATCAGCATATGGCTTGGTTGGATCGTTAAGGCCCACGGCGGCCTAGCAGATTGGCGTTCGTGATTTGTTTGTCGACTCTAAGACTACGATTTCTCATCTCGAAACCAAATCACAAATCCCGAACACAACGCAACAACTGCGACGCGATCACCCAACTCAACGGCGGCACCGCGGCGGGCGGCCAACTTGGAGTGAGACTCCAACGAGGCGTACGTAGCTTCGTATGAACTAGGTATGCACTAATATCCGAAGTCCCCCAAACCACCCGCAACGGGCTATGCTAGCGCCCGGACGTCCGGACAGGACGCCAGCGCAGCCTACCCCCGTGCGCTAATGCAGATTTTTATTCCCGCCCCACACGCGCACCCGCCCTGTCGCAACGCCCACGCGTCCAAACGACTCGCCTCGCCCCCACAGCACGCCCTATCCGCCTAGATTTGAAGCCGCCCGCCTCGTCCCGCACGCGCACCCTGCCCCCGTCGCGCCCTGACCGCCGGACTCCAGCTCGCCGTGGCCCATTCTCCGGCACCCGTGCCGTGCCACCATCACTCCCTGCGCCTGTTGACTCTCCAAACAGTATGAAACACATGCAACATGAAACATTTGAATGCAACATCCACATGAAATGGATAAAACATTTAAAACATACACTTGCAACATACGTGTAAAACATATGCAACATCAGATTAAACACTTGTAACTTGCCACCATGAAAACATGCACTGCAACATAAGACTGAAACAGCTAAAACATTTCGAACATATTCTTGCAACATATGTGTGAAACTTGTGCAACATCCAGATCAGAACGCTTGCAACATAAGTCTGGAACAAATGAAACATTTTGAACAACACCTCTGAAACACTTGCAACATGCCTCTGAAACACTTGTAATATGTGCAACATCCCTGATCTACTTTTGCAACATCCATATGAAACAATTATAATATACCTCTGAAACACTTGCAATATGTGCAACATCCCTAATCTACTTTTGCAACATCCATATAAAATAATTGCAACGTACCTCTGAAACATCTGAAACACTTAAAACATACGCTTCCATCGCAACATCTCCTTGCTGAAGTCGTGCGTTATGGTGGCTACAACGTCGTTCATGTGTTTTTTTCTCGAATACCCAAAAGAGTTCCATGGTTCATGTGTACATAAGGGCTCCAATTTTTGTTTCGCCTAGGCCCCTAAAAATTCAGGACCGGCCCTAGGCAAGACACTAAAAAGCACGGCACGGTCCGACGCCCATCGTGCTCGTGCCTAGCACGGCGCGGTGGTAGTGTCGTGCCTGGGCCACAACTCCGCCCCGCAGTGCCGGCCCGAGCACGGCACGATTATTGGGCTGGCACGATGTGGCCCGCTTATTCTCCACCGTTAGATGGGCACTGATGGACCATAGCCGTTAGATATCAGTATATAAGCATCTCTCCCTCCCCAAATCCTAACTTCCTCCTCTCTCTTGTTCCCTCTCATTTCCTTAGCATGCCGCTCGCTCCCTAGGCCGCCGCTCCTCCCTGTTTCCCCTGCGGCATCTCCACGCGACCTCGCACCTCCCGAGCGGTGCTGCCCCCTCCACCCTCACCTCCCTCAACCCCGGCCACCGCCACCCCACCACCCCAGTCTGCCCTGCTCAGCGCCCCCTTTGCTCCCCAGGTCGACGAGATCTACAGCGGTGGCCTGGGTGATGACGTCGGTGCGAGGTCTGCGGTGTGGCGTGGCGGCGTTGCGGGCGGGTGACTACGTGGTGCAGCGGCGTGACGGGCGCGCAGTGATGACACTGGCTGACGAGCACACAATAACGTCGCAGGGCGCACGGCTACTTGGCCCGACGAAGACGCACGGCGGCGTGGCAGGCTAGGGCCGGCAGCGGGCATGCGCGAGCTGCCGTGCCTAGCAGCACGGCTAGCCTCCCATAGTGTCGTGCCTGGGTTGTAACGTCGGCATGGCTAAGCTGTCGTGCCGCATAGTGCCGTGCCCGTGCTAGTGCCAGTGCCAGTGCCGTGCGGTTCGGTTGGCCATGTATAGACTTATGGGCAGTGAGTAACAACTTTTTTTTTAGCTTGCATTGTTACCCACCGATCGAGTAGATAACGGTTAGGAGCTGAAGGTCCCACTTGAGCATCCATTATTCTGCAAGGTCGTCATGGCTGACGCACATGTGTCCACAACAAACAAAGGACTGCAAGCTTTCCTACGAGACAGATCAGCATCGTCAACCAATATTTCGATGGGAACACCTTCGCAAGACTTGCCTATTTTTTTTTTTAATTCAACCACCAATTAATCAGTTCACATTTTATTTTTAGCAGCCACAGTACGCGTGTAGCAAATGAAAGTGAGAAACCTGAGACTGAACATGTAGCCATGTAGGATGGTTAGGTTACAGAGAGAAAGAGCGTGCACAGAAGCTGACGAGAGTCCAGCCTCAGTCACTATAAATATGCTGCATCGGAGCCGCATCTCTCATCTCCTCACACGGCTAGAGCTAGACCATCTGAGTAGCATCATGCTCTTTCTCCTTTGAAGCCCATGGCAATTGCCTTCCACATCCACGAGATTCATCGGCCGGAGCGCCGCCCTAGCGGGCCGGCATCATCACCGGTCCTGTTAAGTTAATCGGGACGGTGATCCCACCTAACTGTGTCCTACAATGATTATAGGCCATGTTCGGCTGACCCAAAAAAGTTACTGTACCGGCTGAAAAACACTGTAGCTGCTGAATTTCTGTGAGAAAAAAACACTGTTCCGGATGAAAAAAGAAGCGGATCGAGCCGGATTCAAGGTCAGCCGAACAAGGCCTATGTCGTCTACTGCTACTTCCACCATGGCCTAATCCACATCGAGTCCTGGTCCAAGACCTACCAGCATCACCTCTCTGTCTTTGGGCCTTTATCAGTCTTGGAGCGCTGGAGCTCTTCTAGCACAAATACGAGCAAGGGCCCGGACAATGTTCCCATACTCGGCAACCACTCTACGGTTTGCCGTAAGTTTACCGGGGCTCAACTCGACGCTATCTAGCATGGCGCGCCCACCTGGATACACTATCCATCTGGAAAGTGTATTCAGGTGGGCGTACCATGTGAGATAGCGTCGAGGATTTGCTCGATTTGAAGCCTGGCAAGCTCGTGGCAAGCCGGAGAGTGCTAGCCAGAGTATGGCAACATATCTAGGCTGTCCCTCATCTTTGTGCTCGAAGATGACCGGCGCTCCAAGATTGATAGAGAAATAGTGATGAAATAGAGTAAGGTAGCCAATGCAAGAGGAATGAGGAAGGCACGGCCAGCCGTCCGATGGGGGGGGGGCAAGCCGCGACAACGGAGATGTTCTTAGTCGACCAAGATGGTAAATAAATGTGCTTGCTGTTTGAGATTGTTGGGTTGTTGTGGGCACTCTTCAATTGGACATTGCTATTGCGTAGATGAATGATAAAGAGATATAACCAGGGTTTTTGTAGGTAGCATTTCTATAGAATTTTTGAATTGGATCGTCGAGTTTGAATGACCTTTTTGGTCTATAGCAGTGTACTGACATGGACCTAATAAAGAAAAAAAAATCAAGAAGGAAAGAGAAGAGCCCACTCCCTAATTCTCTACTCTCCACTCCGGTCACTGGTGGGCTGACGACAATCGGGCTGCTCAGCATTGCAAGGAAATTAGAAGCCGTGACGTAACAGAGAAATCGCAAGTGTACAGCGCACGGCCTGCCCAGGCCCAGCACCCTCGCATGCGCCTTGATGGTGTCGACGCAGAGCTCCGCCGCCACGCACCCAGTGGGCCTAGCACCTGCCGGGCCACATCACCACCGTGCGAGCACGGCAGCACCAGCAGCGCCGAACCGCCATGCTCCTGGACCCAGGTGAAGCCAGCGCCGCCACGACCCTGTTCACGCCCGGCCCACGCCTCCAAAGGGATTAAAGAAAACCCAGTTTATAAAATGTTTAAAATGGAACATCGAGTACGTAGGCCCTGTTCGCTAAAAGCTGAAAAGTACCGTTGGCTGATTTGGTATGAGAGAAAAACATTGTTCCTCACTGAAAAAATATGGCTGAAAAGACAAGTAGAACAATTGCTCCGTAGCAAGAGAAGAGGAAATAAAGTAATAAACCTAATCTCAGCAAACCAATATTCCGTTTTATACTGTTGTGGTAGCTCCTTAGAACTTGGTGTCATGGCCACGAACCAATAGTGTTGTGTGTTTTGGGCACTGCTGTATAAAAAAAAAAAGCAAAATACAACAACCGGCTAAGACTACCGATAGAACAAAAGACGTAATAATGCAGAGGAAAACGAAAGGCCGTGGTGTTGATGATCTGGCTCCGGCTAGACGTTGTGCCTTGGTCGCTAGTTTATTTATTACTATTATGCGGTCCTACATAGTTAAGGAACTGTTTGGATCGGATCTATGGCTAACAATTAGTTGGCTAAAGTTTAGCTCATAATGATCTAAATAGGTAGATTAGTGGGTGAACTAATAACTAGTCAAGGCCTTGAGTAGTTGTTAGTTTACTGGTCATATAAACCAGCTTTCAGGGACTAATTTTTGGTACCGATTAGAAAAGGACACCGCCTGCCCCTCACCCATCCGCACCCTTCCCCATCCTTTCTTCCACATCTGCGCTGCATCGCTCGCACCCCACCATGCTTCCCCTCCGCCGCGGCCGTAGCGGCCTCGGCCGCGCCCATGGCCAGCCTGCCTCCGCCAAGTTCCCCTCTGACTCGACGCCGACGGCGAGCAGCCTGCACCGGCCCCCAAGTGGGATGGCGTGCTCCGCCTCGTGGCCGCGACGAGGTACCCCTTCTCGGCGAGACCTAATTTTTTTCTTCTGTACTTGGCCATCGCGCTTGGGTCGATGGATCAGCAAACAATGATTCGATTTTTCTGTACTTGGATGGAACAGCAAACAATGATTTGTTTTCTGTCAGGTTGATCTGTCAATGGATCCAGAGGCGAGATTCGATTTTTTTTCTCAGACCGATTCGGTGGTACCTCCGGTCAATTATTTGTATGAACTATTTGTACTTCTGGAACGAACGTTATTTTAATTGAGACTTATTTGTTGTCCACAATATTTTAATACAAAAATTTTATAATCAACTTCGGTGAGCGCGCACACAAAATCGAAAAAAAAAACGGCGAGCAAGCAACATCTAGCGTGAGGTGGACTTCGCATGGTTAGTTGAACTGCCAGGGGTATAAATGACTTTGGGCTTAAAGCTGGTCCGCTGAAGCTGATTTGTTGCTAGCTGATAAGTTGAAGCAGCCCTTTGTGCTGAGATGGTAGCTATTAGCCAAGGATCAATCAGGGCTAAACTAATTACTAGTTAACTAAATAGGATCAAACAGGGCTGAACTAATTACTAGTTAACTAAATATTAGTCAGCTAATCACTAGTTCTATCTAATCACTAGTCCTAATTCATATTGAAGATTATGTGAAACCTAGGGGGCACAAGCCCCCTTCCCTCTGCCCGAGGCACAGAGGGAGCAATCCTTAACATGGGCTGCTTGGATTTGAATGAACATGATGTGTCCTGTTTGTTTGGACTGGTTTGGCTTATAAGCCATGACTGAAAATACTGTTAGCTGGTTTTGTGTGAGAAAAAATACTGTTCGTTGACTAATAAGCTATGATTTATAAGTTAAATACGAACAAACGAACGTGATAGTCTTTGGAAGCCAGATGGTGAGCCCAGCGGTGGCTTCTGTACCGTTCATCAGGCTCAGCGCACTGACGGCCCTGTACTGACGGCCCTGCATCAGTCCTGTCAATCGGAACGACAGTCCCGCCAAACTACGTTTTACAAGATGAATATGCAGATTACTACTTCCGTATCCTTTTACAAGATGAATATGCAGATTACTACTTCCGTATCCATTACTATGCTGGCCTGTAATGTACTCCCTCGGTTCATTTATCTCCATCACATTTGGCTCGGGCATGGGGACCAATATTGTGATCAAGGAGTCCCGATAGACAATAAGGGCATGTTTGTGTGCCCTTAAACTCGGCTTGATCCGTTTATTTTTTTATTCAGAAAAATATTTTTCTCTCACAAATTTCTCCAGTATCCCTTCAAACCATCTAGATTTCTCTAAAATTCAGACAAGCGAACATGCCCCCAAACGGAGTCCTGTTTTAATTGAACCGGCGTCGGTTGTTTTACGGATAAATCTGTTGCTAACCGCGCTCCAAACGTCGTTACCAAGCCAACAGCGCACCTTTCCTTCTTTTCCCGCGCGCATTTCCTTCTTTCCCTTTTCACCACGCCCTCCAGCGGCCGCACATCTGTTTCTTTCTCTTCCGTGCCTCCAAATTTTTCCCTGCTGCATTCAAATTTTCAAGCCAAAATTCTTTTGCCGCCATTGTCTTCCTTTTGCCTCGGTGTGCCATGCATGTTCCATATAAGCCGGTCATGGCTGGCATGTGGCATCCGTCCTCCATCCCTCTCTGTCTTCGGTTTATCTAGAGATCGACCAAAACCAATGCCATGTATAAAGCACGTCTAAATTCATAAAGAGATTGAATATTTTTCTCAAATTTTGTGTCAAAAAAAATATTTTTCTCAAATGAAAAGTGATGGAATAGAGAAAGGTTGTACATCTACATGCATGCATGCGCGTGTCGTCGGGTTTTGGACGGAGGAGATCCAAAAGAGAGAGAGAGAGAAAAGAAAGCGACTGGTAGCCAAGAGCGAGGAATGAGGAAGGAAAGAGGAGAGCCCACTCCCTAATTCTCTACTCTCCGGTCACTGGTGGGCTGACGACAATCCCTGCTCAGCATGTGTACAACGCACGGCCCGCCCAGCACCCTCGCACGCGGCCTTGGCGGTGTCCACGCAGAGCTCCGCCGCTGCCACGCACCACATCCCACACGCCCCCCGTGGGCCAGTGGGCCTAGCGCCTGCCGGGCCACATCACCGTCATGCGAGCACGGCAGCACCCAGCGCCGAAGCCAGCGGCGCCACGACCCTGGTCATGCCCCCGGCCCACGCCTCCCTGCGCGCGCTGCACGATCCCCTCCAAAGCCCAAAAAGGGATCAAAGAAACCCGGTTTTAAAAAATGTTTGAAATGGGACAAAAGTAGTACAATTAGTATACAACTCGTAGCAAGAGAAGAGGAAATAACCGTAATCTTAAGGAAACCAATTTTCCTTTTATACTATTGTGGTAGCTCCTTAGAACTTGGTGACATGGCACGTACTACGCCAAGAACCAATAGTGTTGTGATTTTGGGCCGTGCTGTGTCAGAAAAGAACCCCCGGCAAAGACTGCCACAATGTAAGAAAAATATCGATGACGAAATAAGAGAGCGTTTGAGCCTCGGGTCATCATATTGCAGGGCCGACGCCAACTTCAAAATTTTCTAGCATTGTGGCGCCGCGCCGTGCTCCATCCCCCACCACGCCCACTCTGCCTCGTCGCGCCGTGCTCCGTCCCTCGCTGCGTCGAGGTGCAGCCGATGTCGTCGTTCCCCACCGAGAGGTCGTGGTCGCCGTCGACGCCGGTGCCGCGTGGCGCTCGACCTCAGCTCGCGACATCACGAGATCCGGAGTGGCTAGACCTGGAGCGGGCTTCTCCGACTGCACCTCACGCTCCCTTCCTTCTTCGGATGTTGCAAGCATGTGTTGCAAGCGTATATTTCAAGTGGTTCATATGCACGTTGCGAAGTGTTTTACGTAGATGGTGTAAAAGTAGATCCTGAAAGTAGATGACTCGATGCTTGCCAGTTAAAAAATGAGTTATGAACCGGCTGGTGGTCACTCAATCACGGGTACGAATGAATGGTGGTTCTCTAACGAGCTTGACCCACCCTCGATGATGAACATTGAGGAGTTCCAAGCATCGGGGCAGTAGCATGCACATTGAATTTTTCTGACATGGAGAACTTTGTGGGTGGTCTAAGAGATGGGCATTGCCGCCTAGCTTGTCTTCGACATCTTGTTCGGTTGGCTGGTTCGTATCGTTGCTGGTTCATAAAGAAGTATTGTTGACTAGTTTGTGTGAGAGAAAAATACTGCTTCGGCTGGTAATTTACGATCGTTTACCGCTGGTCAGCTAGTCGCCGGAACCGTTGGATGCGAATGTTAGCGGGTCCGTGACCCATTAAACCGTGAAACCGGGCGGAGCTCATCCCCTCCTGGCAAGTTCGAGAAGGTGCCGGTCCCTGCTTTGCAACCACGGGAGACGACCGCCCCGCCCTCTCCTCCCAGTCGCGTCGTCCGACGAAGAAGTCGAGTGATCCCGGGGGCTGGCCGCGCACGTGCCCTGGAGCCGAGGGCCGAGCACTCACCCGCCTGGGACACCGTGGGAGGGGAAGGGGAGCCGCCGGGGCTCCCGAGGCGGCCACGCCCGCGGCCCCCGCCCGCGCCATGGTGGCCGAGACCGCTGCGCCGTGCGCTCGCGCCAGGTTGTACTCATGTGTGTCAAGCAACAGGTACGATGGTTTCTTCTGGCGGTCACAGTAGACTGCAGGGAGCGCGACGATGGGGGCTCCATTGGGCTGGCGTGGCCAGCCGGTGGAGCAAGACTGCGACGAAGCCCATCTAGCAGCCGTCGACTATCAACCGCAGGTGTAAGCTCCCCCAAGGTTCGTCTTTGCCACTGCTGCTCCTTCGCTTCTACTGCTCTGGCCTATGAAATGATTGCTTGCAAGTGTTCGATAAAATGCCAACCATGACTCTGGAACCAAATTCAGTGTGATCTTGGCAATTTGAGTTCACTCACACTCGCTTTAGAGTTTAGAATAGCAGCAATATTTTGTTTGCTTGCCCACTGAATCGACAATTGGTTTGCTTCTTTGCTCATAAGCCAATGCCTTAATATGCAAAACAATTTGTTACTCCGTGGGTTAGTTCTCAAGTTTTCAGACATGTAGCCTTCATTTAAATGGATTGTTTCCCATTAAACTTTTTACTCTATATTTTCTCAAATCCCAGGATTGTATTATTACAAGGATTATAATGAACAGCAGACATGTTCCACACAGGATGCATGCACCTGCATATCAGATTTTTGGGGAAAAAATATTCCGAGAGAACTTCATCAAACGACACACTACTTACAGAGAAGATGACTTGCAGCAGCAATAATCTTTGTTGAATAGTGTTGCTTCAGTGAACAGCTAGCCTTCGAGGCATTTCGTCAAGCAACTGTGAATAGACAGACATAAATGGTTTGTATTGGCCTGATCAATTTACTGTTTCTTCGTATTCCTAGATATTAGCGTGTTTTCAGTAAATTTTATATTCCATACCTGTTGCCTTGGAGGATATAATTTATAATGTATCAGTTTACCCATTATGAAAACCTTCCGTTGCCAAAGAATGTGAATTCAAATTTCATAGTAAATACATGCGTTCTTTGAGGAGTATTTCTGTTAGTGCCCTTATTGTCAAAATAGCTTGTACAGTTGAGTTCTTACATACACCACACGAAATGTGGCTTTGCAAGTTCTAAACACGGAGACAACTGCTGGTTATACTAGCCCAATCTAGAATAGGTGCTCCAAGGAGGGCACCTATTATAAAGGAGCGAAGCGACTGCCTATTATACTAGCAATCACTGATAACCCATGGATAGCACACAGATCTGAGTGCAGGGGCTAGCCATTGATCGGATTCGGGCGGTGAAGCGTCACAGCTGGTGGCTGAAATTGAGCATGGGGTATTGCTTGCAGGTGGGAGCACATGGGAGGCGTCGACGGCGGCAAAAGGCACTCGTGCGACTGGAGCAATGCCTGCATGCCGTGCGCCAGTGGACCAAATGCAGCGGGGCCGGACGGACGTCGCACGCATGGAGGAGGCACACTGTTGTCTCTCCACCACCACCGCTGGGCCGCAGCAACATGCTGCTGGTTAGCCACATCACACAGGGATGCACCAACAGTCCTGGGCCACAGCTACAAGCAAAGCCAGTGATCAAATCGGGAGTGTAAGTACTTTCACGCTTACATGAATCTAAAAAATCGAACCTTGGTGTTGGCTCGAAAGATAGGAGATGTATCTTCCTGATTGGAATCCATGAGTATAGTTGATTTTGCTTAGCTGACGAAATGCTTCTTCCCTTAGTGTTAAAATTATCGAAGTAGGGGAAACATCTCGCAAGGTATATAAAATGATTTTACCTGATCCAACATCCATCTCAATTCATCTTTAATATTTGTATCTCTGAAATAGTTTGTAAACTAAACATGTTAACTTGCAATCTCAATTTGTCAATCTGATATTTTTTATCTTTATTCCTAAAGTTTGACTATCTACCGTGGTAGATGGTGAGTTGAATAGAGTGTGAGTAATGTCAGGTAAGCACTTTTTAATTTACCAATTATAAAATCTCAGTCCAATTCCTGCAATTCATACTTGGTTTAGTACTATGGTTTGATTTGTAATGACCTTCAAAGTGGGCACTGCTGAAATGTCTACATAATGTTTAACCTATTTTCAAGTTGCAGAACTCAATACCTCAATACTATGACATTGATTGTATACTGCATTCCGGCTTAGTTTAATCAAGTTTATAGACCATTTACTAATCTAATACATTTGAGGGGCAAAGTATATTAAGTATTAACTGAAAGTTCTAACTGGAAATTCCAACGCTGCTGGCCAACAACTCCTTGCTTCTCTAAATTATTTCTCGAATTCATCAGCTCCAGTTTGGGTTCAGTTTGATATAGTTCATTCTTTCGTTGTCAGTAACAACACCACTTTACCTTTATTGGTGATTCTCTCCACTATCAAGTGCTGGGAACATATATGGAAGACTATTTTTTGCACTTATGCCAACTACAACAATACTTTATTATCAAAAGATTTGTGCTATCAGTTCATATGGCAAGCCTTCCTATCTTTTACACAGCTTCAAGCTAAGTTAATGCCTTCTCTGTTTAGATTTGTATGTTTTGCTTTGGTATTCTTATGCACATGCTAAGCTTGCACCTTATGGCTTGAGTACTAAAAAATCCATATATGGTACAGTCTTGAGACGTGGGTCCTCCTAAATTTTTTTGTAGCTTTGTTAAAATCAGACAGAGTTCTGTTTTTCCCTATGACCATCACTGCCACCAAAAAAATTGTGTAACATCTGGTTTTTCAATTTTGAACTATCATAATTGATATCTCAGTTTCATCTTTTACACAAATCACCAAACCAACTTTGTCGTTTTCACTTTTCACTAATATTTTTTCAGCTCTAAATATTCAGATCTCATTCAATTTTATTCTTTGATACAAAATATATGAACATGCACATATACTGGGTGGCTTCTGAAAAGTTTTCTGGATTCCCTGGACAATATGCTCCCAACCATCTAGACTTCAGGTGCCCTTATTGTGCTACTTGAATATAGCCTTTGAGGCCCTGTTTAGATGTCTCCAAAACCCAATTTTTTTTGCATAGTACCGGTCACATCGAATCTTGCGGCACATGCATGGAGTACTAAATGTAGACGAAAAAAAACTAATTACACAGTTGGCCGAGAAATCGTGAGACGAATCTTTTAAGCCTAAATAGTTCATAATTGGACAATTTTTGTCAAATACAAACGAAAGTGCTACAGTAGCCAAAAGCCAAAAAATTTCGGAACTAAACACGCCCTGAGTTGCATAAGATAACTTCTCAAAAAGTCATCAAGACCCACCCCTGCGTCGTCTCTGAGGTGACTCGGGGGGCCTCCCGCCGCCACCGGACACAGATTCAGTGCCTTAGCTTCTTCAAGGCACCACGTACCTTAGCTCCTCATCTCTACCATACAGCATGCATCCAAGGGCCAAGAAAGGCTGCAAAGCTTCTTTCTCACAAGTAGTCAAGCAGCAGCAGCACAATGTTCACAAATACAAATTTATTTAACGAAGAAAGAGGGAGTTGTACTCCCAAATTATATATTTTTAACTGCTGCTAATACTACTCCTGCATACTCTTCCACAATTTATGAGTACTAACAATTTTGATATAGCTTACTTGCTAAACTAATAGATCTAGCAAAGTAATAGATGAAATAGCAACTTTAAAATTTTCCCTTCTCCAACAGTCTGTTGTAATAATATCCTAAATGATTTTACATTGGAAACCTCTTGTAATAGTTTTCTAAACGACTTTACATTGGGAACCCGGAACTATTTTTACCAAACCAAACCTTTTTAATAATTTATTTGTGTCTCATCGCGTTCTCATCTAGAATCCATTATTTTCTTAATTTACTCATGCGTATAATTTACTCTGGTCTTCCAAGAAAAACACAGGACGGGCTCGAGAAAAACGCCGGACGGGGAGCGGATACGGAGTTCCTCTCGAATGTATAAACTTATGAGTTGAAGATGATATTTAACAACTTTTAATTTTTTTAACATGCCCTTTTATCAAACTGTTGGAGGGCACCTTTTTTTTTTAATGAAGCTAGGGAGTTATTTTACAAAACTTTTGAACATGCTCTTATTCTTCTTTTTGCTACCCTTTTGCGGAGGGGCGCGCGGCGCAGCATCCTCGGCGTGAGGGAATGGCTCTACGCGGGAAAGTCGCGTCTGTGCGCGTGACGCCGTGAAAATCTCCCGCCTGATGAAAATGGGAACCTGATCACCTGTGTCTGGCAGCCGTTGGATGGCAACTCTACGGTGGAGAGAGGCAGCTAAGGTACGTGGTGCCTTGAAGAAGCTACGGTACTGAATCCGTGTCCGCCGCCACCCCCTAGGGGCCCCTCGGGGCCAGCGGCCAGCCCTCTGGCCGCCGTCATCGCTCCCTCCGACTTGCGGTGGCGGCGGCCCGTGGTGGCGTTGCTCAACAAGGCAGCGGCTGTAGTTTCCTCTCCCCCCGCTCCCTCTTTCCCCCTCGCTTCGCCCTCCCCGAGCTTCCCCTCAACCGGCGGCGTTTCTTGGCGTCGATCTGCCGGCTTCTGTGGAGGTGACTGGCGTGGAGGGCCAGCGGCAGTACCCTCGTGCTGGTGGCCGGTTTGGCGCCCGGCCTGGCTAGCCCTGCGCTGCCAGCGGGCGGCCTGGAAGGCCAGCGGCCGCGTCCTCTGCCTGATGGCGGCGGGATCTGGCAGATCCGGCAGGTGCGCGCGCCCCCTGGCTTGTGGTGGCCGGATCTGGCGTCAACGACCACCCCCTGCCCGGAGGCGGCTGGATCCGCCGGTCGCGCCTGCCCCTTGGCCAGTGGTGGCTGGATCCGGCGGCCACGCCCGTCCTCTGGCCGGTTGCGGTTGGATCCGGCGCCCACGTCTCACGAGGCAGCGGTGGCTGGCCTTCCGCGCATCGCCTGGGCCCGGGGCGAGGCGACCGGGACCTGTTGGTGGCCGGCCGGCTTGCTCCCGGACCAGCAGCCGGTGGGGGTCGGTTGGCTCAAGCCCAAGGTTGCTGGTGGCCAGATCTGCGGCCCTGGCCATCCTTGGATGCGTGGAGTTCTAGGCGAAAGCTCAACTCGGCTTTAGCCGGGCGGACGACGGTGACGACTCGGGCGCCACATACCTCCTTAGGGGGCGTCGTTGTTGAACCCCATGTTTCCTGCCGATGGCCTCGGATCCTGGGCGCAAGCCCCGCCTTACATGCTATAAGGCCAGTGGCGATGGCGTCCACGGTGATCACCTTGGGTGTCACCCCCTTCCTGAAGGCGTCGTTGAAGAATCCCTTTGGCTCGTCCCCGTGTGATCGCCGACATCACTGCCTCCTTCCGTGTCGTCGGCTCGTGGTGGAGTTCCTCACTGTGCCTATATGTGCCTATGTTCTACTCGCAATGGTTTCGCCTGCAGCAATCGACTTTGCTGTCGTCGTCTAGCTCTCATAGCGGATGCTTTGCCGCTATCGTTCTTCTGGTGGATGCTTTGCTGTCGTTGTCGTTG
The DNA here is from genome assembly GCA_904845875.1 of Miscanthus lutarioriparius. NCBI lineage: Eukaryota > Viridiplantae > Streptophyta > Magnoliopsida > Poales > Poaceae > Miscanthus > Miscanthus lutarioriparius. The sequence continues at coordinate 86,180,510 of CAJGYO010000014.1, read as the reverse complement.
GCCTCCGCTCTGGCAGATGCTTTGCTGCCGAGTGTGTTATGGCCGCTCCCCCCTGCGGATGCTTTGCTGCAGTGGGCGTTTTGGCGGATACTTGGCCGCCGTGGTTTTCGTTGGCGGATGCTTTGCCGCTGTTGCTGATTTGGGTGGATACTTTGCCACCGTGGCATTGTCTTGTTTGGAGGCAACTATTGCGCTGTTGTATCCTATTTTTACAGGCTCAGTTTGTAGGTTTCAGTTTGTAGGTTTCGGGTTTTGAGGGCGGTCACTTTTTCTTTTCTCCTTTTTTTTTATGTTGTTATAAGTTGTATTCCAGGTCACTCACCACTACCTTCGTGATTTGTAATATGTGCTACGAGGGTTCTCTCGTAGCTGCGTCGTATAATTCTCTTCTTCTTAATGATAAACGGGCTATATTCCCCTGGTCGCGAAAAAAATATAACCTTTGAAATAAGATCCAACCAATAGAAATTCTGTGTTTGTAACTTATTATTTTTGCTTTAATAGGTCATCAGAGTATGATGCAAGCAATAACTATTATGTGTTTGTAACTTATTATTTCATACTTTTTTCTGCAGGTACTGATGTCCAAAGCTACTGACTACTCATTTTAAAGATGCAGTACGAGTTCCACGTTATCTTTGGGGAAAAGATGCACCCTTTGTGGTGTAGATATAGACTTCAGCAAACTTCTGATAGATGTATATAGCAGCACAGGCCACTACTCCGTACTTTGCTAGGATCAAGTAGATTAATTAGGAGCTCAATCAAAAGATTTTGATCAATACGGCTCCTCAACAGGCTGTATATTTTACTGTAGAAGATATTGTCGTCCTATCGAACCAAGATATATGGAATGGCGATGACCATAGTGTTGTGCCCAACAATCAAAACCCCGTATCTATTCTTATTGCCACTGGCCCAATCAGAAGGGAAGGCGCGGCGTTTCGAGTGATGTTTGTGTTTGTGGTTTCGCTTTAGCTGCTGTGAGTAGTGGTTTGCTACTTGATAGAGTTATCTTAATTAGTCTTTGTAGATGTGATCCTCTTTTGCAAATCTCTCGTGGGGTTCGGTAGGTGCCAGTCTTTTTCTTTATCATCAATATAAATCTGCAGCTATCATGCTCGGCTCGTTTTAAAAAAAGTTCACTAAAAAGGGAAATTGGAGAACTCCGGGATGAGACGAGAAAAAAAAAACTCAAAATTTCATAAGTAAGGAAAGAGAAGAACTCTCCTGTCCGGTGGGCAACGTGACAGCCGACAATCATATCCGCCACATCACGCTTCGCGACGAGAATCCACCGTTGCCTTCTTCAGTTCTCCTCGCTTCCTTCCCTTCGCCTCCCCAGCCAAGCGAAGCGAAAAAGCAAAGCAAAGCCGACCCCCCACCCCACTCAAGCCAGTCAGGAATCGCCACCGGCGGAAGCAAGCCAAGCATCATCCCCCATCCACCAGATCGATTCCGCCGCCCACCCGCCCGTCCATGGATCCGTCGGCGGGGGCGGCCGAGCCGCCAGCGGCGGCGTGGCCGCCGTGGACATCACTCCTTCTGCGGGCGCTGAGCCGGCGTCGGACCTGGGTAGCGCTCTTCCTGGCGGTGTACGCCGCGCTGCTCTCCTCCTCCTGGTCCCTCCTTGCCTCCGTCCGCGCCTGGTACTACTCCTCCACCTCGGCCTCCGCGGCGCCCGCGTGGCCCGCGGCGCTGTACGCCTCAGTCATGTACGGCGCGGTGTTCGGGCTGCTCTCGATGGGGGCCGCGCTCGCCGTGGCGGCCCCCGCCATGCTCGTCACCTGGACCACCGTCCTCGTGCTGCTCGCCTTCGCGGGGCGCCCGCCCCGGTCGCTCGTCGCCGAGGGCCGCCGCGCCACCAGGGACATCGCGGGGCTCGCGCTCCGCGTGCTGCTGTGCGAGGGTAACGCCGTCGCCGCGCTCTGCGCTGCCGCCAGCTTCGCCGTGCTCCTCCTCGGCCGCCGCGACGACGACGAGTCCACGACGACGCTTCCTAATCAGTAGCTGTTTCTTCTTCTTCTTCTTCTTCTTCTTCTTCTTCTTCTTCTTCTTCTTCTTCTTCTCAAGCTAGATTTGCCCACCTCCAGTCTCCAGTCCTGTCCTGTCCTTCTCCGGACGCGGCAGTCTCGGCGTGGTGTTTTCCGGCCTCTCTTCTTGGCCTGCGCTCATTTGTTTACTACTTACTGGAGTAGGTGTAAATTAGTATCACACCAAGTTGTTTCAGTTACTCCACAAATTGGACAGTGATGGCATCTGTAACGAATGTAGCTTGTCTTTAGCTCTTGACGGTGAAATTGATTTGGGGGATCATATATACAGTACAAGATACCGAAATTGGTTTCTTGTACCTATGTGCTCAAGTTCAAAAAGATTGGTTGGATCACAAAATTGATTTCAAGGCTAACTAACCTTGCAGAAATCATACCACATCTGTTTCGAGCACATTCTTTCAGATGATGTGATCTTTGTTAGGGAGAATATTGGACGCTCTGGTGGAAGCCATCTATACAAAATGGGCATGCATCTGTGAAGGTCCAGTTGGAGCCAGCTATTACAGATGAAATTGTGAGTGTTCTTTCCTTTCTTTCTTCCCCAGACTCCATGCTTTTAAGTAGCACAATAAATATTCGATTCGACTAGCACTTTCTTTGAAATGATGAGTTGTATCTTTATCAAATTTCTTTGTAGTTCTTAGCTAAATGTGTGGCTTATCTGCCATGCACAGTATTCATCCTCAAAATATGTTATTTAACTTGTATTGTTGTATCAGCTATCTGAGTTGGGTCTTGAAATTGAGAAATGGCAGTTTGCTTAGAGTTTTCAGTCACTGTACCTGTAATGATGCGTGCCCATTACTACTTTATTTAGCTTGGATACAGCATTAGGAGGAGCCAACACAATAATAATGGTGACCATTTTGAAGATTAATCAATACAATGACAAACATTACTACTTTACTATGAAGTTGCACAAATATAGGGTTATTCTAATCTTTTAATGGGCTCAACAGTAAATAGAAAATGTGTGAGCTCCCCTTCGTTATGAGTACCATCATAAAACCCTGCTGGAGAAATTGAATGACGATTCTTCATATGTTGATTTGGTGGGGAAAAGCATGTTAAATTGGCTTGATGCAACCATCTCTTGTCCGTCATCCAGCCTCCAGCCTGAGGAAAGTACCAGTGCAGGTTAGCCTTCATTGTAATTCTAGGTAGATAACTCTGGTATAATATTGCCTTTACTATGTGTTCGAGAAAAAAATGCCTTCATAGTCATGTAATATGATCTATTACTTTGTCAGGTATTGAGGACTTTATGCAACTGGCACTGGCATGTTTCCCATTGAGCATAACTGGAAGAATTTAAACAGATGAGTGAGAGATCAGTGATGCAGAAAGATCATTAGTGTTGGCTCTCTTCAGAAATGCCAGATTTTCTAATGGCGCAGCTTTGTCATTGTCCAGTACTGAAACTCTGATATTTAAATATTTTTATTCACCTGTTTTACTAGTGGAAGAAATGACAGATGGCATAAATGATTCATTAAAGATGGGGACTGACCAAGGTTCAGGGTATCCGCACTTGTCGACCTCTATTTTCATCTCTAAAAAAGAATATCCTATCCTAGTCATCGAGATTCTCTACTCTATACTCATTTCTTCCACACCTGTGTTATCTCTATCCCATACTCTATATCCACTATTCCATATTTTATTCCCCTCCCTCCCCCTTTCTCTCTCTCCCAAACTCGCTTTCTTTCTCTACTCTATACCCATTTCTTCCACACCTGTGTTATCTCTATCCCATACTCTATATCCACTATTCCATATTTTATTCCCCTCCCTCCCCCTTTCTCTCTCTCCCAAACTCGCTTCCTGCTATAGTGTTGCTACAGTGTTTAGCGTGGCTCTTTCGCGTGCACGGTCTGTGGCGGGTTCCTGTGCAGCCGGTACGCTCCCGGGCCTTTGCAGGCGCGCGGTGCGGACGCGCGGTACGCTACCGCTGGCGTACCGCCCGCTTTAGCGCTCTGCGGTGCGGTCAGCCTCAGTTAGTGGACTGTATTTGATTCTTGTCTCCTGACAAGTCACAGCCAATATTTCACGTACAGTTTACCGCTCTATTTCCCAGCCCTTCTGTCAATTTTCATTGGTCAAAGATTCTTCTTTGGGAGAGAATTGCTCATCTGCTCAACAATATGACACAAGCCAAAGTGCTGAGTTGATGCCATATTCAGAACAGACCCTATGTCTCAGAGATGAACTCTCAGCCTTAATTGAGTCTCCAAATTTCAACTCCTGAAAACAGAGCTGACAGCACGAGATAAGGTATATTATACAACAACAACAATAAGGTTTAGGCACGTGAATAGCTGTTTTCTAAGCACTCTTATCTAAGGCTAAGTCTTTGAATATATTCCATCTTTTCAAGTCTCCTTTTATTGCCTTTACCCAAGTCAACTTCGGTCTTTCTCTGCCTCTCTTCACGTTATTATCCTGGCTTAGGATTCCACTACGTACTGGTGCCTCTGGAGGTCTCCGTTGGACATGTTCTAACTATCTTAACCGGTGTTGGACAAGTTTTTTCTTCAATTGGTGCTACCTCTAATCTATCACGTACATCGTCGTTCCGAACTCGATGCCTTCTTGTATGACCGTAAATCCAACGCAACATACGCATTTCCGCGACACTTATCTGTTGAACATGTCGTCTTTTTGTAGGTCAATATTCTGCACCATACAACATAACAGGTCTAATCGTCGTCCTATAAAACTTGCCTTTTAGCTTCTGTGGTACACTTTTGTCACATAGGACACCAGATGCTTGGCGTCACTTCATCCATCCTGCTTTGATTATATGGCTAACATCTTCTTCAATATCCCCGTCTCTCTGTAGCATTGATCCTAAATATCGAAAGATATCCTTCCTAGGCACTACTTAACCTTCCAAACTAATATCTTCCTCTTCCCAAGTAGTAGTGCCGAAGTCACATATCATATACTCAGTTTTAGTTCTACTGAGTCTAAAACCTTTAAACTCCAAAGTCTCCCGCCATAACTCCAGTTTCTAATTCACTCATGTCCGGCTTTCATTAACTAGCACTACATCGTCGGCGAAAAGCATACACCAAAGAATGTTCCCTTATATGTTCCTTGTGACCTCATCCATCATTAAGACAAACAGATAAGGGCTCAAAGCTGACCCTTGATGTAGTCCTATCCTAATTGGGAAGTCATCCGTGTCTCCATCACTTGTTCGAACACTAGTCACAACATTGTTGTACATGTCCTTAATGAGCTCGACGTACTTCGTTGGGACTTTATGGTTGTCCAAAGCCCACCACATAACATTCCTTGGTATTTTATCACAAGCCTTCTCCAAGTCAATAAAAATCATGTGTAGGTCCTTCTTCTTCTCCCTATACTGCTCCATAACTTGTCTTATTAAAAAAATAGCTTCCATGGTTGACCTTCCGAGCATGAAACCAAATTGGTTCATAGAGACCCGCGTTATTGCTCTCAAGCGATGCTCGATAGCTCTCTCCCATAGCTTCATAGTATGGCTGATCAACTTAATTCCCCGGTATATTTACATCTTTTTAGATTCAGAAGCTGTTTGCCTTGTCTTATGCGTAATGGTTCTTTGGTGTTTTCTCATAGAGGTTGATGCCTCAGTTACATGAGAATTGTTGTTGTCACACCTGCAATCACTACCATCATCCATTATTAGGGAAATTGTACTTTTCAATATATATACAAGAGAAGGTCAGCCCATGCATATTGGATTGCATTTTTCAGAACATCCCAGTACGAAAAATGCTGCACCTAGTGGGGAGAAAAAGGATGCTGAAATACCCTGTGAAAGCATTTCTCATAGAGGTTGATGTCCGAATGTTTATCTATTCAGCACTTGTTTTACTAGTATTCAGTCATGTGTTGCGATATAAGATGAGAAAGAGAGAGCAGAGTAATGGGTGGATTAGCCAATGTATGGCTTTTATGGTCGCCTGTAATCATTTTTAATTAATTAATTTTAGCAAACAAGTGATTACACTAGTTATAGCTGTACTATGTATCCTCTGAAATACCCTGTGAAAGCAATATGATCAAGCCTATCAATATATTCTTTTAAATTGCAAATATGTAAATTTATTTAGTTGGTGTAATGTCAATACTTTTGCTATTATTGCTTTCATTTTAACAACAACTAGCTCCTGAGCTGAAATATAGTTCGTGCCAAATGTATCGATTGCTTTATGTTATAAGATGCACACTGAAAACTATAATAATGTACCGTTTTGAAAAACCAAATGTGGTCGTCTCTTTATGTTTTGCTGACTCTTGTTTGTATTTCAGCCATTGAACAAGTTGGAAGCAAAGGAACTGATGATACAAGCATGCCGATGAAGAAGCGCAAGTTGAATACTAGAATAGATTGGCTATACGAGCAAATTACGTGGTTGTAAAGTCTATCTGTTTACTTATCTATTATATAAAATGAAGCCAGTAGCTATATGCTTCGGTACTATGTATTATATCTCTCAGGCACACTGACATGAGAATAGGGCATGGTTTCTTGGTTCATATAGTTTCAGAGAACACAACAACTCTTCAGGTTTTCGGTGGCTTTGTTGTTGTCGTGGCCGTTCAGTTTCAGCACTCACACTTATCTTTGTTATCATCTTTATCTCTGTTGTTTGCATGGAGTTACAGTTTATCATACAAACCAATGTGGTCTTAAGTTGTTGAAAAAAAAAACAGTACTAGCAAAGCTATGAATTTCTTGTACATGAGTTTTTTTCTTTTCTTTGAAGAGGTCTGCACGTTCCACTTACATTTGCTTTTTCTTGCATTGGCGTCGGCGTTGCACCGTTGTTTTGCATTAGCTATGGTATTCCCAGTGACCATCCGCCACCACTACAGAGCTACCCATACCCACTAATTATTGCCCACTACTCATTGGATACGGATAATTAGAACACATTGGATACGGATAATTAAAATTTGAATGGGTACTGGGGAAACGTGGACAAACGGTAATGCCCTGGACGCTCGCTTGTTTGGCCTGCGGATCAGCTCGGGCGACAGGGCTGCCTTCTTTGCTCTGGTGCAGCTGCTCTCCCCAATCTCTTTACTGTGCATCAGTCATCCAGAATATTCCCCGCTCCGCTCCGACCATCATGGCCGCCGCCACCGTGCCATCCGCTCGCCGTAGCCGCCTCCACCGAGTCGGCGAGCCTCCACGATGGATGCTCCAGCAAGCAGGAGAGGGGAGGAGCTTCGTGTGACGCTGCCCCGCCGGCGAGTTGCCCATGCCGCTGCCGCACCGGTGAGCTCCATGTCGCCGTCGACCTCCGCGCTGGTGTCGAGCTCCGCAGCGACGAGTCTCCGTTTGTCCAAGCAGGAAGGTGACATTGTGCTGAAATCGTACGTTGCAAGCGTATGTTTCAACTGTTTTAGATGTTTCAGAGGTCAAGTATGTTGCAAGTTTTATATCGATGTTGCAAAGTAGATCAGGATGTTGCACATATTGCATTGGCAAAACACGTATGTTTCAAGTGTATATTTCAAATGTTTCATTTGTTTCAGACGTATGTTGCAAGTGTTTCATCTGTATGTTGCAAAAGTAGATCTGAATGTTGCATATACAAACATGTTGCAAGCGTATGTTTTAAGTGTTTCAGGTGTTTCATACGTATGTTGCATGTGTTTCATCTTGATGTTGCATATGTTTGCAATCGCTACACGTGTTTTCAAGTTTTTTTCTGGTGTTTTACAAGTGTTTTAGACGTATGTTGCAATTGTTTCATCTGTTTCAGACCTATGTTTCAAGTGTTATCTGGACGTTGCAAAAGTAGACCGGGTGTTGCACATATTGCAAACGGACCCACCTGCTGGGGTGCTGGCGAGTAGGTGCAGACAGTCCCGCGTGCATGTGCGTGGGAAGCGGAGGGGGCACGAGCGGTCCCCGAGTTGAGTTGGGCGCCACGTGGGCGCGCGAAACAGGTGCAGGCGCAGGTACCGTCCGATGGATCATTATCCGATCGGACTTCAGGGCGCTAACACTTTCCTTGGACAAAGTATGGGTGTGCCCAAAATTTGCCCAACGGCATCGCTTGATGCATGGAAATGCTAAAATACCGTAGGTTTTTAAAATGACTTGTGTGCAGTTTGCGCTTGCCATATCTGTTGGAATCGGCAGAGAAAAGCACCAAGACATATGTAATCCGCACGACAAAAATGCAACAGTAGACATATGTAGGCCTGACGACAAAAACTACTACAGTATTTGGATAACCAACGACAACAGTAACGTAAGGTATAGGTACATAAAAGCAAAGTCACTGCAGCAGCATTTGTCGTCCAATTTAACCCCCTAAGCACCTCTGAACCTACTTCTGAAAAAGCATGGATAAATTAGAATCGATGGGCTCAGTTCATAGCACAGCCTCGAATTCAGTTCTGAAACTCTTGGACATGTGCTTGACCATGCGTGTGTGTGTGTATATATATATATATATATATATATATATATATATATATATATATATATTATATATATGGACATGCAGCCCGTGGCACGACGGCCCGGCACGAAGCCCAAAATTTTGGTCTGGCACAAGCACAGCCCCGCCCGGCGGCGAGTGGGCTCGGGCTAGCACGGCCTGGTACACAGGGCCGTGCCTGGACCGCATCCCATGCACGCGGGCTGGCTTGGCACGGCCCGCAATTTGGTGAGAGGCCCGGCGAGGGCCCGTTAACCATCACAGCCTGCTAACAGCCCACAGCACAGCAACTCCTTCCACCTAACCCTAACTTCATTTCCCATCCCCTACGCCGCACTCCTCCCGCTAGGCTCCTCACAGTCGCGAGTCGTGACTTCCCAACGCAACCCCCACACGCCGCCCTGCTCCTTACCACGCCGCATTTCAAGCGCGCGCCGCGCAGTCGCCCTGCTGGCCTACTCCTCCCCGCGCCCCACGCAGCGGCGGCTTCAAGTGCACAAGCGGCCGGCCTCGAGCACCGGCAGCCGCAACCCCGCCGCCGACTGTGCCCCGTGGCGGCGAGCACGCCGGTCGCGGACACTCGGCCTCCCGGCTGCTCCGCTGCCCCGGTCTCCCGGCTCCCCTTCGCCCTTCCCCCTCTCTGTGTCGCAATGGGCCTTGGGCTGGCCCGGCCCATCATTTTGGTCATGCTTTTTGGGCCGGGCTGGCACGGAAAAGGGCCCATAGTGCCGTGCTTGGGCCGTCGGCCAGGCACGAAGCCTAGAGCGGCACGGCCCGGTGGCACGCCGGCCTGGCCCGTTGCCCATCTATAACCATGCGGACCCCCCCTTCAGCGGGCAGCACCTCCACGCCGGTGAAGACAGTCACCGGGATCCAGGGACGTCTTACCTCACCAAAGTTAAGAACGAACTTATTGGCAATGCAAAACCTCCCTGAGCCAAGGTTCACCAGGTCATGCACTAACTGCGACCAGTTCTCCGGCAGCTCAGATTCCTCCTCCCCGATGTGCTGCATCGTCGGCGGCGGAGAGCCTGGAGCGGTGGAGAGGTTGTCCAGCGTGCACAAGTCATAGGGGCCTGAATCTGGTAATAAAGCCAAGCCACAGGCCCAGCTCAGGGATGTACTCAGCTCTGAATGGCAGCACCCAGTCCCCCACCTTGTTCCACTCATGGGTCACCGTGTCGAATGAGTAGGTCGCCCTGGTGGTCGACACACATATCCTGGTGCCATCGACCACCGTGAAGTTAGTCATGAGGGGGACCTCGTACTCTCGGTCCTCCAAGAATGGCGGTGGTGGGAGTTCACTCCAGCGCCACTTCCCCATAGAGTCGTAGCCAAGCACCTCAAAACAGGACGTGCAACGGTGCATATCGAACATGAACAGGTTGCCCCTGTGGTCGTCAGAGTCAGACATGGCACGGGAGGCCGCAGCAGCAGCACCTGGGAATCTGGGATGGAGACTGCCACACAATCGGCATCCTTGGGCGAATTCAGGATGGGCGTTGCAGTCAGGGAGCTCAGCTCAGTGTTGTAGATGCAGGTGTTGCCGGCCTCGTCCAAGAAGAGGAGGATATTGTTCTTGCTCTCGCCAAGGAGAGCGAGCGCGCAAATGGAACAATCAGGCTCAATCGGTAGAAATGGTTGGTAGTGAATGCTCGGTGTAGGCAATCGGCTGATCCTCAACTCACTGATGCCAGTCTTCTTCATCTTAGCTTGAGCCTCTGCGTCCAGTGCTTCTGTTAGACAGGTAGAAGAAGAGCTTCGACACGTCCATAAGCCTCAGCGGGGAAATTTTTTAAAAATGATATTTTTTAATGATTAACTGCCAATCTAGAAGCTGTTATAGGAGAGTTATACATATAGCACCCTGTCAGCCATCGTGGCCATGACGTGGCACCGACGATCACCAGATATGTTGGCGCCGATTGGAGGGCTGTCGGCCAAGCCGACAGGGGCAATTGGCTGGCTCCTAGAAAGGCATCTAGACCTATCGGCTTACCAGTTACCGACAGGTTGGCCAACCCAGATGCTAACTTGTTTATTCCATGTGTCATCCTGCAATATCACAACCAACCTTCATCACCCAACCAAAAATATATATAAAAAATTTACAGAACTTTTGAAGGAACATACTAAGATAATAATACTAAAAACTTTTGAAGGATGGTTCCGCTGCCTTAGAGAATTTAACTTGGTGGGTATATTACATTTTGTCTACTGGGTGTAGTGCGGCTATTTGCCCTTTCTCTCGCACCCAGAAGATGGTTCCGCTGCATCCTTCTTCCTATCACTTTTGGACTTGAGGGCTGCCCCACGAGCTTGAAGCTCTTCCTCCTGACGCTTGATGGCTGCCTCACGCATAAGTAACTGCTGTCGCCTCCTTTGCAGCTCATCCTCCTTGCCCTTCAGACGATTTGATCCACCCTCATGCGTTGCTCTTGCTCGAGTCGCATCTATCATTTCACTTCGCGAGCCTGATGCATCTTCACAAAGTATTGACCTTTGGCTTCCCTGTCGCTTGGCCATCGTTGTGGCCATGTAGACGCTACCCAATCCACCCATTCAATGAACTTGCAAAGCTATGTGTAGGGTGGTAGATGTCATGGATTATGTAGAAAAATTAGAATGTGAAAGAAATGATTTAGTTGTCGTTGTTACCATAAAGTCGTTATCCAGGTCTGGACACTTGAAGAATCTACGGCCGTAGTTGGCTCGAGGCACTTGATCTATCCAGACGCATTACATCGTTCGCCAGCCACAATGGCACTTTGGACGCTCATGCCACTCAGGCACTCCCATCGGGTCCGACATCCATGAAGACATTGTTGTCTAGTAGAAGTGTGATGGCTTGAGGAGGAGATGTGGTAGCGAACTGAGCATAGCTCAGCTGGTTGGGTTCCTTGTGGTGGAATCTGCCCACCTGGGTTCAAGTCCCCGACCTTGACACGGGTGCTCGCATTTTCCTGGACTTATTCTAGCATTTAATGGTGTTATTCTTTTAGTGGTAGGCGACGTGCCCATCAATAGTGAGGCGCATGTGGTGACTTCGTCAATCTCGAGAGATTTGCCGATCCAACTTGGTTCTTCAGAGGTGCTCATAGGGGTAGGGTGTGCGTGCGTGCGTTCATAGAGATGAGTGTGCGCTCATGTATGTGAGTGTCTGCGTCTGTAAAAAAGGAGGAGATGTGGTATGGAATACATAGGAGGCATATTTGTAGGCAGGTTATCTGGTGCAGTGGGCATGCATGGTCCATGGAGAGGATGATATGAAAAGCTTCTTTTCAGGATTCGAGTTGAGCAATAAAAGTCCCTACGTGTAGCCTTTTCAGAGGTTGAAGTCTAGTAATAAATTACTAGTTCATGACCTTTCAAATCTTGGACCCTTTTTGGTCGTTTGCAGGCAACAATACGTTCCATGAATTAAATGCTACAACAAAGCCTTCTCAGAGGCAACTCATCATAATTTATGAAACAACAAGGTACGGTACATTGTAGTAGGAATTAAAGAAACACAAACTACATACTATGGATTCAAAGGCATACGACACAATTGTACTTAAGCTTAAACCACCACATGTTAGGTCCTAATCAAACTCGCATCCAGAGAACATAGAATACTATGAGGAATATTGTGATGAACCTTGTCCATAGTATGATCCACCACCGTATGGAGGAGGACCCATGTTCCAATGGCAGGGGCACTTGCAATACGAATCAGTGCATACCAGTGTATCTTCCATTGGAACATGTAACACTTCTTCTTGAGTATTTTCTTCTTTGGGTGTGGGCATGTTTTGAACCTCCCTTTCTAGGTCAAAGACACAGTTCTATAGGTATTGGATGTATTCTTGAAATGAGTAAAGGGCTGGTAGATCAACCCATCTAGTGAACCTAATTTTTTTGTTGTCATCGTAGTACTACACAAAACAAAAAAAATGTCAGCATTCACGCAAAATGACTACAATGATGGAATGGTTAGTATGAATTACTCATCCTTGAGAGCATCTGAAGAACTATCGTCCTCCATCAATCCCAACATCATATACCTGCACTACGCAATTTTCATCATGGCATCATTTTAACCACTCTTCTTTCCTATTATCATATGATGGCAACCTACTTGGTGGACGAAAATTACTCTTACCTTGCAATGGGAAGTTCTCTAGTGGATATTTGTACCAATCAGGACCATACGAACCTACCACACCATGGTATCACCTCCCTTTCCTTTCCCTGATGCACCTGACATTGGTCTAAACTCGCTTTGAAGTGTGGTATGGTAACTTTTGCTCTCTGTGTTCACAAAAACTATGACCTGTCAACTTGTAGGAAGTGGCATGGAGGTGGGGCATTTACCCTGATGTGATAGGTATGTGAAAAGACATACTTACCATTTACTGTTGATATGAACACTCACTATAAAGGCTAAATAACGATGAAGTGACAACTCACTGTAAAGGCTACAAACCTTTGAAGTGAAAACAACTGCAAAGGCTATGTAGGAACCTACAAAGGCTATGTCCCTATATGTGTACTGGGATTCCTTTGTTGAAGCGATGGTACCCTGAAAAGTCTATGAAGTTGTGCTATGCGTGTCGTTTTTCTGTTGAATTGTCCTTTGCCTCGATGTACGCAAGAGACCGTATTGGAGTGTTGCCTCTATTTATTAGTTATAGATCGACCAATACACTTGGAGGCATAAGAAAGAGTACATTAGTTCACATCCATGCAAACATTCAAGTATACAACACCACAACTCAACCTCCATGATACGACAACGTTTGATGGTTTGCGCTCCTCGGTGATGAATCTGGGTTGTAGGCAAAGTGAACTAGACTATAGGGTGGCGCTGGCATGCTAACAGGGTCGACTATTGAGGCTGAGTACCTTGAGTCAGCTGAGTTGCACTAGAAAGCTATGAGAGCCCTAAACAATTGCAACATCAAATCCAACATCCATGATAAGACAATTTTGATGTGAAAAAGAGACTTTACATGACGTGGGTACTAGTTGCCAATAAGAACTCCAAAAGAACCAAACTAAGAACTCCATAAAACCCAATCCACCGTGCTAATAGGTTTAGCAGACTAGATGACATGTAGATGGTGCAATATCACTTAATAAAGTGTTAAACTAGAGTTTGGTCCTTTAGCTTCATTCACAATCATAAAAGTTCTTCGCCTCCATACTTATTCTCACACGTTCTCTAATTTCTCCATTCAACGGAATCAGGTTCAGCAGCTAAAACCAAGAACAATTAAAATGCAAAATGACTTTTGTGAACGTTGCAACATCACATAAAAGGGTTTAACTAAAGTTTGGTCCTTAGCTTCCATCACAATCACAAAATATCATCACCTCCATATATCTTCTCATCCATCCTCTAATTTCTTTGTGCCCTGATGAGTTACTAGGCAGGTCTGTATGAAGGTGAAGGCAGGAAGGCACTAGAGGACGGTGTGAACACCATGCTTCGGATCGCTATCAGGCTTGCGAGCAAGAAGACGTCGGGGAACAACCAGCTAATGCTCTAGAATGAGGAAGATGATGAACAACAACACTAAAGGGATAAAAGCTGATCTTTGATACTATTAAATGCTGCTCACAGGAGGAGTCCAGCTCTTTTTGTGATAGTTCTGTAATATTGGCTAGTGTTACATCAGGTCTGAAAGTGTTATGGGATAGTATGCATATGGGTGAAACTCTTGCTGGGATTTGTTTCTATTATCTCTTAGCATGGTTAATGGGTGGTAGGAAGTTTGGTAAGGTTGGTAAGCCTTGTTCTGGGGTTTTCTGTTCCTATCTAAAAACAGTCTAAACACTTGTATTTCTGTTATCTTCATAATGAAAATGGGGAATCCCCCTTGTCGAAAAAATCTCTAATTTCTTTGCTCGTGGCATCCTTAGACATCACATATGTACTAATACATAGAGTAACACCCTAATTTATATGTGCTTATGGATTGCCATGTTGCAACCTTCCACAGTCTTCTACTTTTGTAGATTTTAGTCTATTGTCTATCTACTTCCTAGATATTTTCAATCATGCAAAATATCTATATCTAGAGTATTCTATACTTAACAATGAAAGCATAACAACCATGACTCATGCATGATCATTGTAATATCTCAATTTTTTGTGGGATATTATTTGTATAAAAAAATCTTATTTTTTAAATAATGAACATTTGATGTGATGCCTTGAATTGTTATTTAATCAAACCCTCATGTTTCCATGAATTCTTAATTAAATTGATTCATTTCATATAGATGTTAGAATTGCATAATGTGATTTGTAGTAAATGACTTATTCGAGTTTTAACTCGTCAAGCGAGGCCCAAAGACAGTCGTGCATCCGTGTGGTCTCCTATGCATTGCCGAAGTACCAATACCTCGTTCATCATCCATGGTTTCCCTAGCTAGCTTTTCAGGCAGTTATGAAAGTTATGTATCCACTGGTGGCATATTGGCTTTATGATCCTAGCTTCAGCCAACTCATAGAGATACTATTCTCTTTGGCTGGATTTGGCTTCAATGATAATGGACCTACCATTTTCTAACAAATCTATCTCACCATAGCAAACATAAAATGGAGAGACTATGATAAGCCATATGACATGTGGGGCAATTGTATTTACAAATTATATGTAAGGAAATTATCTCTAGAATAACCTAGGTGTGTGACTTTTATGTTATTAATTAAATAGTTGAGTGAGCAAGGATATATTCTATTAAGGTTAAGAGGTAAAGTTGATCATATCAATAGTTGAGCGAGGTGAAAATGGATCTTTACCACCTAAAACCACCAAAACCATTAACATGTTTGATTTGCATGGTATTGAATAGTTAAAACTTGAAAGAGTAATGATAATGATATATGGATTTTGTTGTTGAGGGAGCAAAATCTAACTAGGTTAATAATTGAACTAGATCGATAGTTGGGGACCTATTGAAACCAAAGAGCAGATGATCCTAAATAACCTCATTAGCCTAGTGCCTAGCTGAAAACAAGGAAAAAGTCCATCTTTCCTCCTTAAACTATCGTTGTAGCCTGATTTTTCTCCTCAGAGTCTAAAACTAAACACCTTACCCCCCATTTACACTTAAAACATTCAGATTACTTCCTTCCCTTGGCTTGAAATGGTCTCGAAGGCAGTTTTTTGTATTTTTTCATAGTTACAAAATTCAAAATGTCTTTAACATTCTAAGACTTCTAAGAAAAATACTAGAGATAGGCTAGGATACGATGAATCCAAGTAAAATATTTAGCGCTCATGAAATTATATTCAGAAGCTTCTAAATTTTAATTTAGCTATTTGAAAATGGGGAAATATCTAAAGAATATTAAAAAATCCCAAACCATTGAATTTGACGTCTAAGTTTGGTGTAAAAAACTTTTCACAGCAAAAGTAAGAGATGCAACCCAACATGTATGCAACATATATTAATGGTGAAAGCATTCATGCTAATTGCATCTTATGTTTTGTTCTGGAAAGTTTTTAAAACACGTTTATACATCTTTAGAATATTTTGGGGGATTTTCTAGATTTTTCTAGATATTTTTCCCATCTTACTAGAGTTTAGAGATATTTTCATGAACTCTAGAAGACTAACCTATGCACCCCGTCCTTTATAGATACCCCAAAAACGATAAAAAGGGGGTGCGCCACATAAAACACATACTTTAAGGGTTCCATTACATATATAATATTTTTTACTAACCCATCTTGCACCTAAAAACAATTACTATGACTAACCTATGCACACAACCCTCTATAGATATGCTCAAACAGCTTAACAAAATAATACACCTCAACAGCCGTAGATTGCAACGACACCACCAAATCCCACATCCTATAGACATACATGCCCAAAGAACCAGTTTCATTCAAGACAGAGATATGATTCCAGCACTTTAATCCATCGATGAAAAAATACCTACTCCAGCCAGCATCCTTCCATGAAATCAGCCCCATCATCCACGATGCCCAAAGCACAAAACAAAGTACCAAATCCAATAGTCACAAGACAAATAAAAAATTCCCATAGAAACCCCCAAGGTTGTAGCCAATACACGGCTAATCAAGCCTACCAACGAAGAACACGCTCACAAAAAACCGAGAGTTGTGAATTTTTTCTACCTAAAACCACGAACAAAGCAAATTCATGCCAAAACTAACCTTGCTGAGCCTAGTCCCACACATGTTCAACAACACATCCAAATACAACTACATCAAAAGATCATATAATAAACAGTACATCTAAACAACTGAACCAAAAGATGCCTGGGCTTGTGTGTCAAATCTAGCGAACAAGATAAGACAATTTTGATGTTAAAAAAGGGGCTTTACAAGATACAGGTACAGGCTGCCAGCAGCAGACATGCAAAGTGGATCTTGAGGGCCCTGCAAGACTTCGGGTAAAAAAGCTGGATGGTACACAACCAACCTCTCATCCGATGGATGCTCTAGTTTGGCATCCGATGGATGCTCCAGTTTGCTAATGAGGTCCCTTAGCTCTGCTAAAAGCTATGAGATAACATCTGGACCAACATTTTTTCCTTTAGCAACTCCACCATCAGACTTCCAACATGATTTCGAGTATGTCTAGGCCTCCATGACCAGTCTGCCTTAAACTGGTCACCTAGGACGCATCTAGACTCCGTTTTCGACAATCCACGTATGGTTGGAAAGCTAATTCGATAAGGAAGCCAATCCAAGTAGTCTAACA
Organism: Miscanthus lutarioriparius; assembly: GCA_904845875.1. NCBI lineage: Eukaryota > Viridiplantae > Streptophyta > Magnoliopsida > Poales > Poaceae > Miscanthus > Miscanthus lutarioriparius. The sequence goes on along the minus strand of CAJGYO010000014.1, from coordinate 86,163,271 downwards.
TCAAAAGCTCTTCGGAATACACAGGAATTGTTGAAACAAGTCAGCATCCAGAATCTTTCTAGGTGATGCGTCACCGTATTTGGTCCAATGGGCCGTGTATCGTCTTTGAGCCCATTAGGGGGGCGCGTCCAGGGTAGGCGATGACCCTAAGACCTTTATAATCATATGCCACCACCATCATTAGGTTTTGGGTTTTGCTTAGATTAATCTGTCAAGAACAGTTTCGCCGTTCATCGGTTTGTGAGACCCCAACTTCGTGAGATTAATCATTCATCTGCAATTTAGTTGTTATCTTTCTTGTTCTTGCTTGTGTTCTTCATTGCGCAGACAGGGATTAGCCTTCTTAGCGAGGTCAACTAGATCCATGTCTTGGTTGATAACCAGAGGAGATGTGGTGCTAAGATTGCAGGGTTCGATCTTTCGATCAGAAGCCGGATCGGTGTGTCATTCTCCGCCACAATGATAGTTACCTCTACCTGACGGAAGATCGGGATCCTCGTTCCCATTAAGTGATAATCAGAGCTAAGGTATACCGTCAGATTCACATTTATCCCCTAATTTTGAGTATTTCGCATTCGTCCCATAGTCCAGTGCCATACTCATTTTTTTTCCTGTCCTACAACCTTCCGCGCCATAGCCTTTGCATATTTCAGTTTCAGAGTCCGTCGTGTTGAGTTTGTGTCCTAGTCGAGGTCTTGTTGCTGGTTAGGTCGTGCTAGAGTCCATTTTGTGTGTTTTCCCCATCGTTTCCATCAAATCCTTGCTACCGTGACTAATTTTGCGCACATTGTTCCCGTTTTGTCCTCTAATTCAGAGTCAGTTCTCAAAACTGGTCTAGTTTTCGCATACGAACTCAGATTTCAACGTTCCATATATCAAAATCAATCAGAAAATTTTTTTGGATCCGCTCGTCGCCCGCTTCATCGGGTTTGGAAAATTTTATTTTGGCCAAAAACTGGTCACAAGATCCTCTTTTCGTGGTCACAAGCTTTTTGTCAATTTTGAGCACATCTTCTGAATTTTTCACAGGCCATGCCTTTCACTTGTTTAAGCTCATATTTTCTGTGGTTACTTCCTCTGTACTCCTAAGTGAAGAAAAAATATCAACAAAAATAAAAAGAAAAAGTCAAAGAATCCCAAAAATACAACGACAACCCAAAAATAGAGGGGCAAAAGTGGAACAATATCTAGAGGAGCACATAGAGAAGGCCAAAGTGAGTTGTGTTAGCGTGTGCTGTCTAGTTCCTTGTTCGTGTTGCTCTTGCTATCCACCATACTTGTTTGTCACACACCTGGCACCTTGCTATCCACCATACTTGTTTGTCACACACCTAGCACTTGGAACATTTTAGACCAGCAATGAGAACAAGTACTTTGGACTATAATTCAGCATTACTTTTTATTACTAACTTGTGTGCCAAATATACATATTATTCTTTGTGTGCCTTCGAAGCTCCACAAATTCTTTAGATTAGTACAGAAAAAGGCCCTTGCAATCTCGGTATCACTGCCTCACAGGTATCACGAACCAGCCGCCGGTTGTACCGCCCACTGCTTGCGTTGGTAAGAAGTTTGTAAGAGCTTGGTAAGACGCTTCCACTTGTTGTGAAAAGTGACACCACTGCAACCACGTAGTCATTTGGCAGGGATAACTTTCACCGTTTGTTCCTATTTTTTCATTTACAATGGCAGGAGGTGATTAGACTGGAGATAACAGCCCCAAGGATTTCAACGAGTGTGTCAGCCAAGAGCAACTGCAAGCTGCTGTAGAGAATGCCCAAAAAAGAATGAATGAGGCCATCAGGAAGGCTATCACTGACGCACTCATTGAACTCAAATTGGCAACAGCATGGAGAGATTGGACAAATGAATTTCCACGCTAACCGACAAGGTTGCTGAGTTGGAAACCTTGGTGGCGGTCAACAACGACATCTCTGGTAGCAACACCGATGGTCTCTTGCCAGAAGACACGGTGCATGATGCCACTGGGAACATAGATCGAGTAGCCTTCCAACAAGCAAGATTACGACGACGTCTTCACCGCAACACGACAGGTATGGGTGTTGTCCACCACCATTAAGGAAATAATCATCGTGTGCCCGATGATCCTTATGCTAAGATTAAATTCACAATACCATCATTTTTGGGTCATTATGATGCTGAGGGATATCTTGATTGGGAGATGATAGTAGAACAAAAGTTTAGTGCCCACCTTGTGCCTGAGCATCATAGAGTTCGACAATCTACTAGTGAGTTTATGGACTTTGCCATTATTTGGTGGAATGGGCTAGCTGCATAGAATGCTTTACCTGGTACATGGGAAGAACTTAAGATAGCTATGCGTGATCGTTTCGTTCCTCCTTATCATTGAGACTTGCGGAAGAAATTGATGTGTTTAGAACAAGGAGAAAAATTTGTACAGGATTACTATGGTGAGCTCCAAAAGGGATTGATGCGTTGTAGTATTATGGAGGGGAATGAAGATTCTATTTGTCATTTTTATTCGGGTTTGAGGCGTGAGATTCAGGACATTGTTGATTATAAAGAATTTCACACTGTCAACCAGTTGTTTCAGTTCGCTATGCTTGCAGAAAAGGAATTGTAGGGGCATAAATAGTAGGGCATGAACAGTAGAGGAAGAGCAAGGTCAGCACCACTTACACGCCACGCTCGGCACCATCTTCGGGGCTGACCAAGCCAACCACTTTTGGGGCACCTCCACCAGTGAGCAAGCGACCAACAACCTCTAGAGTTACCGCTACACCTAAGGCACCTCTAGCATGACCTTTAGATTTAGGTAAAAATTCTTTGCAGGTGCCTACCAAGAGTGCCTCATCCGTAGCATCGGCGGGTTGCACTTCGGGCATTCAGTACCACCGCTGCCATGGAATTGACCATGTGCAGAAGGACTGCCCAAGTTAGTGGGCATACATTACTACATAAGATGGTTACATTAGCACCTCTGACATTGAAGATGAAGAAGACGAAGATACAGATGAGGAGGACGGTGAAGTCCTTGGTGACGAGGCCACGATGGCCTATGGGAGCATCATTGTACAGCAGGTGCTCAGCTCATAAGTACAGCAACCTGAGAAGCTACAACGCCATAACTTGTTCTAGATTTTCTTTGTCATCAGCAACCATCGAGCACGTGTCATTATTGATGGAGGTAGCTACAATAATTTGGTGAGTTCTGATTTGGTCAAGAAGCTTGGCTTGACCACACGCCCGCACCCACGTCCATACCATATTCAGTGGCTAAATGATTCTAGAAAAGCAAAGGTAACACAAACTTGAAGAGTTTCATTTTCTATTAGTTCTTATGCTGATTCTGTTGATTATGATGTGGTACCTATGCAAGCCTGTTCACTCTTATTGGGTCATCCTTGGGAACATGACAATGATGCTACACATCATGGTAGAAGTAATAAATACACTTTTGTGCATAAAGGAAAGAAAATTACTTTGGTACCTTTGACCCCTGCTCAAATTGTACAAGCTGATAGAGAACGTGCTGCTAGTTTGAATGATGTTCAATCTAAAAATCAGCAAGTTGCCAATTCTATTCTTCCACCTAAAAAGGATAAGTCTACATCTATTTCTAAGGCTGAGGCGATTAAATTGAAGGGTGGTGTTATGCTTGCAACAAAATGTGACTTTGCTAAAATTTCTGATGATGATATTTGCTATGCTTTGGTATGCAAACAAGCTATGTTTTCGCTTGATGATATTGTTAGTTCGGTGCCTCCTACTGTCACTAACCTTTTGCAGGAGTATGATGAAAATTTTCTAGCTAGGATACCCCCGGGGCTGCCACCTATGAGAGGGATAGAACATCAAATCGATTTGATTCCGGGAGCAACCTTGCCCAACCATGCTGCCTATCGAATCAATCTTGAGGAGTCTAAGGAAATTCAGCGGCAAGTCCAAGACCTTTTGGACCGTGGGTATGTACGTGAAAGCCTTAGTACTTGTGTCGTTCCTGTACTTTTGGTTCCTAAGAAAGATGGAACTTGGCGTATGTGTGTTGATTGTAGAGCCATCAATAATATTACTATTCGGTATCGTCATCCTATTCCTAGGCTAGACGACATGCTTGATGAGTTGTGTGGCTCTATAATTTTCACCAAGATTGACTTGTGAAGTTGCTACCACCAAATTAGAATGAAATTTGGAGATGAATGGAAAACCGTGTTTAAAACCAAATTCGGGTTGTATGAGTGGTTAGTAATGCCTTTTGGTTTGACAAATGCACCTAGCACTTTCATGCGCTTAATGAATGAGGTTTTAAGAGCTTTTATTGGTCGTTTTGTGGTAGTTTACTTTGATGATATATTGATTTACAGCAAGTCTTTTGTTGAACATATGAATCACTTACGTGCTGTTTTTAATGCTTTACGTGATGCACGATTATTTGGTAACCTTGAGAAGTGCATCTTTTGCACGGATTGAGTTTCTTTTCTTGGCTATGTTGTAATTCCACAGGGAATTGAGGTGGACGAGATGAAAATTGAAGCCATAAATAGCTGGTCGATTCCCCAAACCATCACACAGGTGAGGAGTTTTCTTTGTCTTGCAGGATTCTACCGCCGCTTCGTCAAAGATTTCAGCACCATTGCCGCCCCATTGCATGAGTTGACGAATAAAGGGGTGGTGTTTCATTGGGGAAATGCACATGAGGAGTCCTTTGACACTTTGAAGGACAAGCTCACACACTCACCATTGCTGCAACTTCCAAACTTTGGTAAGACTTTTGAGCTAGAATGTGATGCTAGTGGAGTTGGCATTGGGGGTGTTTTGATGCAAGATGGTAAACCCATTGCTTACTTTAGTGAAAAATTGCATGGTCCTGTTCTGAATTATTCCACGTATGATAATGAATTGTATGCACTTGTTCGTTCTTTAGAGATGTGGCGTCATTATTTGTGGCCTAAAGAATTTATTATTCATTCTGATCATGAATCACTTAAGTATCTTCGCTCTCAACATAATATGAATCATAGGCATGCTAAATGGGTTGAATTTATTGAATGTTTTTCTTATATTATCAAACACAAGAAAGGGAAGGATAATGTGATTGCTAATGCTTTGTCTAGACGATATACCTTGCTGTCCCAACTTGATTGTCGGATTTTTGGGCTTGAATCAATAAAAGAACAATATGCGCTTGATCCTGATTTTAAGGACATGTTGCTGAATTGTAAGAGGGACGTACATGGAATAAGTTTATGATCAATGATAGGTTTTTGTTTTGAGCTAACCGCCTATGCATTCCAGTTGGCTTCGTTCATCTTTTGTTGCTGTAGGAGGCGCATGGAGGTGGATTGATGGGACATTTTGGTGCTAAAAAGACAGAGGAGGTGCTATCCACACATTTCTTTTGGCCAAGGATGAGGCGAGATATAGAACGGTATGTGGCTCGGTGCGCCACATGTGAAAAAGCTAAGTCGTGGTTGAACCCACATGGTTTGTATATGCCTCTACCTGTTCCTTCTACTTCTTGGGCTGATATATCTATGGATTTTGTGTTGGGTTTGCCAAGGACTAAGAGGGGGAGGGATAGTATTTTTGTGGTGGTTGATCATTTTTCTAAGATGGCACATTTTATTCCTTGTCATAAGAGCGACGATGCTGTTCATATTACTGATCTTTTCTTTCAAGAAATCGTTTGCTTGCATGGTATGCCTTCTACTATTGTTTTAGATCGTGATGCAAAATTCTTGAGTCATTTTTGGCGCACTTTGTGGAATAAATTGGGGACCAAGCTGCTGTTTTCTACAACATGTCATCCCCAAACTAATGGGCAAACTGAGGTAGTGAATCGAACATTGTCCACCATGTTGAGAGCAATTTTGAAGCGCAATTAGAAGATGTGGGAAGAGTGTTTGCCACATGTGGAGTTTGCATATAACAGGGCGGAACATTCCACCACCAAGGTAAGTCCCTTTCAGGTAGTGTATGGTTTTAACCCCCGTGCTCCTATTGATCTTTTGCCTTTACCTACCACTAAAAGAACACATAGTGATGCTAGAGAGCATGCTAATTTCATTTGTAAGTTGCACGAAACAACTAAAGCAAATATTGAAAGAATGAATGAAAAGTATAGAATTGCTGGTAGTAAAGGTAGACAAGAAATTAAACTTGAACCGGGTGACTTGGTTTGGTTACATTTGAGAAAAGATAGATTTCCTGAGCTGCGTAAGTCTAAATTAATGCCAAGAGCAGCTGATCCTTATAAGATAATTGAGAAAATAAATGATAATGCCTACAAACTTGAGTTGCCACCCGAGTTCGGGGTTAGTCCCACCTTTAATATTGCAGATTTGAAACCTTATTTGGGAGAAAAAGATGAGCTTGAGTCAAGGATGACTTAGTTTCAAGAGGGGGAGGATGATGAGGACATCACTCCTTCAGATGCACCTGCTGATCCTCAAACCATTATGCAAGGTCCAATGACCCGAGCTCGAAGGCGACAACTTAATTTAGAGGTGAGCTCGTTCTTAAGTGATCCTTTTTATACTTTTGAGAATAGATTGCTACCTAATGATGTTATATTAATTAGGAACATTGGAGAGGGTCATGAGGGACTTAGAGGAAGAGGTGGAGGCAATGATGACCAGCAAGGACGTCCAATAGAAACCGAAGGCCCGGTCCAACATGATTTCGAGTATGTCTAGGCCTCCATGACCAGTCTGCCTTAAACTGGTCACCCAGGACGCATCCAGACTCCATTTTCGACGATCCACATATGGTTGGAAACCTAATTTGATAAGGAAGCCAATTCAAGTGGTCTCACATCAAAATCTCTTCAGAATCCATGGGAATTGTCGAAACAAGTCAGCATCCAGAATCTATCTAGGTGCTGCATCACCGTATCTGGTCCAATGGGCCGTGTATCATCTTTGAGCCCGTTAGGGGGGGCACATCTAGGGTAGGCGATGACCATAAGACCTTTATAATCATATGCCATCGCCATCATTAGGTTTTGGGTTTTGCTTAGATTAATCTGTCAAGAACAGTTTCGCCGTTCATCGGTTTGTGAGACCCCAACTTCGTGAGATTAATCATTCATCTGCAATTTTGTTGTTTTCTTTCTTGTTCTTGCTTGTGTTCTTCATTGCGTAGACAGGGATTAGCCTTCTTGGTGAGGTCAATTGGATCCGTGTCTCTTTTGATAACCAGAGTAGTTGTGGTGCTAAGATTGTAGGGTTCAATCTTTCGATCTAAAGCCAGATCGGTGTGTCATTCTCCACCACAACAATAGTTACCTCTACCTGACGGAAGATCGGGATCCCTGTTCCAATTAACAACCAAACTATAGGAGTCATAAAGACCACAAGGAAGACCAAGAAGAGCAGCAACAATGGCTAGAGGAGAACTCATGCCATTGCTAGTAAAGAATGGATGGAAAAGGCCGAATCATTAAGGATAGAACCAAAACCTGATCCGGAGGGTGAGCTTAAGTCAATCTCCTTAATAAACATGACTCATCCAAGTTTAGAGGAGGCCATAGACAAGATCAACCCGAGAGTCACCAATCCTTGGGAAATCTTAGACAATAAAGCATCCAATGAATGTCATAGGCATGGAATGATGGAGACAATGTTTTCACCTATGGACATTCATGAAGAATCAACCCTGGAGCTTGAAAAGGAAGAATACATCAACGAGCATGGAAGCTACTTCTTGAACACCTCATCAATTCCATGCTTACATGAGAAAACTTTTGAATCAATTATGTTGGTGTTTTTACCGGCAGATATTCGGTTCTTGGAGGCACTCGCTTGATGCAAAGAGCAAGTATAGTAGAGACATAGGATTTATACTAGTTTGGGCCCCTAGGAAGCGAGTAAAAGCCATATGTCTAGTTGCTACTTGTTTGTATTATGATCTTGTCGAATAGCGAGATGGTGATTACAAGATGGCTATGCCTATGAAAGTTTTCATGATTACAACAGGGTAGATAGCTAGCTATTTATATCCGAGGCCTACTTGTCCTACAAGTTACATAGTCATGCCCTAGTCAGAGTCTTGGCATGATCTTTAGATATCCTTCCTTGAATAGGCGAGTCGTGAACCTTCGAGTCTTCGTCGGTACGGATTCGGTAGCCAGCATATCCGGTACTCGGGAATCCTAGGAGTATGGCAGCGTTAGTAGCCCCTGAGCTTATTGGCCAACTGGGACTCGGTAACTTTCTTGGACTTGGGCCCTTTTGGGGTCTTTGACATCGGGTCTTCCTAAAAAGGTCTGATCCATACCCTCAACATAGTAAGGCTGGTTGTGTAGAAGTTACAGAGTCGCACAATTGGGTGATGAGCTATTGAATAAAATAGGCCATACTTAGGAGTCGTCTTGTCTTGTCAACGCGGTCTTTTCCCAAGTCCGGCGGCGGTTGCAAGAACTCAAGTGGCCGCGCTGGTTCGACTTCCAAGAAATACGTGTGGCTCATGATTATTACGTCGCTTCGGTTCGTGGGTGACGATTAGCTTGCCTTCCCAATCACCTTAGCCTTGGCTCTATAAGCATGCGTCTAAGTGTTGGACTTGGATCCACTTAGCATCTCCATGTTTGTAATCATGAGGATGAAGAACACCGCTCACCACCATAAGATCCCTCACCTACTGCTCGGGGATTCGCCCGGGCGGTCCGCTAAAGCCTTGCCTCCATCGTCTCCCTCGGCGTCGTCATCTCCAACTCCGGTGTCACCTACTGCTCCTGCTCCGACTCCATCTTTGGCCATGGCACCCTCGCAAGAAGGGACCGTGACCATGAAGAAGGAGATAGAAGAGGCCGCGGTGAGCGCCTCGGAGATCACCCCGGCCGAGGCGGTGCCAGAATTGAACGCGCTGCCACGGAAGGTGGTCGAACTTTCCGATGATGAGTCAGAGGGTTTGGTTGCCTCTATTACTGCTGCCGCCAGTGTTGGTCCCTTTGAGGCCAGTCCATCTACTCCTTGGGTCACCATGGTACCAGCCATAATCGGTGACTGGGAGTTTGCCCGGAAGCTCTTCATTGAGCTAAACCGGGAGGCCATTAGAATCCCTAGCAATGGGGCCCTGGTTGACCTGGTGAGTGACAATGAGGACACCGTGGAATCTAACATCGACGAGGTGCAGAAGGAAGTTGCCCTGGGCAACGAGAAGGAGAAGGGCACCACGACAGACGACGGGCCACCAAAACAAGCCCCCATGCATCCTAGTCCTCCACCAAGCACTTGAGCTTGGTGACAGTCACCTTGATCGGGCCATTTTGTCCTAGTACCACAAGGATTTTGTTATCCTTGCAGATCGGGATTTGTTTGATGCTGACTCGGTGATCGGTGTAGGAATAATTAGTTAGGGTTTTAAAATTCCCCTTTGTAAATTTGTGTTTTAACAACGTTTGTTAATGAAAAGGCTTCATCGGTCTATTTTTGCAGTTTGAGTGTGCTGATACACAATCTGCATAGGAATAGACCAACGATTCAATCGAGATTCTGATAACTTGGTGTATTCATGAGTCGTTCTGCCCATCCTGAGCTGATCGAGCTTTTAGCTTTTGCTCATTTGTCAGCCAAATATGCGGAAATATCTAATTAGATTTTCCTTTTAAGAAAGGAAATATATTTTTTTAATGAGATGTAAATAGAAACTAACCGAGAGACAATGTTGGGCACATGAATCGAGGCGCACACTGCGGATGCTGAGCGGTTTTTCGGGGATCGTGCAGGCTATGCGGCCATTTAACCCCTCATTTCGCTTCGATGGCAATCACTATTGCACCCTTTTGCATTTTCACATTTGCCTGCTGCCCCCTTTTTTCCCCTTGAGTTCTTCATCTCCCTTGCGTCATCATGGTCTCCGGCCAATAGCAACCTGAGGACTCCATGAGTGCTTTGAGCCAGATGAGCGCCGAGAAGTCATAATCTTCCCAGCCTCCCAAGATCGTGGACCCGGACAAGTATTGGAAGATGTCGACCACGAAGGTGAAGGATTTGAAGAAGCTAAGGGAGCGAGGCCTTCTCTCGGATCCACAGATCTACGAGTGGGTTGCCACTATAGGTTAGGAGCATCCCACCACCGACACCCATCAAGCTGTGGTTTTTATTGAACATTTCAAATGTGGGTTCTGGGTTTTTCTGTCTAAGTTCCTAGAGTGGATCTGTAGACATTACGGGATCGAGCTTGCACATTTGCTGCCGAATGTGGTGGCAAGGCTTAGCATTTTTGCCTTCTTGTGCGAGACATGGCTTGGAGTTAAGCCATATCTGGACCTATGGCGCCACTTTTACTCTGCTACCTATTATTCCAAGAACCTAGCCATCGGGTCAGTCGGTTTTTCCCTAAGGAAGGAAAGCGACTACATAGAATTCCCTGATCAAGACCTCTTGGATAGGATATCAGAGGAAGTGGTTTTACATCCAACTCCATGAAGAAAGCCCGATCAAGGGTCGAGTGTTGATGCCCGTGTCCAATGAAAGGTGGAGATCAGTCCCTCCCATCACAGAGAGGATGCAAAGGCATATTACGCGCATTCAAGAGCTCCGCAACGCATGTGGTGGAGACCTTTGTTAGGTGGAGGATTGTTCCCTTGAAGCAGCGGGACCCAACCTGCACCTACAAAGGGATCTTTGAACCGAATAGGGAATCGACTGAAGGTTCAAGCCCTTACTCCAAGTTCGCCTTTTGTTAGAGAATTTTATTTATGTCTATTTTATCTAACTTCTATTTTGCCATGTTGTGTTAGAAGTGTCTGATGGAGAGATCACCCAGCAGGTGAAGGATATCCTTGACGTTGATATGCTGGACTGGACAGGCATCCCGTTACCATACAACGCCAAGAATCCTCCCCCTCAAGTAAAGGTAGGATTTTTATTAACTTGCTTCTATAACAATGTTGGCGCTTTATTCACTATGGTATACCAGGATGTCATCCCGTTAGGCCCTATTGTCGGGGGGGATGGACATTGGTAGTGATGATGATGAAGATCCCAAACAACTAGCGGTAGGTGCGCCTCTAGAAGATGGACTGACTCAAGTTCCCACAGTTCAAGCTATCAACCCCCAAAGCCGGCTTGGGGGCACAGTAGGGAGACACCGCCGGTGGCCAGACTGAACTCCCGATGGAGACAACCCCCGAACCTGCTCAGGTTGTCGAAAAGAGGAAGACCCAATCACATGGAAGTGTGGAAGAATTCCAATTACGCGCGCCCAAGAGGAGCCGAGGTAAGTCCAAGAGCCCCCCTTCGGTTACCGGTGCTAGTGATGATCGGCCGGCAATGCCACAAGAGACTGAACAAGAGATACCACCCCACTCCAGTGATCAGGTACCACTTAGAGATGTTTTTGACCGTTTGATCGGGGCTTTTAGCCATCTGGATTGTCTTGAACGTGTTCGGGAGGTTCATACTCAGGAGAAAGCCATAACCCCACCAGCAGCCAAACCAATGACTCAATGACCGAGGAACCTAAGATGCTCGATCCCACTTGATCTTGAGTTACTGACTAGTGGATTTGGTTGTGGTTTTTCCCGAGTATCTCCTTGATGTTTTGTTGTTGTTGCAGAAAAGCTAAAACTCTCGAAGGCGCGACAAAGGCTGCTATTGTAGAGCCCAGTGCTACCCCAACCCCTGAGGTGTTGAACATGGTCTTGACAACCATTGTCTAGGCACAGGGGGGCGACGTTGTGCTCTCGGAGAGAAACCCTTCCCAAATACGCGCCCTTATCCAAGAGATGCAAGTCTTTTGTGACCTCTGGGAGGGAGATTAGAAAAGGCCGAGCAGTCTGACTCGAACAACATTAAGCTACAGCAGGAGGTGTACAGTCTTGTAGGGAGTACTGAAGGTAAGCATCGACGTAGTTTTGAAATTTGCCCGTTGCTATTCGAGTCCTGACTTCCTATTATTTTACTCAGGCCTGTGCAAGCACAACGATATCCTTGAAGGGGAGAAGGTGACTCTAAAGCAGCAGGCCAAGGAGTTGCAAAGGAAGCTTGAGGCTGCTGAGGAGCGTCGGGCTGCTATTGAGGAGAAATTGATCGAGGGAGCCATCGCTGCTACTGAGCACATGATCAGAGTCATCAAGAGCCGCCAGCCTAATTTTGACCTGAGCATTATACTGTAGGGCTACAATTGTAGCGAACCAGGCGATGCTGTAAAGCTTCTTGAAGGGATCTGGCCTACGGTCACAGCTTTCGTTGAGTAACTCGATCTCTCCGTTGATGATGATGATGATGAAGATGGTGAGTAAACGCCTTTTTTGCATCAACCATCCTGTTCTAGAAACTATTTAAACGTTGATTTTGCCTTAAGACAGTTTGTAATGTTGAGCATATTATCATTGCTTGTCTTTTAAGAAATTTAATTTGTCTGCGACTTTCTTTTTCGGGTTGCTATGTGCCGTACTCTTATTGAGCGTAGGATTAGAGTAGCTGAGACTCGAGCAGTTTGTAGTACTGCTCCTCCTGGTAATTGTGAGTGTTCAGACATTCTAGCTTTGCCCAACCAGAAAATTTGAGACTAGTGGACTAGTGGAGATATATGTGTAGTAGCCCCCAACTCTTTATTTGAGTAAGACATTTATTCAGATGAAGAATAGAGACATAATTGAACATATCATAGTCCATTTTCCCTTTATATGGACGATCAATAAACATCTTACATAAATAGTAGTTATCACTGTTGAACGACTATCACTTCAGGGTAGCCCCCGAGCCCTTAAAAGGGGTCACACGACGCTACCGGCAGGCTCTAGCCCCCGAGCATGTATAGGTCATGGAGAAGGAAGTGAAGCCACGATATGGAACTGATAAACTTGGGGGATTGAGTTATTTCCAACTCAGTCCATATTTGAAAATCCCCGAATCAGCCTTTTTGATTGTCTGTAAAAGAGGCCCCTGCCCATAGATGACAGTGGTTCTTCTGTGGTTTTAAGGATAAGTAGAGTAATTTTTGTGACTTAATGATTCCATATACGTGAACCACTAGGGATCGAACACTGCATAGAGTGTAATAAACCTCTAGTGACCATGTTTTTTGGAAAAAAATTACGAGCTCCTAGATCATTTGAAGTCGAGTGAGCACAATGTTCCTTCTCATGATTGTACATCGGTATATATGTGAGTACTTTGGTCATTTGAGGTCAAGCACTCCATCAAGTCTTTGGGCCCTCGCGTGACGGTACTTCAAAATTGGATGAGTACTTCAATCATTTGAAGTCGAGCACCCCGTCGAGTGCAATGGACCCTCGCATGATGCATACTTTGGGGTGAATGATCATTTGAATCGTGTGAGGTCAAGAACTCCATCAAGCCTTTGGACCCTCGTATGATTGAATGCTTTGAATTGTACTTTGGACTCGTTTGAGTTCGGGTGTAGTTGTTGCACCAGAAAGTTCTCGCATGATCAAGTACTGTAGAAGTTAGGAAATATGTCACAAAAGTACTTTGTTTTTTGATTAAATTGTTGTTCTTCCTCTTCGACTTGGATTTGCCCATACTTTATTTGTTCGACCGTAGTGCCCATGCATGGGACGCTATTATCATAATGGTGCGACTCGTATCCTATGGGGTTATGGTATGGGTCGTAAAAGCTTGTCATATGCACATGTTATACAGGTAGTTAAGTCATAGGAGGAAAACAAAAATGTGTTGGAGCAGGGCACGCTCTATATATCATAGTATAGGAATCCCTAGTAGTTAATAGGTTATGATAACTTTGATAATTGAACAAGAGGAGAGTTTCGAACTTGTGTACCTTAACCCTTGTGACCAAAACTGTTGGATGCTTGGAACGGTGGCACCCTTCGGGTATTGTCTTCTGAGCTCTAGACATCACGCACCTCTTGTTTTTGTTGATATAAAGATAGTTTTTTCCCGATGGAACATCGGGATGTGTTGATCGGGAATTTTGTTGTTTGTTCTTATGCTGATTGTTTCGATTGAGAATATGGCTCAATTTACTTTCTCAATGATGTCGTAATTGTGTTTCAAAAAACACTTAGCTCAAAATAGCTTTGCACACAATTTGACAATATGCTAGAGTTTAATTTAGGGCCAGGAGGCATCTTTATTACTTTAAGAGTGTACACGGAAGGAAATTACAATTGTAGCCTAATCCGCGTAGATGTTGTATATGCTACTTTTTTTATCTTCTAAAGGGAGACCTTGACTACGTAGCGATTTGCAGCTAGAGGTTGAATCTACACCATTGCTCTTTCCTTTGAACTGGGCCACCTACCTTCTAGATGTAGAGTTGTTTCTTGGGATTGGTATTTACAATGCAGAGGGCACTTCTCCTTTTTTTGTGTGAGATCGGTCTTATTGGTCGATCGTCTATTTGAGTGCTCGGTCTTCTTGCCATGCTTGATGGTTCCTGAGAAAAAGGTGCTCAATCGACCCTATTCGGGGGGTTGAGTCATATGATCGATTAGATTTTCCTTGGGTTTAGGGACCTAACAAATCTAATCTATAGTTGTTTATAATGGCCTCCTTCGAGTTGAGGAGTTGACCAGGGGGCTTTCAACTTGCCTTTACTAGGGGATTGCTCCTCCTAAAAATGTGTTGATTGAGCCAATATAGCCCTGCTCGGGCTATCTTAGTAACACTTAGCATTGTTGAGGCCACCAGACCTCGGAGCCCTTCTCCTTGGCCTCCTAGTTCGCACTCGACATATGGATGCGTTGATGGGATGGTAAAAGGGGAACTGCTCTATTCTTTCTTTGAGGTGGAAACAGACTTCGGCTATTTTGGCGTAGATAGTAGCATTGGCAGTATGTAGAAAAGGATGACCCAAAATTATGGGGGCATTTGGGTTCTGACCGGTGTCCAAGACTACGAAATCTGCTGGCACATATGAGTGCCCAATGCATACGCAGATATTATCTACGATTCCTTCTACCTGGTGAGTCAACCGATCTGCAAACATCAGACGCATGGTTGTGTGCAGTAGGGGCCCAAATTGTAGAACATTATCATAGATTACCTTGGGTATGATGTTTACGCTGGAACCGATGTCGTAGATGACCTCATCAAACTGTTGCTGATCGATAGCTATAGAAATTACCGGACTGCCAAGATCTCCCTTCTTGATTGGCATGGAGTCATCTAGCCAACCTCTTAGACATGGTTTCATGTAGAATCCTGGCTGGGCTATTTCAAAGAAGTGCACAGTCTCCGACCTTTCATTGGTACGTTGGGATGTTCGGATCTCTGACCGCTTGGTGTGGATAACCTTTCGATGCTGAGATGCCACACAGATCTAACAATCCTACACAAGGTGGATCTCATCATTTGAATTGTCGAAATCGGGACCGTGCCCGCTATCCTGTTCAGTAGAAATTTGACCCGAGGATAGATTGATCGGGATAGTTCCGATGTGGATCGAATCGGGCCCTTGTGCCTTGTCGAACAGTTGGTCGATGTTTTCCTGGTGCTCAAATACCAAACTCCCGAAGCGGATGGTTGGTGGCACGTAGCGGGACATCGACATTGGTCGAGGAAATAGGAGGATTTCTCCTATTGCCTCAGATCTATTGGAGCTTGGCTAGATGGTTGCATCGAAAGCATTCGGATCTTGACCACAAGCGTTGTTGAAGATCGGCATGATCACTCTATGCAAAATCACCCTACCTGGCGCACCTCTATTAGTGTTTTTATAGGTAGATATTTGGTTCTTGGAGGAACTCGCCTGATGCAAAGAGCAAGCATAGTAGAGACACGGGATTTATACTGGTTTGGGCCCCTGGGAAGCGAGTAAAAGCCATACGTCTAGTTGCTACTTGTTTGTATTACGATCTCATCGAATAGCGAGATGGCGATTATAAGATGGCTATGCCTAGGAAAGTTTCGATGATTACAACAGGGAGGATAGCTAGCTATTTATATCTAAGGCCTACTTGCCCTACCAGTTACATAGTCATGCCCTAGTTGGAGTCTTGGCGTGATCTTTAGATATCATATCCTTCCTTGAATAGGTGAGTCATGAACCTTTAGGTCTTTGTCGGTACGGATTCGGTAGCTAGCATATCCGGTAGTCAGGAATCCTGGGAGTATGGCACCGTTAAATTGGTCTCTCCAACATTGCCACACATGAGATCTTCACCCCACTCGTACTTCATGTTCTTAAATTTTTTGAAAGGGTGGTTGTAGATGCATATGTTTATCATAAATATTGTAGATCTCGTTGTGTGAATCTTCAGATAGGAACACAAAGGTTGGTGTTGGAGGGGAAATCACTTCACCAACTTGAAGCACAATTCGAAGGTTTCCTAAGGACGAGCTTTTGTCCTAAAAACAAGCACTTTTGGGAGATAACATGAGCTTTCACCTTTTGTTGTAATGCCCTTGTGCAATGAGCATAGAAATATAATTGTGAAAATATTTCTTCGGGTATTTTTGCCACTAACCATTTCAGGTTTGAAGCAAAAAGAATGAAGGATGATGACGCAAGGTATGTCCAACCAATTCATGCAACATTTAATCACATCAATCTAAACTCGATTTTGCATTTGCAAAATTCAAGTATGGGGGATGGGCTTCTTTGAAAAATATTATGCTATATTGTCAATTCACCTTGGTTGTCTCTACCCTTAAGCAATGTTCAATTAGCTAAACAACAATCATGCTCTTTCATCTCCATTTGAGTAAATCTTTGTAGTACTACCTTTTCTACACTAGTGTGTTTTGATTTGGAGATGATTATTGGATCAAAACATACTTGTATAGAAATTGGTTATAGACTAACCCAAGCAGGAAACTCTCAATTCAATTTCGATAAGTCATGAGATGAATTCAAATCGAAGAAGAAGCAAGGCACATGATGAACTCCAATAACTTTGTAAAAAGAAGACAAAGACCATCATGGAGGAACTCAAGTTTGCAGCTCCAATAAATAGTCTCTCGTCAACCAAGGATCAATGAAAATCAAGAAAGGTTGACAAGAGAAAACATGCAACTGTCTGTGTCCTCATCTCCTGGATCTGATGGTGTGTAGACAAGCTAAATGCAAGGAGAGGTCTTGCTCGACAAACCTAAAGCCATAAGCCCTCACCAACAGGAAATTATTCGTGGAAACAAATCAAGGTTCAAGGTATAGAACAATCAATGAGGCGGAAGGTCCAACAAGATGTCAAGATCAAAGAGCAAAAAGATGGCATGACAAAAGGATGAGAAAGAAAGGGTGCAATTTAGGAGACAAGAAGCTCATGAATGACTCAAGCTACGAGGCTAGCCAAACAAGGAAAACTTCAAGAAAAAGGGAAGGACCATCATGAGTCATCTACTCTTCGTCACATGGTGCTACCACGCCCCAATGATAAAGGTAACATCTTAAGGTAAATGGCCATTATTTAATGTTTTTCCTTGACTCTGGTAGGCACATAAATAAGAAACAAACATGTTTGAGTCACAATTTTTACTTGATCAAATCTGATTAACTCAACATGTTTAGTTCATTAATCTTGTTCCTAGCACCACTTTCTTGAGCCCATAGTCTTAACCAAATAAGCTAAAAAATGCACACCTTATCTCTGGAAGGTGATAGTCATAATCACATAATGATTGATACAAAGATGGATAACCCTTCCATAGGTTAAGAAACTCAACCCTTTTTGCAAATGCTACATTCATGCTCAATCTTCTAATCTTATCACCCATGACATAAATGAACAAAGCATATAACATTAACTTTATTTTGTTCAATGTGCCTAAGGTTATAGAAGAATAAGTAAAGTTTTGGTTCTGTTGGTATTTTCCCACCGATAGAGCCCATACACTTGATCTCTACCTTGACTTTATGAGCAGGACACACTTCAAGCAAACTATGGAAGAGTTAGTTGATTCCCTAAATTTCTACAAGTGAAAGTTCTGAATCTATCAAATCAAAATCAAAACTCAAAACCAAGACGGGTTTGGCGGAAGAAGGTGACATCACCATTAGAGGCGCCACCATAGGAGTCCTCGTCTTTAGAGCAAACTAAGGTATTCGATCAATAAACTTCACAAGGAGTAGTCTGGTTCGAAGGACTTAATACACCGAACCCTCATCGAAAGAGCTAGCTTGGGGGAAGGGTATCCCCCATGTATCCAGGTATGTATTTCTTTCCCTTTGTTTTATTTGGTTTGTTTTAATTATTATGTAAAAAATGCATAACTAAAAACAAAATAAAAATTATATTTGCATTAGTTATTTAGAATAATAATGTGTGATCTAGAAATAAAAAACAAAATAAAAAAAAGAGTGTCTAGTTTGCCTTCATTTAAGAGTTGAATAAAATAAAAATGACTCTCTATGATCTCTTAAATGGAAATGATGAATGGTTGCTCTGTTGTAATTCCTTTTAAGTACCTAGTTTTCAGCCTTAAATTCTCCCGAGTTTTGGATAAGATTGTTTTGATATAAGGATTTATTCTGAACTCGAAACTCGTGGGTAGCATATGCTTGATCTAAGTCTAGGTAACTGACGGATATGATACGAGAAGGCCTGAGCTATTGTTTATCCTATTCCGAGTAACACTAAAATTCTAGAGATTTATCTTTTGAAAAACACAAAAATGCTACATGATGAGTTCCTGTATGACAAAGCTTAAAGTCCCACCAGAGTCATACATGTTATTCTAATTTAGAGGAGAATTCTTGATTGAACGCATATATACTTTTGAGGCGTGAAAGCATTGTAGCAACTCCTGATCCATTGCTGAGTTTAGTTTTGCTCAGGGACTGGCATCAGGTAAGATTGGGGGAGCTTGTTTACGGTCACTAACATCAATCATAAACCATCAACATATCCTACATATATACTTAATTTCATCACCAAACATAGGAATAGGGGTTTAAACGAATAAGTTTCATTAGTTTTGGTGAATCTATGTTTGTAGGAGGATTTAATTAGAAAACCATTAAGGTGGACCTAATCATCAGATTTAATCATGCTTATCCACGACGAAACCAATTTAGGAAGACTCTAGAAGACACCGAAAGGCAAACCACCGCGGCAGACCCTGAGAGCATGACATGTGGGGCCGACTAGCCCCACTTGCAGGCCGGCGGCCTACGGGCCCCACGTTTCAGCCTCTCTTCATTATGTCAGTTCTCCACCGCCTTGAAGATCACATCTACGCTGTTGTTTTAAGTCGGTTTGATCCGAGGGTCTAGATTTGATGATGACCCCAATATATACAGCCATGTTCCCCCTCTAGCACAGCCATCCCTTAAACCCTAATTCATATCCTCATCATTAGTGTCAAAGCCAGCAATCAAGAGAAGATTAGTCCTCTAAGTTAGGATCTAGTCTTGTAAGTAGAAATAGGGAGATAGAGAGTGAGGGAAGAGTTTGGAGGTAGTATCGGCCTATCAATGCTCTCTCTATGGCTTGTACCTTGGCGGATTCAAGTTCTACCTGAGCTTACATCTAAGATTTCTCTGGTAATCAACTTCTAATTTAAGTAAGTATCATGTTTATATTGTTCTTTAGGTTTGCGACTCTTTCGAGTGCTTTAATCTATTGGCCATAGGCTAAAGTAGTAATCAGTAGTGTAAGCGTGGTGCATAGACTTCGTTACTCATGGATGTACCCTATATTCTGGACCGATGGTAGATCATGAGGGTGACTATTATAGCCTCGTTGAGTCCTTCATAGTCCACCTCTCGTTTATAGGCCAATTAAGACCCGGTTACTACGGAAAGCATCCTCTGTTGGTGTCTTTCCTTAGTAATGTCCCTAGTTGAACAACAGAAGACTAGCTTACCCAAGTCAGAACAAGAGAACCCTAGTAATCCTCTCTATGCTCCTGTTTATCATAACCTTGTTGCTACCCCTAGTTAAGTTATATTGTAGTCAATCTCACACGTTTCCCTATGGATACGATACTTGGAATACTTCTAGGTGAAAGCTACAGCGTTATCCATGCGCTTGCAGATTTATCTGTGTGTGTTAATAAATACCAACACTCACCTAAACAATTCTAGTTTGCTAGGTCACACAAACCTGAGCAACTAGTACTCAGACAACTAGGGAGCTCCTACACAAACTAGTATGCAAAAGCACCAAGCCTAAGCTCATTAGCAATGCTCAATAACAAGGCTACGTAAGCCAAATTAGAGGGCTCAAATTACTTAGCTACACAAACTAAGCAATGTAACTAGCAAGGCTACTCAAGCCAACTAGTTATGCAAGAGAGCTATTTCTAAGCTACACAAGCAAAGAAAGCAACTAGCAAGCTACTCAAGCTAACTAGTTACAAGAGCAACTACACAAGCACAATGTATATAAACAAGTAGATACAAGCTTATGTGTGGAGATTGCAAACCAATGGGAAGATGATGACACGGTGATTTTTATCCCGAGGTTCGGTGGTTTTCCAACCACTTAATCCCCGTTGAGACAAGCTCCAAGGTTGCTGCCGGTCCTCTTGCTAGTGGTTACCCACAAGTCACACTCTCCCACGTGGAGTGCTTACCACAAGCTCTAGCACTTTGACACGGCCAGACCACTTGTCGCCCTTCACATCGCACTCTAGTAGAGTTGCTCTTCGTGGCTCCTGTGGGGTGAGCACAACACCCCTCACAATCACTTCTCCGAAGCACCGCACAAGATTCTTTGCGTGCTTTGACGAAGACCACACCACCAAGCCGTCTAGGAGGTGGCGAGTGTTGATGGTCGATATCAGCTAAAATAGACGATTCAGGCATAGCGCACAGTTAAGGTCATGCCCTATAAGGAATAGATCTACCAAATAACGATCCCCACTCCACGGTGCTAACAGTGGGGTGTGATTCAGAATCACACAGGCCGTGATAACGGGCCACGGAACGGTTTTCATTGACCAATAGATCTATTCAAGACAAAACTTGCCTTAAACCGCACACTATGCACGATCAAGATTGACATAAAACAACCGATAAAACATAACTCATTGTTTAAGGTGTAGATTAGATTAATTTAGATTAACAAATGATGGGTTAAACAGGATATAAGGCCGATCTAGATCAATCTCAATCGGGCGAAATGATATTGCTGTAATTAAATAAATAATAGAATCAATAAGCAATATCGGTAACTTAATGAATATATCCGAAGGAACGCCACCCTTAGATAGAGCCAATAACTTGACCTTAATCTAGTTCGAGCAGTGGAGGTCGATCGGATCGATGCAGCCGTACTTGAACTAAACAAGAGTTGATAACTAGCTTATACCAGAGTCACAATGGAGGTCAACCGGATCGATGTAGCTATACGGACAGAAGTATAAGCCATGACGGTACTTATAGACAAGCCGGAGGTCGGTCGGACCGACGTAGCCCTGCTCGCTGAAGAACTCACTGAGATCTACTCTACTCCTACTCCTAAGGGATGGTCGGAGCCGAAAAAAGTAAGGAACTTGTATTTGATTTATTGTGTGTCCTTTACAATAGCCGGGGTCCAATATTTATACCCAGAACCTACGCATGAATCCTACTTAAGCATGACTCATTACAATTTTTGGCCTAGAAGAAAATATTCCTAATTTAAGATAACTTGGACCCTAATCTTTCCCTTTTTGTAGAGTCCAGCATGATTTTCCGAGAACCGCTCATAGCTTTTGTCATTATCTGCTGGCGCTATATGGAGAAAGCCAATTCTAGTGCTACATTTGAATCAGTTGATACCGATCTTCACGCAATCGATTCCTTGATGACATGATCTTGGGAGCTTTCGAGTCCCTGCAATTCTTCTTCCAAATTTTGGTGTAAACAACACCCAATTTAACCATCAACATTCCACCCAAATCAAGGTAAAACAACATCACATGTGCCATATTTTGTTTATAATTCACCTAGTTCCACTTGTACTTGGAAAATTTATTTGTATTTAGGAAAAATTACAAAAATGGACAAATGACGTGCATAGGAGGCAATGGGACGTGGCAGGGGGGCTGTGGGCCCACATGCCACGTCGGCCAATGCCATGTGGCATCGCCCGATGGCCCCACACCCCTTGCCATGTCACTGATCTGTGGGATGGCCTCCTCACTGCTTCTCCAGCGTTGATCCATGGCGGTTTGATCCAAAGGTACACGTTGAGCTGCCACGGATCCATGGGCCCACTGTCATTCACTTGGAGGTGCCAAACCGACCTCCAAACCACCATTCTGACCATGGCAACTGACCTACCTACCATGCAATCGCCTCCAAGGGCCAACCTCCTTGTCGTTGGATGACAAGGCGGTGGGATGGATGGTCGGCCGACGCCCCTTGGCGTTGCCCGACGGCCAAGTCACCCCAAACTGCCTCATCTTCGCCTACAATTATCTCCATGCCCTCTAGACACTATAAAAGGGGCTATGGTTATCGGTGGAGATCATCACTCAAGCAGCTCTCAAACATTCCAAGTGTTCCAAGCTCTCAGAAGCTCTCTAGAGTAGTAGCTTAGAAATAGTATCTAGCTAGTAGTGATAAGAGTAGAGCGGAGCTCACCTTGAAGTCTGGAAGAGTCTTCTAGTCTGGTATAGCTCCTCTTGTAATCTTTCTTTTAGCATTTACTTTATTCAGTAGTTTACTTTATCAAGTACTTTATTCAGTAATATAGCTCTGCTTAGTTCAAGTTCTGTCTTACTATTGTCTATCATTAGTGAGCTTAGGTGCTTGTCCTTTGGCATTTGCATCATTATTATCTTAGTGTTTAGTTTGTTCATCGTTAGTACTTGTTTTACCATCTAGTTAGGGAGTTTTGATCTTATTTCATCGAAGCTCAGATCGAAACAACGAGTTTATAGATTAAGCATGGTGCTTAGGCTATATCTTGCCTGTAGGTACGACTAGATCCCGGGATAGATTGTGGTAGTGGCAGGTGGTGATAGCCCTGTCCTTCCTCTGTATTCTACCATGTAGGGTCTAGTTATTAAAATGTAGGGCTCATTGTGCTTTGTGCCTGATTGAATTCAGGGCAAGTACGCCCCTCGTACTAAGGACGATCTCACTATCATTAAGTTACTTTTGTTGATAAAGATTACATATTCTACTTCTTACACTCAGCTACACTACACTTCTAGTTACCTCTGTCTGTGTGATCAAAATCCTTTTTATCTTTTTTTCGTCCATCATCCATACTACCCTCATCACCCCCATGTTGCTAGACATACTTACTTAGTTTACCTAACCATAGTACCCAAACATGTCCTCCCGCCTTCCTTTGGGAAAATATAAATTCGACACTTGGTACTCACCAAGCGAAGTGCTACATGATAGTTCTGTGCGCTTGCAGAATCCCCTTTCCTATATACACACATACGAACTGTCAACAACAACCTCCAAGAGTAACCAGCACCACTGGCTTGCAACTCGATCACCTAGTGCCACTTGATGCAATCTTGCAATGCAACGCACTAGAATCACTCACTCACAATCTGATGCAATCGCAATGCGCACCAGTGAGTTAGGGCTCCCAAGCACTCTCAAGCATGGACACTAAGTCCCCAAGGTGCTCAACCAGCCCCAAGGCCAAGCACCATCTCTATTTATAGCCCACAAGCCAAATAGAACCGTTACTCTCTTAGAGCTCATTTCTATGTGGGCACCTGAAAGCTCTAGTTTGGTTTTGGTGAATTGATGAAACCCTAAGTGCTAACCTAGTTTATCAAAGTGATTATGAGATAGGCAGCATGACTCCAAGTGATGAAGCAATGGTGAAGATCATGATGATGGTGATGGCATAGTGATGATCAAATGCTTGAACTTGGAAAAGAAGAAAGAGAAAAAAAAAGGCTCAAGGCAAAGGTATAAATAGTAGGAGCCATTTTGTTTTAGTGATCGAGACACTTAGCGAGTGTGATCACATTTAGGATCGATAGCCATACTATTAAGAGGGATGAAACTCGTATCGAAATGCGGTTATCAAAGTGCCACTAGATGCTCTAACTCATTGCATATGCATTTAGGATCTAGTGGAGAGCTAACACTCTTGAAAATGTTTGTGAAAATATGCTAACACATGTGCACAAGGTGATACACTTGGTGGTTGGCACATTTGAGCAAGGGTTAGAAACTTCACCGGCAGAGTGTCTGTCCGTAGAGTGCGGATAGTCCGATGGTGCCACCGGCGCCCTATACAGAAAAGGCAGGGTTTTACATACTGCATCGGACGCTGGTCACGCTGTGACCGGACGCTGGGTTCAGAGTCCGGTCAGTGACAACAGTGAGCAGGCGGTCTCATTCTTGTGACCAAATGCTGGTGCGAAAACTGACCGGACGCTCAGGGTCTGAGTCCAGTCAGTGCTAACGTACGTTGACGTGGGGCGCACAGAGGAGACATTGAGTGACCGAACGCTGGGTGTGTCCGATCGGGCATGACCGGATGTGTCTGGTCGTGAAATTTCACGTTTGGAACCTTACTGGAAACGACCAGACGCTGGGGTCCTGCATTCGGTCACTTTGCAGCAGCGCGTCCGGTCATCACTTGACTGTTGGGATCTGGCGCTCAGTATTTGAAGAGAAGGGACACATGGCGTGCATCATGCGACCGGACGCTGAGGTCCAGCGTCCGGTCGATCTGACCGGCGTGTCCGGTCGGCCCGTGTTCAGTGCAGTGAAGGGGTACAATGGCTCTATTTCATGGGGCTTCTATTTAAGCCCCACGGTCGGCTCAAGCTCACTCTCTTGGACATTTTTCATTAACATAGCAACCTTGTGAGCTTAGCCAAAGTCCTCCCACTCATCTCCATCATTGATCCATCATCATTGTGAGATTGGGAGAGAATCTAAGTGCATTGCTTGAGTGATTGCATCTAGTGGCACTTGGTATTCGTGTTTTGCTGTGGGATTCACTTATTTCTCTTGGTGGTTGCCACCACCTAGATGGCTTGGAGCAGCGGTGGAGGATTGGCATGAGTTGGTGATTGTTCGTGGCCATCTCCGGTGATTGTGAGGGAATTTATACCTTCCCCGGCGGAGCGCCGAAAGTTAACTCTAGTGGATTACTCGTGTCATTGAGTTACCTCACTTGTGGGTAGGTTCTTGCGGTGTCCAATTGTGTGGATGAGGTTCGTGCAACACCTCTTAGTCACTTAACCACCAAGTGTTGGTCGACACAATAGGGACGTAGTGTGTTGGCAAGCACGTGAACCTCAGAAGAAAATTGGTTGTCTCTTGCCCTTTGGTATTCTCCCGGTGATTAATAAAGTATTCATCTTGTGATTGGTTCACTCCTCTACGCGGCGGTATAATCACCTCACTTACTCATTTACATTCCCGCAAACTAGCTATATCAAGCTCTTTAGTGTAGCTAGAATTGAGAGCTTGCTTTGTGGTTTAAGTTCATCTAGTGGAGCTCTTTAGTGTAGCAATTGTGAGAGCTCTTAGTGAGTAGTGACCTAGTGGATTGTGTGCCTAGTGATCATAACAACTAGAATTATTGGATAGGTAGCTTGCAACCCTTGTAGAGCTAGAGCAAGTTTGCATTTCGCTATTTGTTATACTAATCAAATTGCTCTAGTTGATTTGTAGATTTTAAATAGACTGTTCACCCCCCCTCTTGCCATATTAGGACCTTTCAAGTGGTATCGGGGCTGTGGTCACCATTTAATTGAAGGCTTAACAACCTCGGTGTCAAATTATGGCTCAAGTTGTGTTCAACCATGTGGGGGGCAAACCACCATTCTTTGATGGCACATGCTATGATTATTGGAAGAGAAAGATAAAGATGTATCTTGGTTCAATCAATGATAAAGTATGGGATGTGTCCGAAAATGACTATGCTATCATTGATCCCGACAATCCCACCAACCTAGACAAGACCAACAAGCAATGCAATACAATGGCTCTCAACACCATATACAATGCCATTGATTCCAAGGATTGTGAAAGAGCAAATGAGTTGTGGAGGAGATTGGAGGAAACATATGAGGGCACACTGGTGGTGAAGAGTGCCAAGTTGTACATCCTCAAGGATAAGTTGACAAGCTTCAAGATGAAGGATGATGAGAGCATTCCGGAGATGTTCCATCGATTGCAAGTGATTGTCAATGATTTAAAGGCATTGGGAGAGAAGATCAAGGATGATGATGTCTCTCATCGGTTCTTGATGTGCCTACCTCCAAGATTTGAGATGTTGAGATTGCTTATCATAAGAGGAGGATTGAAGGAGATTACCCCTAACCAAGTACTAGGTGATATCATGACACAAGAGACATACCGAGTGGAAAGAGAAGGGGTTGACAAGGATGATAAGAAGGAAGACGAAGATAAGAAAAAGAAGAGTGTAGCATTCAAGGCTAGCTCATCATCCAAGAACAAGGGCAAGTCCAAGAAATAATCAAGTGATGATGATGATCTTAGTGATATTGATGATGAAGCTATGGCTCTATTTGTGTGCAAGATAGGCAAATTCATGAAGAAGAAGGGCTATGGTGCAAGAAAGAGAAGAGATCACACTAAAAGCAAAGAATATGTGACAAGATGCTACAATTGCAAGAGCCCCAATCACGTTGTAGCGGATTGTCCCTATAATAGTGACAATGATGAGGATGAGAAGAAGCACAAGAAGGACAAGAAAGAAAAGAAGGAGAAGAAGGAGAAGAGAA
The DNA here is from genome assembly GCA_904845875.1 of Miscanthus lutarioriparius. Taxonomy (NCBI): domain Eukaryota; kingdom Viridiplantae; phylum Streptophyta; class Magnoliopsida; order Poales; family Poaceae; genus Miscanthus; species Miscanthus lutarioriparius. The sequence goes on along the minus strand of CAJGYO010000014.1, from coordinate 86,136,740 downwards.
TGACATTCCAAAAGAAGAAGAAGGGTGGAGGCTATGTGGTCACATGGGATAGTGATGGCTCTTCGGATAGTGATGACTCTAGTGATAATGGCAAGAAATCTATCAAGAAAGCACTAGCAAGTATCGCCATCAACAACAAGCCCTCCATCTTCGACACTCCATCGACATGCCTCATGGCAAAGCCTACTAAGGTAAAATATGATGTGAATGATGATGATGAATGTGAAAGTGATGCTTGTAGGAGTGATGATGATGATGAGGAATACTAGGAGGAGCTTATGGACATGTGTGAGCAAGTGTACACTTGCTTTGAGATGAAGAGAAAGGAGTGCAAGGAATTGAGCAAGTCAAATTTCTTGAGCAATCCCTTGATAAGCTAAATGCCACTCATGAGAGGCTAATGGAAGCCCATGAGAAGCTTGGCAAAGCTCACACTAAGCTTGAAAAGGCTCACTCCTCTCTCATTGAGCAAGTCAAAATGGAGGAAGCCAAGAAGGAGCAAGTGATTGTTTCTTGTGATGTGGGACTAACATGTGATCTTATTGATGAATCTTTTTATAAGCCCATTATAGTTGCTCTCACTAACACTTCTTATAGCACTACTACTTCTACTTCACCTTTGAGTGATGGTCTCACTTGTGATGCCTCACTAATGGTGGAAAATGAGACCCATTAGAAGGAGGTGAATGAGCTCACTCATGCCTTAGGCAATGCCTATGGTGGAGATGCCCGCTTGTTAAAATGCTTGGGTAGCCAAAGGTTTTCTCTCAACAAAGAGGGATTAGGCTATACCCCCAAGAAAGGCAAGGCGGCCTTTGTCACTTCCAAAGTTAGCTTTGTGAAGGGCAATGGTTGGTTTTGCAATAGATGCAAGCAAGTTGGGCATATAGAGCAATATTGTAAGATTAACAAGAACAAGCTACCTAATGTATCCTCAATTAAATTTGATTCTTGTTACATGCTTTTTAAGGGTGCCAATGGTGTGAAGGCTAAGTTCATTGGTACACCAATTGTGGGCCTAAAGAAGAAGGCCATTTGGGTACCAAAGACCTTGGTAACTAACCTACAAGGACCCAAGCAAGTTTGGGTACCTAAAAGAAATTGATCTTCTTTTGTAGGTCAATTATAAAGCCGGAGGAAGGCATTGGGTGCTTGATAGTGGGTGCACACAACACATGACCGATGATCCAAGAATGTTCAATTCAATCAATGAAAACAAGAGCAATGGGATTGATAGTATCACATTTGGTGACAATGGCAAAGGCAAGGTAAAAATGCTTGGTAAGATTGCAATATCCAATGACTTGAGCATTTCCAATGTGCTACTAGTAGAGAGCTTGAACTTCAACCTATTGTCGGTAGCTCAATTGTGTGATCTTGTTTCAAGTGCATATTTGGTGTGGATGATGTAGAGATCATAAGTGTAGATGGCTCTAACTTGATATTCAAAGGATTTAGATATGAGAATCTATACTTGGTTGATTTCAATGCTAGAGAAGCTCAATTGTCAACATGTTTGATCACTAAGTCTAGCATGGGTTGGTTATGGCATAGAAGGCTTGGTCATGTTGGAATGAAATAATTAAACAAGTTGATCAAGCATGACTTAGTTAGAGGCTTGAAAGATGTCACATTTGAGAAGGATAAGCTATGTAGGGCATGTCAAGCCGGAAAGCAAGTTGGTAACACACATCCTAAGAAAAGCATGATGAGCACATCTAAGGCATTTGAGTTGATGCACATGGACTTGTTTGGACCAACCACATACACTTGCATTGGTGGAAACAAATATGGATTTGTAATTATGGATGATTTCACTAGATACACATGGGTATTCTTTCTAGTGGATAAGAGTGATGTGTTTGCAACATTCAAATCATTTATCAAGGGCATTCACAATGAGTTTGAAACAACTATCAAGAAAGTTAGAAGTGACAATGGTAGTGAATTCAAAAACACTAGAATTGATGAGTTGTGTGATGAATTTGAAATTAGACATCAATTCTTGGCCAAGTACACTCCACAATCAAATGGCCTAGTTGAAAGAAAGAATAGAACTTTGATTGACATGGCAAGATCAATGTTGAGTGAGTACAATGTGAGTCATTCATTTTGGGCCCAAGCAATCAACATGGCTTGCTATTATAGCAACCGACTCTATTGTCACCCCATGATGGAGAAGACACCTTATGAGCTATTGAATGGAAGAAAGCCCAATATAGCATACTTTCGGGTCTTTGGTTGTAAATGCTACATATTGAAGAAAGGCACTAGATTGAGCAAGTTTGAAAAGAAATGCGATGAAGGTTTCTTGCTTGGTTACTCCACTACTAGCAAGGCATATAGAGTTTAGAATTTGGCTAGTGGTACTCTTGAGGAGGTTCATGATGTGGAATTTGATGAAACAAATGGTTCCCAAGAGGAAGATGAGAATCTAGATGATGTAAGAGGCACTCAATTGGTCAATGCAATGAAGAACATGGACATTGGTGATATAAGGCCTAGAGAAGTGATTGATGTTGAAGATGACAAGAATCAAGTGCTCTCTAACTCAAATGTGCAAGCTAGTGGTTCTCATGATCAAGTTCAAGCAAGTACTAGTCATGACAAAGTGCAAGATCAACAACAAGTGGCTAGTTCATCATCTCAACCAAGTGATCAACCAAATGCAAGCAATCAAGTGCAAGTGCTTCAACCAACCAATGTTGCAATAGATCATCCATTGGACACTATCATTGGTGATATTTCAAGAGGTGTGCAAACTAGATCAAGATTAGCCTCATTTTGTGAGCATTTCTCATTTGTGTCATCCATTGAACCTAAGAAGATAAATGAAGCTTTGAAGAATGTTGATTGGATCAATGCTATGCATGAAGAGCTAAATAACTTCACAAGAAACCAAGTATGGGAGTTAGTTGAGAGGCCTAAGGATCATAATGTGATTGGAACCAAGTGGGTCTTTCGGAACAAGCAAGATCAAGATGGGATAGTAATACGGAATAAAGCAAGATTAGTGGCTCAAGGTTACACTCAAGTTGAAGGTCTTGACTTTGGAGAAACATATGCCCCGGTTGCAAGATTGGAAGCAATTAGGATCTTGTTAGCCTATACTTGTAACCACAACATCAAGTTGTACCAAATGGATGTAAAGAGTGCATTTCTCAATGGGTACATCAATGAGCTTGTGTATGTTGAGCAACCTCCCGATTTTGAAGATGAAAAGAAACCCAACCATGTTTACAAGTTGAGAAAGCCTTTGTATGGATTGAAACAAGCACCTAGAGCATGGTATGAGAGATTGAGGGATTTCCTACTCTCTAAGGGATTCAAGATGGGAAAGGTTGACACCACTTTCTTCACCAAGAAGCTTGGAAATGACTTATTTGTATTGCAAATCTATGTTGATGATACCATATTTGGGTCAACAAATCAAGATTTTTGTGAGGAGTTTGGGAAGATGATGGCAAGTGAGTTTGTTATGTCCATGATTGGAGAGCTTAGTTACTTCCTTGGTCTTCAAATCAAGCAAATGAAGAATGGCACATTTGTGAGTCAAGGCAAGTACATCAAGGATATGCTCAAGAAGTTTGGAATGGATGATAGTAAAGCTATTAGTACACCAATGGGGACAAGTGGAAGCTTGGATAGTGATGCTAGTGGCAACATGGTGGATCAAAAGATGTATCGGTCTATGATTGGAAGCCTACTCTATGTGACCGCATCAAGGCCGGATGTGATGTTTAGTGTATGCATGTGTGCTAGATTTCAAGCCTCACCAAGAGAGAGTCATTTGAAGGCAACAAAGAGAATATTGAGGTACTTGAAGCATACACAAAATGTTGGATTGTGGTATCCCAAAGGAGCAAGATTTGAGTTGATTGGATATTTGGACTCCGATTATGCGGGATGCAAAGTTGAGAGAAAGAGCACATCGGGCACATGTCAACTATTGGGAAGATCACTTGTGTCTTGGTCATCAAAGAAGCAAAATAGTGTGGCACTTTCAACCACCGAAGCAGAGTACATTTCGGCCAGTAGTTGTTGTGCTCAATTACTTTAGATGAAGGCTACTTTGAGTGACTTTGGGATCAAATTCAAGCAAGTGCCATTGCTATGTGACAATGAGAGTGCCATAAAGCTCACCAACAACCCGGTTCAACATTCAAGAACAAAGCACATAGATGTCTGTCATCACTTCATAAGAGATCACCAACAAAAAGGGGACATTTGCATTAAGAGTGTTGGCACCGATGATCAACTTGCCGATATCTTCACCAAGCCACTTGATGAGAAGAGGTTTTGCAAGCTAAGGAATAAATTGAACATACTTGATTTCTCCAATATGTGTTGATGCACCCCCACTTATATGACATGCCTCTCCTTCGAGCAATCCAAGGTAAAAGTTGATTGGCATGGCATACATCCTTGCTAAGGACATGTTTAGTGCATCTAGACATCTTTCACATTTAAATAGGCTCATTCATGAAAATCAAATGTATTTGATGCTTGTATGGTACCACTATTGCTTCTATGCTTAGTTTGATCTAGTGGTAGCATATGACATGTTTGTGGGCTTGTAAACCTAGTGTTTGATCTAGAAAATGAGCTCTAAGTGTTTAACTCAACATGGTACAAGATAACCCTTATTTGGAGGTGTGAAGAAGCTTGTCCTTGGATCAAACTGAGTTAAATATCTTTTGCAAGTGATCTAGATTAAACCAAATTGGGAAAATGATCCTCACTTCACATGGTTCCACCCCAACCTATCTAAAATTTGAGCCCTCTTTTTGTGCTAATTGTTGACAAAGGGGGAGAGAAATTCACAAAGATAGTAAGATAAGGGGAGCAAACAAATGAAATGACATTGTAAGGGGATCAAATCAAAATTGTACACAAGTAGGGGAGCAAGCTCATAAACTTGAATGTTGCATTTGAATGTGTATTTCATATATTTGCTTGCGTGGCACAAGTTTTAAATTTCAATATCCATGCTTGTGTGGTGTATGCTAGTTCTATTCTTGAATGGTGAAATGAAAAACTAGCATGCATAGGCTAAAGTAACTATACTTATGTTCATTTTATAGAAACTAGACCCTTGTTTGTAATGTTGATCTCATGGGGTATTCTAGTTTTTGTGTATGTCTAGTTACTAATGGTGCTAAGGATGGTATATTGGTGCACTCCGATTGGTATCACGCTTCAAAGGTCCATCTCTTATACCTTAGCATCATTTGGTAGACATTGTCTCCTATATTTCCTATCTAAGCATATGTGAAAGCTTCAATCCAAACTCTTAGCACATATGTAGGGGGAGCAATTGCTACCATATGGAGTTCATGAAACTTGTCCATATCCTTTTACACATAGTAAATATGCTTGGGCAAGCAACATGAATTTAATTGAATTTCAATTCATATCTTTGTGAAAGGGTTGTCATCAATTACCAAAAAGGGGGAGATTGAAAGCTCTAGTTTGGTTTTGGTGAATTGATGAAACCTTAAGCGCTAACCTAGTTTATCAAAGTGATTATGAGATAAGTAGCACTACTCCAAGTGATGAAGCAATGGTGAAGATCATGATGATGGTGATGGCATAGTGATGATCAAATGCTTGAACTTGGAAAAGAAGAAAGAGAAAAACAAAAGGCTCAAGGCAAAGGTATAAATAGTTGGAGCCATTTTGTTTCAGTGATCGAGACACTTAGCGAGTGTGATCATATTTAGTATCGATAGCCGTACTATTAAGAGGGGTGAAACTCGTATCGAAATGCGGTTATCAAAGTGCCACTAGATGCTCTAACTCATTGCATATGCATTTAGGATCTAGTAGAGAGCTAACACCCTTGAAAATGTTTGTGAAAATATGCTAACACATGTGCACAAGGTGATACACTTGGTGGTTGGCACATTTGAGAAAGGGTTAGAAACTTCACCGGTGCCCTATACAGAAAAGACAGGGTTTTATAGACTGCACCGGACACTAGTCACGCTGTGACCGGACGCTGGGTTCAGAGTCTGGTCAGTGACAGCAGTGAGCAGGCAATCTCGGTCTTGTGACCGAACGCTGGTGCGAAAACTGACCGGACGCTCAGGGTCTAATTCCGGTCAGTGCTAACGTACGCTGACGTGGGGCGCACAGAGGAGACACTGAGTGACCGGACGTTGGGTGTGTCCGGTCGGGCATGACCGGACGCGTCCGGTTGTGAAATTTCGCGTTTGGAACCTTACTGGAAACGACCAGACGCTGGGGTCCTATGTCCGGTCACTTCACAGCAGCGCGTCCGGTTATCACTTGACCATTGGGATCTGGCGCTCAGTATTTGAAGAGAAGGGACACATGGTGTGCATCGCGCGACGGGACGCTGTGGTCCAGCATCCGATCGATCTAACCAGCGCGTCCGGTCGGCCCGTGTTTAGTGTAGTGAAGGGGTACAACGGCTCTATTTCGTGGGGCTTCTATTTAAGCCCCATGGCCGGCTCAAGCTCACTCTCTTGGACATTTTTCATTGACATAGCAACCTTGTGAGCTTAGCCAAAGTCCTCCCACTCATCTCCATCATTGATCCATCATCATTGTGAGATTGGGAGAGAATCCAAGTGCATTGCTTGAGTGATTGCATCTAGAGGCACTTGGTATTCGTGGTTTGCTGTGGAATTCACTTGTTTATCTTGGTGGTTGCCACCACCTAGATTGCTTGGAGCAGCGGTGGAGGATTGGCATGAGTTGGTGATTGTTCGTGGCCATCTCCGGTGATTGTGAGAGGATTTGTACCTTCCCCGGTGGAGTGCTGAAAGGTAACTCTAGTGGATTGCTCATGTCATTGAGTTACCTCACTTGTGGGTAGGTTCTTGCGGTGTCCAATTGTGTGGACGAGGTTCGTGCAACACCTCTTAGCTGCCGAAACACCAAGTGTTGGTCGACACAACGGGGACGTAGCGTGTTGGCAAGCATGTGAACCTTGGAAGAAAATTGATTGTCTCTTACCCTTTGGTATTCTCCCAGTGATTGATAAAGTATTCATCTTGTGATTGGTTCACTCCTTGCGCGGTGGTATAATCACCTCACTTACTCATTTACATTCCCGCAAACTAGCTATATCAAGCTCTTTAGTGTAGCTAGAATTGAGAGCTTGCTTTGTGGTTTAAGTTCATCTAGTGGAGCTCTTTAGTGTAGCAATTGTGAGAGCTCTTAGTGAGTAGTGACCTAGTGGATTGTGTGCCTAGTGATCATAACAACTAGAATTATTGGATAGGTGGCTTGCAACCCTTGTAGAGCTAGAGCAAGTTTGCATTTCGCTATTTGTTATACTAATCAAATTTCTCTAGTTGATTTGTAGATTTTAAATAGGCTATTTACCCCCGTCTAGCCATATTAGGCCCTTTCAGCACTGGGCAACACTGTGTCACACCGGACATGCGTTGGCGGTGCCCCAATGGTTGAATTACAATAGCTAGTTTGAACTAGCTGTTGGGCTACGTGGCATCAGACAATAGGGGGTGGTGCACCTTGCTAGGCATGGCGGTGCCCAAACATGTTTTCTCCCCTCTCTGGATAATTAGGGTGGTGCCATCGGACAAGGGGTGGCGGTGCCCAACTTTTCTAATCCTTGAAGTCGTTAGCCTCTAGAAAATTAGGGTGGTGCCCTAGTGGTGGCACCTTGCATGGGGTGGCGATTCACCTTGCATGGGGTGGCGGTGCACACCAGATGGTGGTGCCATGCCCCACTCACAAACATCGCGTTGGCTGCATGTTTGGTTGCTTTTTTGACCCATGGACAACCCAAACATCTCTCCGCAAGCGATGCTAACTCTCAAACTATTTTCTCAAACATGTTTAGAGCCAAGTTAGGGTTTCCAAAATATTTTTCATAAACATTTTTGCTTGCTCTTACTATGCCACTCGATCTTGGCAACATATGCAGTTAGATCACTTGAGTGGCACTAGATGACCGATATGCAAACAAGTTTGCCCCTCTTAATAGTATGGCCATCTATCCTAAACCCAGTCATGCACTTCTCTACACAACCTTTGAACGGTGAAATGAAATGCCCTATACTTTATACCTTTGCCTTGGGTATTCCATTCCATCTCCTCCAATGTTGATGCTACACAAGCACCAACCTCGATCAATAAATGATATGATCCACTTCATATCATCATGTGACCTTATTGGTTCATCGATCTTGACCTCACTTGGATTTCACCATTGCCTTGGTCCATTGGTGCCAAGTCTTTGCTCAAGCTTCCCTGCCATGTGGTTTATCGCTTCAAAGCCTCCGACTTGCCGTTCACACTTGCAGCTAGTCCATCAAGCCAAGCCTCATCTTGATCTTTTCTCCACCTAGTCACATGACTCCATGTCATGTCTCATATGCAATGAGCTCCTTCATCACATGTGTGAGCTTTGCAACATATCCAAGCCATTTTCACCTCCATGGCATGTGTTGCTCACACAAGTGTACATGTGGACTAATCACATGTGTATCTCACATAAACACATGTTAGTCCACCTACACTACTACAGATTGACTTTTCACCATCGCCACTTTCACTATCGTGGCTATAGAAGCGACGGTGTTATACTTCCACCGCCGGTTGGACCGATAGCGAGGCCTCTAAGGGAAGGAAATAAACAGTTCAAAACCATCAATGTGGCGGTGGTAGTGGGTTGAATTCCACCATCGTTTGGAATGCCAAGCCGACAAGGATAGGCGTTATGGCTGCTGGCCCTACACGACCGTTTGGTGTACCGGCGGTAGTAAATTCAGCGTGAGTTATTTCCCTATTTCCCAACTACCAACAACACAGTTGCATCACCATTACTTTCCTATGGAGTATATACCTCATCTTCCCTAATGCTTATACTGCTCCTCTCTGCTTCTCCATCTTCAAGGTTGGCCTATTTAAGCGGGGGTTGGATACGCTTCTTGGCAATCCACACACTCCTTCCTCCTTAGATATAGATAGATACAAGCAAAGCTCTTGAGCCAACCAGCTATATTTTCTTCATCACCATGGCGCTCCTTCTCTAACTCCTCTGGCGGCAACAACGGCGTTGGGAGAAGGCCTTCAAGATTGGGTACTACCAACATCTAGGCGCAGCGGGGCTGCTCGATCTAGGTGCTAGTGGAATTTTTGCGATTAAGGGGGTTCACTTATTTGGGCAAGCCAAGGGGTACTCAATGCACTTTGGTATCCCTAGTTTGCCCTACGCATTTCTTGTGCCAATTCACCATCCCAGTGCCCTAGTGATCCTTCTTCCTCTAGAGTAGTAGTGACGATGGCGGCGCTTCTCTTCCCCGCTTGGCTGCCTCCTCTACTTCAATGCCTCTATCTCCCTTGCGCTCGCGACCATGAGAGGTGCAGCAAGGAAGATAAAGCACATCACTGAGATGCCCCTCTTCTTTCCTCTCTCTCTCATGCGCTCATGACCATGAGAGGTGCAGGAGCAGGGAAGGTAAAGCACCTCACTGAGATGCTGGTGGAAATTTTGTGAGGTGCTACCTTGTCCTTAGCTTGCATTGCCTGTCTCCAAACTCTACTATGGGATGTACCTGTACTCATAGGTCTTTGTTATTGTACACCCAGTAGTCTTCGATAGGTCTTTGTTATTGTACAACTGTGGAATGTAACTGAAGTTATCAATGAAATTATTGTGATGATTGTTACTGTGTTAGATGAGGATGAAATGTGGTAGGGAATCAAATGTGCTAGGGAATCTGAACCGCATCGTGTTCACCCCTCCGTCGCCCATGAATCGCGTGAGTGGCCGCGGATGTCACAGACCTTGACTGTTACCTTCCCCACACGTGTCTTGAGGTGGGGCTATTTAAGCCAAGGTAAGGGGAGCCTCTCTAGCAAACTCCAATCCTTCTTCCTCCCTTAGCATCAGAAAAACCAGAGAAAACCTTGAGTTGCACGTAGTCTACCCTCACCATGGCCTCCCTCGTCCTTCATCGACTCCAGCGCCACTGGGAGAAGGCCTTCAAGATTAGCTTCCGCCAACACCTATGCATGGCTATATGCATGTTCGCTCAATTCCCCGGTGCTAGTGGAAGTTTTGTGACGGTACAAGGGAACACGCTTGTTTTCCTTCCTTCTCTTCCGCTTGGAAGGTAAAGGGAACATGCTTGTTCTGCCTCTTGCTCTCTCTCGACCGTGAGAGGTGCAGATGCTAGTGGAAGTTTCACCTCACCTTTTCTTTCTCTTTCTTGAATACCTCTGTGTTCCCATTTCCAAGCCTGTTGTTTAGTCTGAGGAATCAAAATGTGAGCACCACCATATCCTAATCGACAAGGAAGTTACTACACAAGAAAGGTGGACATGATTTCCTTCATTTTTCCCTCTCGCTAAACTTACATGTTGACAATTAGTGATGCACCTAGACCCGGCCTAAATAGTGATGCTTTGTTTCATACATTGTTCATTCCAGATGTTCCCTTGTTCTTAGAGTCATTAGGAGAGCACTAAACTAAGTTGCATTTGATGTGTCTCTCTGTGACATGATTAAATGGACTAATGTTGTTTGATTGTCTATGAACATGTTAATTTCCTCTAGGATGGATGTTGTCATTATTGTAGCTAAACTAGTGTGCCTTTGTTGTGTTTGCAAATTGGATTATTTATCTAGCACGAAGAGTACGGTGGTGTGATAGCTCCCGTCGCCGATTTCATACGGTGATTTAGCGTTAGTTTTACATAGCCTAGAGGCCCACGTCCTCCTCCAATAGGAGGAAGAAGTTAAGAAGGACCGCGAGACAATGAATAAGGAAGTAGCACTGTAGTACAATACTAATATTGAATTAATTATGGAGTTGTTTCCTATATTCACTCTCGCAATAGAAAATCAGAAGCTAACAGTCAAGAGTGAATTAGTTTCCTATTCCAATTGCCTTTCTGAATAAAATAACTTCACGGCAAAGCCTACAGTCTTTGATGCAAAACAGAGTCCTTTGTTCCAATCCTTTTGGAATGCCGCAGTCGGCGCCTGCGCACGGAAGATCGCCGTGCTTTTGTGCCGATGACGGCGGCGGCCACTTGTTGCGCCACCATGTCATTTTGTGGATCAACTTCGTGGCCGCCTTGCGGCACAACCGACACCCCTTGTTGCTTAGCTGCCTACTCATTGTTCTGCCGCTGCCGCCCGTGATTCTTACTCGCCCTCGATCTGTCTTATATATGGCCTCGCAATGTTGTCGTCGCTAGCACCGCCATTGTGCCTATAGACGAATATGGCGACCAGATAGGCCGCCATATTGTGCCCGCCATTGGCAGCGTGGGGGAGATAGTCGAGGCATGGCTGGGGGCTGTTTTTTTTCGTGAATACGATTTGTATCCCAGTGAGCAAGAAAGCCTCCGGTTGCTGAACTGGGTCAGCCAAGCATGGAGGGTGAAGTAGTTGAAGCAGTCGTTTGATGAACTCGGTCTACACCAATCCACTAACATGCGTGGAGCGATGATGGGGTCACTGCAGATGTGGCACATGGATGAGCACGTCACTCGTAGGCTGTGGAGGTCGTCCATGGGCTACTCCGAGGTCGTAGCAAGGTGGCCGGCGATGTCGATTTGAACCTCGTCAGGGAGCGCCATCAGTGACGTGGGGTGCCACCTCGCCACCATGACTGCCGGCGTGGATGGAGGTATGGTCTATGGATGGTGCGACGTATGTTCATTGAAGAGGAGGTTTTTTTGGGGGGGAGGGGGAATTTGATTGAGGAGTTATCATGACGGACTTGTTTCCCGATTATTTAAAGAGTATCATCCAGCCACGCAGTGCACCGTGCCACTTGATCTTGGATGTCGGATGTGATCTCGATGGTGTAGCCCACAACATCACTGTTGGTGTTGGGTACAGCGTGTTCTTATGTGTGAATCGCACTCCTAATTCATGACCATTCTGGCAGTTGCTTTTCCAATGTTTTTGAACGCTTTGGGAACGTTGCCAGGCCAAGCGACCTGAAATAGGCATCTTTGGAACTCGACGCTGCCATGTGAATGGTCTCCATTGAATGGCCACATTGGGTACACTACAAGGCAAGGCAATGGGAAATATGCGCCTAGGGATGCTAGTCGACATTGCCATACGAATCGTCGCCATTACTTCGTATAAGAAGGGGGTGCGGTGTGTTGCTTTCTCCACTCTGAACTTGCAAAATTTTGTAGTTGATCTTTCTCTTTCTTTGTACTAGTTCCTCCACAAGCATGGCAGGCCACAGTGACTCTGAGAGCGAAAACTCATATTCAGACGAGGCTAAATTTGAAGAGAAGGAGAGCGGGATCCTACTCGGCCTCTCCAATGGAGGCGTCAAGTTTCATGGTCGTGGCAAGGGCACCTTTGTGTGTCCTTTTTGCCACGGCAAAAGTGCCATCATGGAGTCTTCGTGAGTTGCTGCAGCACATGAATGGGAAGTCTCGCAGAGGTGAGGGGATCTCTGGGCCAAAGCATAGTGCTTTGGCCAAGTATATCCCGAGCAACGACGCCATGGCCCACGACCGCGAGCTTGATGGAGTTGGGGACTATGGCGGCAATGAGGCGGTGAAGGCTTGTAGGGACCAGCGCCACGCGGCCAATAGGGCCGACAAGGAAGTGCGCAAGGAGAAGGTACTGAAGAAATAACTCTATGTGATGATGTTTTTTCGAATCAACCTTCTTTCAAATTTTTAAGTTATAGTATGTAGTTCCTATCACCAATTGAAACTAACTATATTTTAATTGACACAGCGGACCGAGCGACGCATGGGAATGGGCCCCTACTACAAGCCTGGCAGAAGGCCTGACGGAGGGTCATCCACATCCCGCTGAAGCTAGTCTTGTAGTAGGATTTTTATTTAATGTACTAAATTTTTAGCGTACAATATGTATGTTCTATTTATATGAAATATGAATTGTTCTTATGTATTTTTTGGGATCTTCCTTATCTTTGCTGCGATGTTTATTTTCTGTGATGGGGAAGCGGTCTTGTATGACCGGCAGTGTGATGGTAGCCCCCGAGCACCTTAGATTTTGGGACTGTATGTCACATCCGTCGTTAGGTGATATTCGTAACACGCAACCACCACCACCGGCAGCCTTCACCGCCGCTTCCAGATAGTCAGGATGGCACCGCTATCGTCAATTTCCAAGCCTGCCTAAGTCTCCCACGCGTATTTATGAAGTTTTGCTCAAATTTGCATTCCTGTAGCCCCTACTTTAGCTTACAAAGACCGCTTCTCCACCCTGTGTGCCTCCTCAGTGTTACTATTCCCCATCACCACCGCCTACCACCGATAATCTAGTGCTCAGCGCCGCAGCGCCAGTACACCTCACCGGCCCTCATAGATCCACCGGTGACCAAGGTGGTACTCACCGCTATGTCTGCTGGAGCTCACTACTGCAAGATCCAAACACAAGGGTAATGCTTTCGCACTTTCCTTATCCATGTTTCTTGGATTTTTATTGCCCTCTTCACTCATGTAAGTAGGAAACAAGCTTCCATCTAATTAGTGTGTATCTGCCACTCTAGTAGATCCTTGTCAAGATGGAGGAGGTCCCCAACAAGATGAAGGGAGTGGGAATCCTAGCAGACCAAGTCTTGGTCCTCATCCTCCGCCGCCTCACCGCCCACTCCTTGTGCAGCTACAAGTATGTCTGCTGCTCCTAGAACCACCTCATCTCAGATGTTGAGTATCGACAGGAGCTGCCCCAGATTGTTGTCAGATTCTTTTATCGCACCTGGAAAGGCAAACGCCACTTCGCCAGCATCACCTATGAACACCCGTTCTTGTCCTCCTTGCCCTTCCCCATTCATAATGTCATCATCTCAGATTGTTGTAGCGGCCTCATCCTCTGCTGGTGTTTTGGGTGTCGCTATGTTGTCTACAATCCGGTGAATAATAAATGGTTGCTACTACCTGATAACCTCCGTTCTTGTGGCGAGGCTCGCTTGGGGTTCGATCCGACAGTGTCCTCACACTTTTATGTGTTTGAATATGGGAAGATAAGGGAGGGTGAGTCCATAGGTGTGAGCATCTACTTATCTAAGAGTGCAACTTGGATCTTTAAAGAATCTGAATGGGGCGATGGTTATCGACACGGAATTTTATCCCGTGCTGAGGACACACGAGCAAGCCGGAAGGGTCCGCTCGATGGAGCTGGAGATCTGCCTAGTTTCAGCGCAAGGGTGGTCGATCCTGCGCACTCCTCCTAAGACATGCCAGTCAATTTGACCCTTCAATTGACAAGGAGAGAAAGCTTATCAGTAATTAAGGGCAGAACATGTCGGTGTTGCCAGACAGTCCCGAATGTGTGGCTCTAAGAGCCGATATGAAAGGAGATCGACTAAATAGCCGATTCCAGCATATTCGTAAGAATAAATCGGTTAAAGCTCATGGGGTTGTGTAAGAAGAATCGGTTATCATTATGAATATCATTGTTTAAACAAATACTAGTCACTGGCAAAAAGATATCAACAGTAATTAGTTCATGCTAAGCCAATGACTACAAGTAACCGAACCTCTTTTTTTATGAAAGAAACAATTCATCATCATTCAACCATTTAATAGAGATAAATCTAATAAACATATTAGATCTGATCTATCGCTATGACCAGTGGGGCATGAGGCAGAATCATGCAGGCCATAGAAACAACAATAGACTCGACGACCCTAACTTATTACTAATATCAGTGGGGCATGCGGCAGAATCATGCAGGCCATAATACAATAATAAGATTATGGGGCTAACACATCTTTCAACCTATCGCTACTTCAACGATCTCGTGATGCGAACTGTTTGTGAAAGCACTCGATATCGGCTAAAACAGTCGATTCAGGCATAACGCACAGTTAAGGTCGTGCCCTCTCAGGAACAGATCTACCAAATAACGATCCCCGCTCCATGGTGCTAACAGTGGAGTGTGAGGTAGAATCACACAGGCTGTGATAGCAGGCCATGGAATAGTTTTCGCTAGCCAATAGATCTACTCAAGATCAAACACGCCTTAACCGCACGCTATGAACGATCAAGATTGACATAAAATAGCCAATAAAACATAACTCATCGTTTAAAGTACAGATTAAATCGGTTTAGATTAACAAACGATGGGTTAACAAAGATGTAAGGCCGATCTAGATCAATCCCAATCGGGCGAAGTGATATTGCTGTAATTAAATAAACAATGGAAGCAATAAGCAATATCGGTAACTTAATGAATCTATCCAAAGGAACGCCACCCTTAGATAGAACCGATAACTTAACCTTAATCTAGTTCGAGCAGTGGAGGTCGACTGGATCGATGCAGCCGTACTTGAACTAGACAAGAGTCGATAACTAACCCATACCAGAGTCGCAATGGAGGTCGATCGGATCGATGCAGCTGTACGAACAGAGGTATAAGCCATGACGGTACTTACAGACAAGCAGTGGAGGTCGACAGAAATCGATGCAGCCGTACTTGCTAAAGAACTCGCCGAGATCTACTCTACTCCTACTCCTAAGGGGTGGCCAGAGCCAAAAAAGTAAATAACTTGTATTTGATTGATTGTGTTCCTTTTACAATAGCCGAGGTTTGGTATTTATACCCGGAGCCTAAAAATGAATCCTACTCGAGTATGACTCGGTATAATCTTTGGTACAAAGAAAACATTCCTATTTTAAGGTAACTTGGACTCTAATCTTTCCCCTTTTGTAGAGTCCGATATGTATCTTCTTGATGCTAATCATATCTCATCATTGTTATCTGCTGATGTCATTCATAGAGAACCGATCCTAGTGTCGCATTCGACCCGACAGATATCAATCCTTAATCGACTCCTTGATTGGCATAATCTTGGAAGCCTACGAGTTCCCGCGATCTTCTCCCAAATTTTAGTGTAAACACATGCCCCTCAATTTTGGGATAAAATGATTTTATCCCAAAATTTCAGTTCATTGGTTTACCATGCTGCAACTGTATTATCCCGAGATATACGCTCGACTCCTGACTTTTCGGCCTGAGTTTTATATAACATCCCAACAGTACCTTTTGCAACCTACTCGGCCTATTCGCTTTCTCCTTCTTCCTCAAGCCAACTTTAACAGCCGACGACATCATCGCCAAGGCACCAAACCCTAGCAAACCATCTGTTCTAACAAGCCGTCATCCAAGCGATCCTCGCCAGATTTAAACCAATTTTCAACCGTGATGGCGACCATCGACCACGTCCCTGAGGTATGTCTCCAAGTTTCCATTCTCCAATTATCGGTTGCTACCTTGTATTTCTTTTCTTCTCAAACTTATTTCGTCCGATTTCTTAGGAAATGAGGAACGAAATCTTGATTCCATCAGTCGTTTCCCCCAATATCTATTTTCTTGGGCCTATGGGTGATCCCGATCCATCCGATTTCATTCGCCAAGAAACCAACCAAATCCCCTTCAAACATTATGCAGTGGATTTGTCCTCTTGGAATACCAAAACTCTCTTTGGAAATTGGCCAAAGATGCCTAAGGGATGGAGAAATTGGTTCCGCGGGATGTCCGAGAAAAAGGGTGGAGATTGGGAACTTTATGATCTGAATCAATGCTTGACTCTTTCATTGTTTGGGATGGAGAGGAACGACTCACTTCTGATTGCTGCATCTTATTTTTGGTCCAATGCCCTAAATGCTTTCATCTTTGGTCACGGCCCAATGACCATCACCCTGGTCGATGTTTATATGTTGACCGGCCTCAAAATAACCGGATTAATGCAGCCTTATGAGTACTTGAGTGTTGGCTCCAAGAAATTAGCCAAAATAGCAGACTGCACAGGATGGGCTGGTTACATTCTGAACCATGTTGAAGATGGATCAGCTGTCAGCGAAACGGAATACGTGGCTTTTCTAAACATGTGGTTGGAAAAATTTATTTTCTACAGGTCATCTTGTGGTCCAACCTACAATCACAAACTCATGGCAGAGCACCTAGCATTAGGCAAGGATATCCCTCTTGAAAAATATCTACTAGGAGCTACTTATCATCTAATGTACCAGGTGGCTGCTCAATTACTGAAGAATGAACCAGTGCATACTGTCAGTGGCCCCTAGTGGCTAATACAACTGTGGCTTAACTTGTATATGCATAAGTTTGTGAGGCCTGATCTCAAAAGCCTGAGTTTCCCTTCTTCCAATTTTGATGAAGAATATAGAGGTAAAGAAGGAAGAACTCGGCAGTGCATGAGCTATGGTGAGGCTGCATCGGCCATAACAATTGATTTTGATATTGGCCATCTCTTCAAGAAGTTTTACAGAGGATTTGGTGTAGACTTCCTGACTTGGCTACCATATGATGATGAGAATGATGAGCTGGCCTTCCCATTCAAGTTTTGATTTGAGTCGGGTTGTTCGAACGATGTGGCGGCTGCAATCTTCAATTCTTTCGTCAAACCCTGTGTTCTTCTAGCCGAGTTTCGTCATGGCTGTGGCAAAATGGCCACAGGCTCTTTTATTCTAGGCAATCTTCCAATGTATGAGTTTTACAACCCATCCTTTGTAACTCATCAGTTTGGTTTTGGTCAATTGCCTCCTCAGCTATTCTTCAAGGACATACTGAAGCCTCGAGAAGATATCAGTGAAGTGTTGTAGCTAGCATAGTTTTTCAACTAGGATCAGATCTCCCTTCCCTCTGTTTGCATGATTGGATTAGAGTTAGCCTTTCTTCTACTCCCTTTGACTCTTCGTGGCAAGAATGGCGCTCCCATCTTTTCTGTGGATCGGTCCATCCTTTGTGTATATCCCTGGATGGAAAATTTACTTCTGACGGAGAGGTAATTTGCTATTTCTCTTTAAGAAAACTGCTTGACGAATTCCTCTGTTAACCATCCTAATTGACCTTTTTAGGATGTTGAATTTGATCCTCCCAACTTGGATTGGAAAGGGCGTCCTATAGATTACTAGCCACCGTGCCCAGTTTCGAGAACAGGATCGACTGCACCTTCACTGAAGAAATTGATGAAAACCCCTGCTGCCCCCATAATTGTGACATATCCATCTTCAAAGCGCAAGGTGGTCCAAGGAGCAACCTAGAAAACCACTACTAGGAAGAGACTCTATAGAACAAGACCATCAGCTACTCAGGTAAACAGTTCACCTCCTTCTCAAAATGATATTCACTTGCTGACTTCATCCCTTCACAGCTATCGAGCATTGCATCCCAACCTGTTCTAGGTGCAGAACTGCCATCCTAGGCGTTTGACTCAGCACCAACTAAACTCCCATCGGCTGTTCCACAAAGGAAGCCAATCTTGGTAGAAATAACCGATACTTCCACAAAAGCAGAAAATGTGAGTTTTATCTTTGATGCTTACTAGGGTATTTTCTTTAACTTCCTTCATTCAGTCTTCTACCCTTCATCTAACTTCCTGCTATGCTAGATACTTCTTAACGAAACACCTATGCAAGATTGGGAGCTTGATAGTCCGCTCAACGATCCTGTCGACGTTGAAGGTGGCCTTGTTGCCGCCAACACTCAAACTGTTGATTCCCCAGTCCGGCAAACAACTGATGGTGAGGGAGTTATTTGTTCCTTTTATCTCTCTGCAGTAAACATGAAATAAAAATCTTCTGATGTTTGCAGATGCCGATGTTGATATTTCTGAGCTGATTCAACCAGATATTACTGGTGTATCGTCAGTTGTTCCTTCCCTTCAAATGGAGGCTACCACAGAAAAGGTGTTGTACCTCATTTTACTTGTTCATTCTATTATAAACTGATCCAATCCTTCTAATCAAGTTTCCCCTACATAGGCACTCGATCCTCTAGCCTAGAGCTACTCTTTCAATCTTGAGGAATATTTTGATGAAGATGAGATTAGATCGTCAACCACTTCCTCTAGCGAAGCTCTGTCGGAGGAGACCAGAAATCGGCTCAGAAATATACTGCCAATATTTGAGAGGAATATAGCCAATTTGGACCAAGATACTGATTCAACGCAGAGAGTCTTCTTGGCTATTAAGGGTGATCCATCCCTAGCTCTCTCTAGAGTCTTGTCATCTTTGTCTATTTTTGAAGATCAAGCTTTTGAGGTGAAAAAGACTCAGAGAAATTTGTCCAACCGCGAAGCCCTGCTGGCCAGGGGGAACTCCAATAGGCAAGAGGCTAAAGAGCTAGCGCAGTTGATTGATGACTTGAAGAACTCCTCCCTTAGGAGCGATCTAGAGTTGTCCCAATTGGAAATCAAGCGTCATTAACTTGAGAAGGAGCTGGAAAACATGAAGGCTGCCATTGATCATCGCAAGTCCACACTGGCCCAAATACATGATGCCATCAAACAGAAGAAACATGCACTGTTGGCCAAGGTGAAAGAAGGCAGAGCCATCCAAAGCAGCCTTGAGAGCGCTCCTAGAACAGCCGAAGAATACGAGCAAAAGATTGCAGAAGCTGATGCTTTCCGGCTAGAAGTACTGAAAGTCATCCATGATGTCCTAAACCTGTAACCTGTATGTTAACACGTGTCTCATGTAGGATCAATGATAACTATATCTTTGTTGCCTTGTTGCATTTCTAATTTCGGCTAAAGAGCCGATTTGAAAACAGCTGACTTCATAATTCCAATCTCAATTCAATTAAGTCTGAAAACTCAGCTTTACCAAGAGGGCCCTTCGATTTTTCTACCCTCAGTCACCCAACGCCATATTCTCATTGGCATCAGTGAAGTGGCGCTTCGCCTTCTATTAATTGCGGTTGCCTTTTGCGCGCCCCGAGGCGTCCGCCTCTTCGCTTCATGTCTTCAAATACCAGCCGATGGCCTCGGCCTCGAACACATCTCCATTCGCAAATGTTCCTTTGCTCCTCTCCGCCTGCCAAAACCCTGTAGTAGTTTTCTTTCTCCCTTCCGTAGATCCAATCGTTCTTCATGGCCGGCGAGGACAACCGAGGCAAGTGCGCGGCGAAGGAAATCTCGGAGGAGAACATGCCGATGAACCAGCGTCTCCGACGCATGAGGTGAGATTGACATTTCTTATTTATGATGATGAACAGCTCTGACTCACCTACAAGTTTGTTGTGAATGACAGTCTCCGTCCTCTTCCTAGGGCCGGTGGGCCCTCTAACACTGCATCTTCTGCGCCAGCCTCGTCGTCGGACTCCTCCGATTCGTACAACGGCGATGATGCCCGGCGCTTTCTCCGAGAGTGGAGGGCAGCCCAGAACCGTTACTCCGAAGCGACTCGGGAGAATGGCCAACTTGAGATACATCTCAGGGTCTCTCAAGCGGCCCTTCATGCCACCAAAGAGGAGGCCAGTGCCGTTCAGGCACGGCTGGCCAAATTTGACGCTATGGTGGCGGCTAAGATGAACTCCATGAACGCTTTTACTCTGACTTCCACTGTTTTTTATGTTGACATTCCTTCCGTCTTCTGTGATCATCAGCCCTGACAGTGCAACTAGCGGTGAACGCGGCCATGGACGCTGTCAACGCTCGGGGTCCCCTCATTGACGCTCGCCTCCATGATGTTCTGGCCCGCGTTCAGGAGATCGCCCTTCACGATGTTCGTCATGGTGCGGAGGTGGCGCTGACCGCGGCGCAGGTCTAGACTAGGTACAAGCTCCACTCCATGGAGATTGGCTTCCCAATAGGCAATGGCCCTAAGGAACATGAAGACCCGCTCGAAGAATTCGTCATGGCAGCGGAAGCCATAGTGGATATCACATCCGCTTAGGACATGGTGAACAAGGTCTTCGATTAGGTTGTATTTAGGGTGAACTGATGAATGAAATCTTCTGCTTTTCCATGATTTTCTTAGTGCAATGCCCATGTGTATGATTGTTTTTGCTTTTTGTTTTTTGCTCTATAGGCGATACATATCGTATCGGCTTTTATTGTATTTGAAGATTTTCATTTTTTGAACTAGAGGCGATACTCTCCTAGTACCGGCTATTAGAGCCAAGAACAAATCGGCTATCGAATGTTGATCAGAGGTTAGAATAACATCCCGCATAACTTTTCATATCAAAGGTCAAATGATTAATCAACCCAGGTCAAGCGTCCTATTAAGCGAGACATAACTTCTTTAAGAAATCCATTGACTTTGAATCGCACTTCAATTTGACTCAGCATCCACATACGTCGGCCTAAACCCATCTCTAGGACTCAATGCTTATCTTTCCTTAATCCAATAGCTGATGTGAAGCCGTGACTTTTTACTAAAACAAACTCTCAGAGCCGATCGCTTGCATCGGCTGTTGGCTTTCATTGCTGATCTTAATGAAGCCTCCTTCCCATGACTTGCTAGAAAAACATTCAAAGTCTCCTAGTTCCCAAAAGACTGGATCAGCTATTGCGATGCTCATGGACTCATCAGCGCGAAGTAGTTCAACATCATCTCCATGCCATTGAATCAAACACTGATGCATGGTCGATGGTATACAGCAGTTCGCATGAATCCAATCACGACCGAGGAGCAAACTATACGACCCTTTTCCATCGATGACGAAGAATGTGGTGAGCAGAGTCTTGCTTCCGATTGTTAGTTCGATGTTTATTGCCCCCCGAGTCTTAGACGTATTACCTCCGAAGTCCTTAAGCATCATGTCAGTCTCCATTAGATCTCCTGGTCCTTTGCCAAGCTTATGAAAAGTGGTGTAAAGCATAAGATTTATAGAAGCACCTTCGTCCACCAACATCTTGTTCATCGGCTTCCCATCAACAAGACATTTCATATATAAAGCTTTTAAGTGCCGATGCTTGACTGGTTTGTCAAATATTGCTTGTTGTACAACCATTAACTTGGCAACTATCTCCTCATACTCTGATTCAGCGAAATCCGAATAAACTTCTTGATCTGCCGGAGCTCTGAATTCTGATGGCAATAGAAAAGCCATTTGGATATTAGCCGATGGTTGCTTTCTATTAGCTGTTTGCTTGGTACGCCATACTTGAGGTTTACCGGATGCCTAAGCCTGTTCCATCTCTTTATTCCTTAGGTGTTGCACCCTTCTCTTCTGGCTTCTTGTTAAACCTCCTGGACACCATTGGCCTTCCTACTAAATGTAACACCTCTGGTGTTTTGACCTAATACTAAAATTTGACATGTCATCATGTGCATTGCAAAGCATTCATTTAGTATAAAGTTTTGAATGCATTTACTAAATAAGGTTTATTTCATAATGTTGTTATTTCATGTGATGTGTTTCAAAAACCCTAAATACAGATCATGACCACAGGGGTTAAATTTCATGTGATCATGTGAGGTCATATGTCCTTTGACTCAAATAACCCTAATGGGCCATGTTACTGGTCAAAATCAAAGTCTAAGTAAAGGAAGACAAATCAAATTTGAATTCATTTTCAAATTATAAAAGTCCTTTTGCCCTTTTGGCTAATTCAAAATCCATGAGGAATTTGGGGTTGAGGCAAAAAGCAAAGTTGGAGATTATTTTATGTAGATCAACTTTGGTATTCAAAGTTTTTCAAGATTACATATAAAATTTGGAGTAATTTTGAAATGATTCAAATCTTTAAATGTACCCCAAATTTGAATTTCAAAATGGAGGCAGAATTTGAAAATGTTTCTTAAACCAAAGTTGTAGTACTTGAAAAGTTGAGCAACTTTTATTTTTGGAGATTTTCAACTTCTTTAGAAAATTTCTGAGTAATTTGTGAAATAAATGCAGTGGCGATTCTGTAATTATTTCAAAATTCAACTCCACCTCCTGCTTGCTGCCTTGGCCACGCTTGAGTTCACCGCCGATCGGTTTTCACCGCTTTCACACGCTATTTGTGACACGCCCAAACCTCCGCGGGCGAGTTCGCCTGTGTCTTGTCATCATCACCGTCGCCCTCAAGTTGGTTATAAATAGGAGTACGTCGTCGTCAATCGGAGTTTTCCGTCATTGTTCGCTTGCCACGGTGACATTGCCGCGATCGCCTAATTCATCCTCGTCGGACCACCTCAAGCCAATTGCGTTGGCCAGCAGCTCCGCCTTACCCTGCCACTCATTCCTGACCTGCTCGCCTCGCTTCTAGCCGATCGGTACCACCACCACGACGTCATCTTCTTGAATGAGGTCGGCCGAAGCTCGCCGCAACCCACCTCACCATGGCGGGGCGATTCCGTGCGTCTCCGTCTCGCACCAAGCACATCATCGCGATCACGGTGAGCTCTCGAGCGTGTTGCTCACTCTTCCTTTGACTCTCTGCCAGTAGCCCTAGTTACATCGACCATTGCCGTCGGTCCAGAAAGCCGCCATGGCGGCGTTGAGTGCCATCCGGTGTGCCCTTTTCTGTTCTGAGGCTTGGGATAGATGCGCGACTTGATGTAGATCATGTAGGAGCAGTCCGTCTCACCGGAGATTCACCACCGGCGCATTTGTTGGCCGGAGCTGGCCATGCGCGTCTTGTCTTGCCCACTGTCAGCCGACGACGTGGGGTCAAATGTCGATGATCTTTGAGGAAGAAGAATAGTGAGCTTTAGTTATTTTCGATTTTGAATAGTGCAAACAATTTTGCAATTTTGTAGGAATTTATTTACACATCCAAAAAAATTCTGAAAATTTTTGTGTAGCTTCTGTACATGTTCTAGTATGATTTAAAAATTTGAAATTTGAAATTTGGATAAATTTTGAATGTCCAAATATTCAGTCAATTAATTAATAAATGCAATTTCCATGATTTTTGTAGGCCACTGTATAACTCCAAAAATTATGAAATTTATTTTGGTACACTAATTTATCATGAGGATGCTTGTGTAAATTTTTGAGATCATTTGGAACAAGTTTATTTTTGGGCTTAATTCCAAATTAATTCAAAAATAGATAAAAGCAAACCCTAAGTATTTGATTAGTGTTGGATCTTGTTTTGGTCATGTTTTGTGACTAGTAGGGTTCCAAGATCCATTAGGTCAAGTCACATGTGTAGTTCTTAATGATAGGGTTACTGAGTTGGTTTTGTTGGCTTGCAAATGCATCTGGCATGAAAATCAAATCGTTTATGGGTGTTTTTATATTTCATGTGCCGTGAAAGCATCATGTTTACCTTATCATCATGTTAAAGCATATGTTATCATTTCGTGTAGAACCCGAGAACGAAAACGATTCTAGTTGAGCAAGTTTGGAAGAATCCCGGTTGTCACACGGATTTGATAATTGTGGTACTAATCCGGAATCGGAGATCGCCAACGAAGGCAAGCCCGGTTTATGCATTAAGCCATTACCTTGTTTACTTTGAAAAGTTATCACCTATGTTATTTATTGCATTAAGTTGTTTAATTCAAATGTTACCTACTTGATGCATTACCTACCTTGATAATTGTTTACCATCCTTGAAGATGTTTTCGTTTATAAAGGCGTAGTGTGCTTAGTATGCTTTATGGTAGGCTTTCAAAGTAAAAGTTTTGATACAATCAAAGATGGCATCTTTGGCCAAAGAAAGAAAGGATGTAGAATGAATTAGAGACTAGTCGGGTGACTTATCTTGAATTGTGGGTAATGTTGCCGACTATGTCGCTTAAAGGCCACTCATTGTGGATCTTTTGAACGAGACACTTTGTAGTACTGGTCACATACTCCGGTAAGCCTACTTCGGCTAATCCGATGCTAAGACGAATGCCCGCACACTGGGAGTGGAGAGATGGTGAGAGTAGCGTGTACCCTCGTGGCTGGAATGTGGCCGGATTTGAGGTGTGCTGTGCTCTCGGGTGGCGTGGAGACGGCTTAGTATAGGAGGATCCGGTAGCGAGGTTGATATATGCAAGATTAAGTTCTACATATGTCGTGTGATAAGGAATCCCAATTTGGGACTTGAATCAATTGAATTGCCGGTGCTCATGGATATGGAGACTCGATTCATTCTGAGTAATGCAAGATCTTGGTGAATTACTAAAATATGAGAAAAAGAATGGAATGAGAAGGAATGGAATATGGGAAATGTATATTTAGTTGAGATAATGAACTAAAGGAAATTAGTGGTAAACTTGAAAATAGAATGAAGAATAGTAAGCTTTTGGCAAAGAACTTTTGAATCTTGCTACATCCTTACCTTGCCCCAAATCCCTGCATCTCGAAAGTCTTACACCACGTTACGTCGGGTTAGTCTTGTTGAGTACTTTTGTACTCAGGGTTTGTTAACCCTTGTTGCAGGTGAGTCGCATGCGCAGGCTTGTTTTGGTCCCTGCTGCATGTCTGTGTTCGAAGTCAATGACGATGAGGAGTGATGAATGGCCTTTGGACAAGGCACTAGTTTGTATGATAAATAAAGTTAATGTAATATTATCCCGCTACTATGGTCGTATGACACTTATGGTATTGTAAGTTTGAAAACAACTGGTTTGTAATAATACTATCTTAAGACTTCCGCTATCTTTTACTCTGGTATATATTTGAATAAACTGTTGTAATCTGCAATGACTGTGATTGGGATCCTGTTTGAAAAGAGAAACGTGGACGATTCGGGTTTCCCGAGGACACCCGACAGACCTGTTGAGTTGTTGGGAACTCGTGTACGCTATCCGAGGTCTGTTAAGACAACGATAGGTGCATGTGGGCCCAATTCCTTAGGAGGTTCTGCCACACTAAACATATTTTCTTTCGTTGCGTTCCTCTTCATAATCAGCCCAGTCCTGGTCAACAACTCTTTTTCCCAGCCGATTATGAACACTTCTATTTTTTAAGCGTTGATCCATGTTATTATGATGATATGCATCTTGAGTATGGATAGACCTGCGGTTGGTTTGAGATTGTCTAAACCCCCAATACTGATCGCTACATTCTGGACAGTCATGTCTGGTAGGCAACTTCAAACCTTCATTCCAGCAATGTCTGAAGAAAGGACAATTCTAATGTAATTTGGCTTGTTTTCTTTTATACCTCTCTTCTTTCAGTTGATGCTGGTATGCTTGATCCTTTAACCAACGCTGATAATCCTTTGCTTTCTGCTACTGCCACTTATTCAACAGAATCCAAGATGTAACTCGTGGCTTTGTTGTCCCTGCTTTTGACGTCTCCCCCTACTCATATCAGCTCTTTTGCTCGGCACGACATCTTCTAATCTCTCTGTACTCGTCAGCTGATATTTGCATCTTGGGATCGACTGTTCTAGCTTCTTTTGATTTGGTTGATGTTAGGACCTTACTCTTTCCTTTGAGTAGCCCAGCATCAACCATGTTTTGATCTCCCGGGAAAGGATTATCATCAACTTTTATTTTCCGAGGCATATCAAATTTGAGCCTCCCCTGCTGAATAGCCATCTGTATATGCTGTCGAAAAATTCTGCATTCGTTGGTGGAATGAGAAGTAGCATTATGGAACTTGCAGAACTTCTTATTCTTCAACTGATCAGGGGGCAACATGACATGACCATCGGGCAACTTGATCTGCCCTTTCTCAAGCAAGAAATCGAATAGCTTATCTGATTTGGTGACATCAAAGTCATAGCTCTCCTCGACTCCTCTTCCCCAAGGATTTGGCACCATTACTGTCTTCTTGCCCCAATTCCATTCAGCCGCAGCAACCTTTTCTTTTTCATCTTCATAGCCATCATCGACTGAGTATGGATCATAAGCTTCAACTACTGTGGTACTTTTATGAAATCGGGTATCTCTACGCATACTCTGGAATTGGCTTTTGAGCATTACCACTCGTTGAGCCAATTGTCCCAAGTTGTCAAATTCTTGTCCCAGCAGCTTTTCTTTCCACATTGGCAGCATTCCTTGAACAGCTAAAGCAGCTAGTTGATTGTTAGCCAAGTTTTAGGAGAAGCACAAGTTCCTGGTTTCTCGGAACCTCTGAAGAAATTTAGTGCCCGATTCATTAGTCTTTTGTCTTATAGTTGTCAGATCGGTAATCTTCTTTTCTCCAGTCCTAGTGTAAAAATATATATGAAACTTCTTCTCTAGGTCAATCTAATTGGCAATGGAATTGACTGGTAGTGATGAAAACCAAGTGAAGGCTAGCCCTAATAAGGACAAGGAGAAGAAACAAACTCGATGGGCATCCTCAACTAATGCTTCGCCCAATTGTGTAAGATACCGACTGATATGTTCTATCATGCTTGTACTGTCTTGGCCAGTGAACTTAGCGAATTCTGGGAGCCTGTAATTTGTGGGAAGAGCGACCAAATCATACCATTCTGGATATGAGCGTTTGTACGAAAAGGTTAGCCCTTTTGGCTTCAGACCAAACTAATTTTTCATCATCTCGGTCACCCTCAGCAATAATTCATCAGCTTGCGGATTTGGATTCCTCTGCACCTGCTGACCCATCTGTGGAATGAAATCCCATGAGCCTTGATATCCTAGATTTGGCATCATGTGAAGGGTGTTATAATCCGTGCAATAGCGATACCCTTGTGGAATCTCGATCTGCTGGGTCCTTTGCTGGCTTGCTGCTTGAAGTCTCTAATTATAGACATAAGGATCTATATCTCTACGGATCCTTTGAATTGATGGTGCTATTTTTTGAGCCGATGATGGTATGTGGCCTGATGTGCCAAAATTGATCACCTGATTTTGACTTTGCCCCTCCGGCTGTTGCACATGCTGTACTGACAGTCCAGGATTGTACTGTATCTAATTTGTAGTAGTTCCTTGAGTTTGTTTAGATGAACCTTAAATTGCCTGGACATCACCATTACCAGCTGGTGCTGCTTCTTGATGGCTGGTACCGACTTGATTAGTCCCTTGGGTCGACGGATCTAGAATGTTGTAATAAGCCAGCCCACCTTGACCAACTGGAAATCCATGAATCGCCTCTCTCATGGCATTGTGGAATATGTCCAAGAAAGCTTCGTTATGGCTTGATATGGCATCACGAACAGATTTGTCTACAACTTCCTTAAAGAAATGTTTGTCTTCATCTTTAGTTGTATCTGTCTGCTCGTGTAATAGAACTCTTGGTAGTGGAAATTTCTGAACAATTGTATTGTCACGTGTTTTGGTGTAGGACAACAAACACTTGTTCTGAAACTCTTTTGTAGCTTTGCTGATGATACCCTTATCCCCATCAGGTAGATCTTCATAATGCAACATAAGGATGTCATTGTTGTTGTGAACTGCCATGATGATTGTGGGGTCCCACCGAGCGTGCCAGAAACGTGTGTCGACACAAAATTTCATCCTGTGCCGAGGACACACGAGCAAGCCGGAAGGGTCCGCTCGATGGAGTTAGAGATCCGCCTAGCTTTAGCGCAAGGGTGGTAGATCCTACGTACTCCTTCCGAGACATGCCAATCAATTTGACCTTGCAATTGACAAGGAGAGAAAGCTTATCAGTAATTAAGGGCAAAACATGCCGGTGTTGCCACAAAGTTGCGAATGTGCGGCTCTGAGAGCCGATATGAAAGAAGATCGACTAAATAACCGATTCCAGTATATTCATAAGAATAAATCAGTTAAAGCTCATGGGGTTGTGTAAGAAGAATCGGTTATCATTATGAATATCATTGTTTAAACAAATACTGGTCACTGGTAAAAAGATATCAATAGTAATTAGTTCATGCTAAGCCAATGACTGCAAGTAACCGAACCCCTTTTTATGAAAGAAACAATTCATCATCATTCAACCATTTAATAGAGATAAATCTAATAAACATATTAGATCTCATCTATCGCTATGACCAGTGGGGCATGAGGCAGAATCATGCAGGCCATAGAAACAACAATAGACTCGATGACCCTAACTTATTACTAATATCAGTGGGGCATGAGGCAAAATCATGCAGGTCGTAATACAATAATAAGATCATGGGGCTAACACATCTTTCAACCTATCGCTACTTCAATGATCTCGTGACATGAACTGTTCATGAAAGCGCTCGATATCGGCTAAAACAACCGATTCAGGCATAACGCACAGTTAAGGTCGTGCCCTCTCAGGAACAGATCTACCAAATAATGATCCTCACTCAACGGTGCTAATAGTGGGGTGTGATGTAGAATCACACAGGCCGTGATAACGGGCCATGGAACAGTTTTTGCTAGCCAATAGATATACTTAAGATCAAACACGCCTTAACCGCACGCTATGCACGATCAAGATTGACATAAAATAGCTGATAAAATATAACTCATCGTTTAAAGTACAAATTAAATCGGTTTAGATTAACAAACGATGGGTTAACAAAGATGTAAGGCCGATCTAGATCAATCCTAATCGGGCGAAGTGATATTGCTGTAATTAAATAAACAATGGAAGCAATAAGCAATATCGGTAACTTAATGAATCTATTCGAAGGAACGCCACCCTTAGATAGAGCCGATAACTTGACCTTAATCTAGTTCGAGCAGTGGAGGTCGACTGGATCGATGCAGCCGTACTTGAACTAGACAAGAGTCGATAACTAACTCATACCAGAGTCACAGTGGAGGTCAGCCGGATCGATGCAGCCGTACGAATAGAGGTATAAGCCATGATGATACTTACAGACAAGCAGTGGAGGTCAACCGGATCTATGCAACTGTACTTGCTGAAGAACTCACCGAGATCTACTCTACTCCTACTCCTAAGGGGTGGCCGGAGCCAAAAAAGTAAATAACTTGTATTTGATTGATTGTGTTCCTTTTACAATAGCCGGGGTTTGGTATTTATACCCGGAGCCTAAAAACGAATCCTACTCGAGTATGACTTAGTACAATCTTTGGTACAAAGAAAACATTCCTATTTTAAGGTAACTTGGACTCTAATCTTTCCCCTTTTGTAGAGTCCGATATGTATCTTCTCGATGCCAATCATATCTCGTCATTATTATCTGCTGACATCATTCGGAGAGAACCGATCCTAGTGTCACATTCGACCCGGCAGATATCAATCCTTACTCAATCGACTCCTTGATTGGCATAATCTTGGAAGCCTATGAGTTCCCGCGCTCTTCTCCCAAATTTTGGTGTAAACAACGGTATTATAGTATCCACATATGCGAGAAGTGTGTTTCTTAATGGTTTTATGCACTGGCTCGAGTTCTCCCAGATCATTGTTGTCGATATGAACGGAAAGACATGGACGAAAATATAGAAGCCACGTGGTGATGCAATCTCCATCCATGAAGCCCAAGGTTAGTTGTGTTTATGTACTGCTGATATTTGCACTATGACTTAGCTTTCAATCCGGATCCTTAAAGACTATGGTAGTAATAGATGGATATTGAAGCATACGGTGACAATGCTGGAGTATTTGGACAGGACAATATTGAATTTGGTTACGAGGTTTGTGATGCGGAGTATAAAGTGATTGCAGTTCACCTTGAATGGAATTTGATTTTCCTTATTGGGGAGGATAGAACACTGCTTGCATATGACATGAACCATAGAAAAGTTCATGTCCTCCCTACACGGGTCATCTACTGTCCTAGACCTACCTGAAGTCTATGTATCAACGGACCTCATTAGTTGCCTTATGTTCCCTTATTCATGGTGTCATTAGCAGAGTAGTAAAGGTGCATATGCTGTATTTTGTTGTTACAACATGTCTTTGTTCAGGTAGGGAGTTGTTTTGAGTCAATATATAGTCCATTTTTGGCTTAGTAATGAAACTAATGGTATGTTGAATATTATTAATTCTGCTGCTTTGCATTGTGCAGGTTTTAGAGTCTCAGTGCTTTTGAACTATTTTCCTGCAATGGCTATGGGAGAAAGAAGAGGGTTCCATCATGCATTTGCTGCCAAGCTGATCAAGGAGTGCCCATCTAAAGGAGCGGAGCACATTACGTAAGTCTGTAGGGAGCAGAACCTTTGTTATGCTATCTATGTACCGCTTGTGTTAATTCATCAGTTGACATGGTTGCTATGTTAGTGTCGAGCATTGTTATTATTACAAGTACTCTTCGTTGTGGACATGATGAATGATGTGTAATCATTATATCTGTATGGTGTATGTTCAGTAAGTTATTAAGGCTTAGCTGAATTAGTAAATACATTGTGAAAACCGGATGCAATTCTATCACCGTCAGATGTGGGTTGTTTTGTCATCACCACCGTGCCACTCGCCGTTGGTGAAGCAAACGTCCATCACCACCGCTATTCGTCTGATGCGGCAGGGGTCAATAGTGTATCACCGCCGAATCGTTTAGTAAACCGACACCGACTAAAGGATCATTACGGGCAGATCGTACTGCAACGCGACGGTGATCATGCCCTATGACCAGGCGGTTCATACGCTGAAGCGATTGTGATGTTCGCCTGGATACAGGCAGGTCGTGCTCCAATACGACGGAAACAAGGACCTGATCATGGACGGATTAGAAACCAAAACGGCGGTGTGAGTGTATACCCACACAGGCGGGTCGAGCCTCAATGCGGCGGAATAAGGATCTAATCACGGATGGATCATAGGCTATGTGGCGGTGTTAGTGCATACCGACACAGGCGAGTCGTGCTCCAATGCGATGGAAGTAAGGACCTTATCATGGACGGTTGATAAGCCAATGCGGCGGTGTTGTGGACTTCTCAGTCGGTCTGAGATAGCAACGGTGATGGCTACGACTATCACTACCGACAGCTTACTGCCGAGGCCGAAATTGGACTGCTATGTGGGTTACGACACGGCTGTGGAGGGTGCGAGTGTAGTAGTGCTAGGTTGTCACTCAATTACCAAAATCACACAAGGACCATTCACCGGGAGACGCCGCCGCCGTGTTGGTTAGGGTTTTTTTGAAACTCGTTGGTTAGGGTTTTCGCCTCTGGGAGAATAGAGGGGAGCGATTCAGCTCGGCATTATGCGGGTCGCCGACCTCTGTAGCTTCCGCAAGCACATGGGCCGGCCCAGTTCGGCATTATGCAGGGCTGGTCCTCTAAGCAGCGTGCGCATAGGGCTCGCGCGCAGCAAGGTCTTCACGTTGAGAAAGAGAAATATTTATATTATTATATAAATTAAATAGTAGAAGCAAAAAAGTGTGTGGGAGGATAAGTCTTAGGTCATTATATATGGATATGGATTAAATAAGTGATCCCTCATCATTACAACACAGAGGTGGTTAGTCCTAGTTATAAAACATTAATATCATAACGTATCAGACCATTTAGACGAAGACAAAAAATATACCATGTAACACTCATGGAATATAAAAAAAGAGTTAAATACACCGTAGGTCCATTAATTTTTGGTGGTGTGTCATCTAGGTCCATCAACTTTTAAACTGTATTTTTGGATCTATTAACTTTTAGTGGTGTGCCATCTAGGTCATCAACTTTTAAACTTCATTTTTGGGTCCATTAACTTTTGGTGGTGTGTCATCCAGGTCCATCAACTTTTAAATTACATTTTTAGATCCCTAAACTTTTTAACTGGTTCACTGTAGCTCCATACCCCTTCGTTTAACGAATAAATCTGACATGGAACCTCAAAAAACGCGGCCACCGTGGAGTACAGGACGAGATCACCATCCGGAGATAATCTTCAATATGAAGAACCTAATGGGATCACCATTCAGGGTTTCTCGAGCGGCGGCTCGACAGGGAATAAACTCCATAATAAAATCCAATCTAATCTACCTGGTACAAGGCCGAAGGTCACAGGCATAGGCACGCAGGCCACCCGACTCAAATAAAACTTAGACTCCACTAGCCCAACTAGGACTGATCGACCCTGAGTCCCTGATTCGGCTAACATGCATGGCACGTCCAAACGCAGCCACCAATTTGATTCATGTACACATGTGCACGCAGGCACTAAAAGCTAGATGCTAGATAAAAGATCGTGTATCACAACTGGATAGGAAACTAATGCATGGAAATAATAAAATACTATGACAAAGATGCTAATCACGTTGAAAAAATTTCATTGATAATCTCCACCTTTTTAGAATAAGTACTGATGTATTTTGTTGGCTTCATTTTCTCTTCCTTTCCACGCAATAATAAGGCACCTCTATAAAATATCTTTGATGACAGTACAACAGTTGTAAATTTCTCCATGTCCATAATATATTTATCCTTAAAAATATTAGTCCCAAATTTAAGTTAAGAGGATATTAATAAATTACCAGCTGCTACATTTGAATTATTGCTAGACAAGTCTCCATGAACATCTTAAGGAGCTATGGACTCATCACCTACTCCACAATGGCTGCTTATTTGGCGTGCCATGTTAGATCTATTCGCTAAACGAATGGGTATAGATCTACGGTGAACCAGTTAAAAAGTTTAGGGACACAAAAATGCAATTTGAAAGTTAATAGACCTGAATGACACACCACCAAAAGTTAATGGGCCCAAAAATACAGTTTGAAAGTTGATGAATCTGGATGACACACCACCAAAAGTTAATGGATCAAAAAATACAGTTTGAAAGTTGATAGACCTAGATGACACACCACCAAAAGTTAATGAACTTACGGTGCATTTAACTTAAAAAAAACTAACTATGTAAGGTCCACCTCTCCTACTAACTCCGTGAATATGGAAGTTGACAAGTTGTCTCTCTACTAATCTACAACCCTCCTATTTTGCATGACATGAGGTAACCTAGATAGTTACGAACATTAATTCTAAATAGATGTCTCCGATCATAAGTAACACAACAGCAGGAGAATAGAGAGCAATGGGCCGCTCGGCCCGCTAGAGCGAAACCCGGGCGCCCTCCTCGCCGCCGGCCCCTCCCTCCCTTCCCGGCCCCCCTTCTTCCACCCCCGCCCTTCACCATCTGCACAAGGAAGCCGGCCACAGCAGGCCTGCCGCACTCTCGCCGTTCAGGCAGGCGCCACCCATGACAGCCGCCCCCTCCCCGACGCCATTGGCACCGATTGCCACCCAGGAACCAGCGCTCGCCTCCCTATCCCCACCTCCTCCTCCTCCCTCGCACTCCTCACTTCCTCGGTTGGAGAGCTCGGCGCAGCCAGCTGCCTGCCCGCGACCAGTGCCGCTGCAGTCCGACCCTGCGTGCTAGGGCAGCCCATCGAGCCTGGGTCTTAGGGAGCACGGCCCGCTGCCGGGTCGTCGCCTCCTAGGGGCCTCCGGGCTCCACTGCTTCCGCTGCCAGTGCGGCAGCCGCCATGGCGACAGCGTCCTGCTGCTGCTCCATTGGTTTTGAAGTTTAGATTAGATATATGAATCCTTGCATATGAGCTTGACTGATGATAATTATTTTTGTGGCATACCATTGATTCTTTTTACTATAGCGGCATGCACTAAGACGTTCTGTTCATCCGATCACCCCATTACGTAGTTTTTAAGTTTTTTTTTCTTCCTTTGTGTTTTACCCAGTCAACCTCCTTTCAAGTTCATCTGGATGTAAAACTAATTGTCACTGGTATATTGTGCTAACGCTACGGCAATATTAAAGAAAATAAAGTGACAAACTTTTACGTGAGAAAATATACTTCAAAGATAATGAAAACCTGTGGACACTATTCCATATTTCCCAACCTCATCTTGGTCGTATCGGCAAGCAGAGAGCAGTAACAGCTTGCGGTCCCCTACCTTACTGCATGGCCATGCCATGAAATCACGAGGCCATGCGCAGGAAGCCCAGAAATTAGTTGTGATCTTGTTTCACAAATTAGTTGAGGGCTCATCTAACCTGATAGCATTTTAGAGAAACAAAGTAATGAAATAAGCTTCACCATTAGCTTAGGGTGTACAAAGCTTTGTTTTGACTGTTCCATTATAGTGTAGATCACAACCCGATCGAAAGCAAAACCACAGCTGAGCGCGGACAAATCTCAGACCCAAAACATTAGCTACCCCAACCATTTCATCACGCGACTAGAACTACTATCCAAGGAACCGACGGATCTACCAGCGCACACACCCACACCACTAGCGAGGCCCTCTCCACTCCCACCTAGCCTGTGGCCCACGCGCTCCCACGGGGCCCACCAAGGCCCAGCCGCTGCCAGTCGAGGGGATACCCTAGGGCGTGAACGTCTCATGCGCCCTAGGCTCCGAGCCACCGTCGTAGCTCGGTCAACTGACAACGCAGGGAGCCGTGCCGTGCCACGACATCCACCTCGCGCCTATATATGGGCATGCAGCCTGAGCCCGTCAGCCCGACACGAGGCCCTTTTTTTGGCACGGCCCAAGCACGGCCCGACCTAGTGGCCAACGGGCCTGGGCTGGCACGGCCCGAGAGAGCAGGCCGTGCTCAGGCCTTACCTGTGCACGCTGGGCCGGCACGCACGACGACCCATAAATTAGGGGTGGCCCAGTGGCGGCCCGGTGCCTGGCATGGCCTGCTAAGAGCCGCTCTCTCTCCGTGGCCGGCTAAGAGCCGCACTCTCTCCCTGGCCTGCTAAGAGCCCGGTGGCTGGCCCTAACCCTAACTCTCCCGACGCCGCACTCTCTCCTCTCCTTTCCCCATCCTGCGCCACTCTCTGACTCTCTCCTTGCGAGTCGCTAGGCTCGCCCCCTGCCAAGCTCCACTCGCCCCCACACGTAGCCCCACCCGGCACCGGTGGCGCCTCCCACTCTGAGCTTGGGCAAGCATGGCGCTCCCCCTTCCTCGATCCCGCCTCCACCAGATCCGCGGCGTCCGCTGTTGGAGGTTTGGAGCCCGCCTCCACCAGATCCTTTTGCATGGGCACCGGCCACCGGCCACCGGCCACCGACACGCCGCTGCCATTAGGAGCGCGCTACGCGAGCCGCAGCAGATCTGATGCCGCCGACGCGACTGGCGGCCCCCTAGACCCCGTGCCCCGACGCCGCCGTCATCGCCTCCATGGCATCGAGCTCGGACCTCGGCTCCTCTCCTCCCCTGCTCAAGCGGGCCTCGGGCTGGCCCGGCCTCCCTGATAGGTCGTGCCTAACGGGCTGGCACGACCCGCAAAATGGCCCATAGTGCCGTGCCTGGGCCGAAGGCTAGGCCCGCGTGCCTGAGAGGCACGGCCCACAGGGCACGACGTGCCGTGCCGGCCCGCTGGCATCGGGTCGTGCCTGGCACGGGCCCTTGCCCGGCCTGCTGCCCATCTATACTCGCGCCACGCCGATGTCGTCTCCGATCCATAGTGCGCCTGTGCTAACACTACAGTAAAATACAAAATAAGATAAAAATTATAAAAAAACAAAACGAACAATCAGAATATCATTAAGATTCAAGGAACAAAACCCTGCAAAGAAAGCCTAGAGTGCAGGTGTGGATTTGAACTCCCAAACATGAGACAAACCGTTGCTTTCTGATGCTAAGATACTGCAGAATGATTATCTGCTGGTCTATCTGTTGGTGTAGGGCGGTATAAAATGCATTGACGTCAATATCTCTCCAAAAATTAATATGGCATTGGTTGAAAGAATATCAACAAGATCTCGAACTGTAGAGCATATGGGGAACTAATGTTTTTCCAACGCCAACAAGATGATTCCAGGGATATTTAATTTGGGGAGGTATGGACACATGCATTTCCCTCGTCCCTGAACATTAGCCTACTTATCCGGCTATGGATTTAGTTGTTAAATAAGATAAAAACAACTACCAAGGCATTGTGAGGAGAAAACTAAAGCAACATAATCCATGCAAATAAACACAAGTATGAAGGTGTGGCCGTCATTCGCAATACGAGGCCAAAAAAAATTACCAGTGCAAAGGTATGTTTCACTGTGAAAATAAACAATTTTAAATGTGTTGATTTTATTATCACATATTAGCCAGGAATTTATCCCTTCCATGTTGACTCTAAATGTCATCTAATCAATCGTACAAGGGGTGTATCAGTTGGGTATGCAGTTGTAAAATCTAGAGCTAACAATTGGTCAATAATTTAAGAGATTGTTTTTTTTTTTGAGAACACGTCCGTTGACGTGTAATTTAAGAGACTGTGACATGGTACATAATGCATCAGAGGCACTAAATTCCAACCGAGGCAAGTTGAGTACCAGAGATACATAATGCCAGTGGGGGAATAATCTAAATCATAGATGAACTAAAAAATTGCGAGAACCAGTTATATGAACATAGGAATGTACACAACCAATCTGTACTGCCCACGAAAACAACACATGCCGTTGCTTTATCAAATCACAAACCAAAATCATGTATCGACAAGAATATAGAAAAAGTATAGAGAAAAAGTATCAAATCAAATAAAAAGACTGATTAGGATGCTCACCGATTGGAAAATTACAAGAAAGCCACGACCTCCTTCTCGAATGTGGGTTTGGTAAGGGAAGACGAACCACAAGGCCTGGGAGCGCACAGAGGCGGACCTCTCCGCCGAGCAGCAGCGGATCAAGGAGTACGTCGCCATCTGCTCGGACCTATTGAAACTAAAGAGCAGATGATCCTAAATAACCTCATTAGCCTACTACCTAGCTGAAAACAACAAGATAAAAGTCCATCTTTCCTCTCTAAACTATCATTGTAGCCTGATTTTTCTCCTCAATGTCTAAAACTAAACATCTTACTCCCCATGTACACTCAAAACCATTCAAATTACCTCCTTTCCCTGGCTTGAAGTGGTCTCAAAGGCGGTTTTTGTACCTTTTTATAGTTACAAAATTTGATAAATATTTTATAAGAATTTTAAACCACATAAAATGTCTTTAACCTTCTAAAACTTCTAAGAAAAATACTAGAGATAGGCTAGGATACGATAAACCCAAATAAAATATTTAGAGCTCATGAAAATATATTTAGAAGCTTCTAAATGTGGTGTAAAAAAATGGAGGAAAATATCCAAAAAATATTTAAAAATTATATGTTGAAACTTATAAATTTAACTATTGGAAAATGGAGAAAATGTCCAAAAAATAATTAAAAATACCCAAACTATTGCAATCGACATCTAAATGTGGTGTAAAAAACTTTTCACAGCAAAAGTATGAGATGCAACCAACATGTATGCAACATATATTAATAGTGAAAGCATTCATGCTAGTTGCGTCTTATGTTTTCGTTGTGGAAAGTTTTCAAAGCACTTTTATACATTAATAGAATGTTTTGGGCATTTTTCTAGAATTTTCTGAATGTTTTCCCATCTTACTAGGGTTTGGAGATATTTTTCATGAACTCTAGATATTTATTAGTTGGATTCTTCACATCCAAATCTTTATCTAGGATTTTTCTCCGAATTTTTAGAAGCTTAGAGACATTTTATATGGTTTAAAAGTCTTATTATGTATTTACTGGATTTTCTAACAAAAGGATAAAACGACTTTCAAAGGAGATAATTTTAACAGTTTTGCAAGTCTAGATGATATAAGATTTCTGGTCGTAGAGTTCGAGGAGAAACGTTAGAGCACAACAATAGCTAAAGGGAGATCAAATAGTTTTTTTTTCTTTTTTTTTCTTCAAAACAACAAACCACCAAACCGATGCGGAAGCCAGCGAAGGCCCGAGAGGACTAGAGTCAGTCCCGATGGCCCACCCGTTTTGTCGTTTCCAGCGATGCTACTAGGCCTGGATTTTTAGGCCCAACCAAACGCGACGGCCCACGAGTGCACCTGAAGCGGCGCACGTTTCAGTTTCACTTCCAGGCTCGCGTGCTGTCTCGTCTCGTCTTCCTCGTGCCTCGCGCACTCGCCGCGCCCGCAGCACTACCTTCTTGCCTTTTCTGCTCTCGGCTGCATCGATATACTCCCCCTCCCGGCTCCCGCACGCAGCCCCGGAGGTCCCCAATCTCGCGTCGCGATGGATTCGTAGCCTCGCTCGCGTCGCGAGGTACTGTTGTTCTTGCAGGGATAGGTAGATAGATTCCGGCTGCTCGCCATTGGGGCTGCCTCCGCCCGGTGCCGTCCGTCTCTTCGGCGAGCTGCGGGCGGGGCGCACCTCGTCCTCCTCACGATGGGGGGCTGGAACCGGTCGCGGTACGTGACGGGCCACCGTGACCGCTCCGCCGGCGCTTCGCGTCCTCCTTGGCCTCCGCCTCCGCCTGATTACGGTACGGACGGATTCCTCCCTCTCTTTGTCTGAACCGATGTTCCGATTTGGGTTGTATCGTCCGTAGTCTCTTAGGTTGCGATCGGATTAAAACTCGTTCGATGTCTAGATCTACTCCACGATTCTTTGTTGGTCAGATGATTTGGACACTGATTGAAGCTTGCAATCAGAGTTATTGCCTGTCACTGTAGGCTTGCTTTCTCATGTGTACGGATTGTTCTTTCCATTGCGCATTGAAATGTCAGAAAAAATGCTATCTTTGCGTGACTATCACATCTGTTGGATTGGAGGTAGAGGCATTCCTTTTTGGGGAATAGGAATTGATTGGGAGGGCACTGCAATTGCAAGATAGCAGTGTTGTACAGGTGGGGATTCAGATAATCTGTTCCAGGAACAGTTCAGTCTGCACAGTGCATATAGAATTTTGAAGATGCATGGGAGTGCTAGTCTCTGCTGTTATATATCAGGTCGACTTCAAAAATACTTAATGCCCGTTGCGCGCAATGGATTCGACGGTTGGGATCTTCCGAATCCATGGCTCTCTTGGTGCCTTTCGCGCCATCTTTGATTTGTATACTTTGTCATTTTGCGCACTTTGTCGTAACGCCTAGTCGATTGCCCTGCTCTGATTAAGTAACCGATGTCCGTTGGAATACTGGATACGCCTGCCAATGGAATTATTTGCTACTATTCGTCCCATTCATTGTGTCTGTATTTTTTTTCTCAAGCAATCTGACCTCAAAGTTTTGTGATCTCCTGGAAGACACATGTTCACTTTCTTCATACTAATTATATTATTAAATACATGGCACGATGAGTCCAGTTGTGTAGGAGATATAGACTTGCCTTTAGAAGCACTGCTGCCATTTTAGGATCAAACTCTTTTGGGAAGAATTATGAACGCTCCCTTTATTTAGCATGCCATGTGTGTAGTGTAATTGTCTAATGTTTCCTGCACACCTTTGATTCATATGAATGAAAAGGAAATGAAAGACCATTCATACAATTAATGGGTTCATATCCTATCTCGAGTGTTGTATGAGGGCATATCATTGTGAGCTTGGCTTATGAAATAAAAACTTTACAGCTATGGGCTCAGAAGCTAGCAATCCTAGAATGTTGGGTTATATGTATAAGCTAAGTTATAGCCTTTAGGGATATGATTTTGGTTTTAAGGTTAGCGTTTTCTTTATCATTCTCGATAACCACAGGATTCATAGGAGCTACTTTGGATTGAGATTAAATATGAGTAAAACAAAAGATTGACCACAAATAACGTAGTATTATGTTGCCACGTAACAAACATAGGAGCTACTCTGGAGGGCATATCTGCCTAGAAGGCACCTTGAATGACCACACAATAGATTCTAAATTTATCTTTTGTTTTGGATGGATTCAGATGTTCTCCTCTGTGGTCGTAAACACGGAGGATTGTAACAAGCTTTATCTCTGGGGTATTCAGCTTCTACACGGTTACTGAACTAATTTGAAAATTTTGATAAAAAAAGGCATTTTCTCTTCCAGATTACTTGAACTAATCCTAAAATTTCAGTCTGATATCTTCCAAATCTGCACAGTGGAGCTATAAGAGAATTCTATTTATGTTTTCTTTTTCTTCCACTCTACTGAATCTGAATGCAATAATTTAGGGTATCTTTTGCCTTTCCGTGTTACCGTGCTGCTACCATTAATTCTTAATACTCATTTTTCATATGTGCAGAAGACGGTCACTACCCAATCCCATTATGGGAAAGGGAATTCTGCCGCCACGTTGGCGACATTACTTGGGAGAGGTTCTGTGAAAACAAGCAATATGTTGGACCATTCCATAAACATGAGCCCTGGGATGATTCAGAGGCATTTGATTGTTTCCAGAACGCAAAGGCAAGGTTCTGGGCGAACTATCATGGCAAGCCTTCTGACATTCCTTTGCTGGACGACCCTGATTTGTACATCGACAAGGTCGACCACCAATGCAAACTCGACCCAGAGTTGGTTGCTGAGCTGGATAGTGTAGGGCTACCATTTGAGGATGATAATTCCGCCCCGGCCACAGGATGGGCCAACGCCAGGGCAGACAACAAGTGCACCCAGGATGGATCTGGAAACTGGGATGTCTTCATAGAAAAGCCGGCTGAAGTCAATAAGTGGGACTATGAGGCCAATCTTGCACCCAACACGACTTGGGGAGGCCAGGCCAATGTAGTAACACCTGAGGCTGTTTGGGGAGGCCAATCTTCCAATAAATGGGGCAATAATAGCAACACCAGCTGGGGCGCTCCTTTGGAGAAGCTGAGCTGGCGTGACTGTAGCAAGAGCCACTACACACCCAACAACTGGAACAACAACTTTCATGGCGGACCATCCAACAACAGGTACTGGCAGCCGGAGGATCCGAGCTACACTTCTGGGTTTGGAAGGAAACGGAACGGCAGTGGTGGTGGTGGTGGTGGGTACTTCAAGCAGAGGAACCAGGCCGAGGGCCAGCAGCAGAGGAGCGGCAGCTGCCAGCAAGACCAAAGAGGAAGGAACAGGCAGTGGCGTCCGGTGCACAACAGAGCTCCCTAAAATGGTCCGGACTCTTGATCTCATGGAGAGAATTGCAGGTGTCTTCTTTTGTGCAGTCTGCTGGCAAAGTGGTGCCTGTAAATAGATGTTTGTTTGTTTGAGTTGTATGCTGCAGCTGCTGCTCTTCCGCAGCTGCGGCCTCAGTTTACTTCTGGAGTTCTGGTGTAATGTTAGTATTATGTTACTAGTCCATCACGCGCGCCATCGCGCGCGCCGGCAAATCACCCGGTTAAGGCGCAGAAAAAAAATAAGTTTAATATTTGGACGGAAACAATATTAGGAGTCTAATGTAGACACGTCATGCACAGAAACCCAAAGATTGGAGCTCTTTTTATATTTAATACGATAAGACTATTAAAAAATGAAGAGTGATCTATGCTTGGATCAATAGAACGATAGTACTGTATCTCAGTGATGTAATAATCAATCTAAAATCTTTAGCTTTGGGGTCCACATATTTCGCCCAACATGCATAGTTTTCCAAGGTTTTCTACTTTGTATTTTGGAATCAATAAATAGCAGACATATCTGACCTTGCAGAGTTTGGTGTTCCATTGCGTGCAGAGGCGATAAACGCGTGGTTACATATATGTTCGGGAGGTACAGGATTATAGAATGATTCTGGCATAATGTAACTTCTGTTTTGACTCAATTCATATAGCTCATGCTACAGAACAATGTGATGATGCAAACATGAAACATAACATGCAGCAAACAGAATCACCTTGTAAAACCATTTTGGGTACTGAACAAATTGCAGTGATGCTAACCAGGGAGCTCAATGGAGAGCCAAATGCTGGCCTCTAAATGTTTACTGTGTTCCTCATAGATC
Organism: Miscanthus lutarioriparius; assembly: GCA_904845875.1. Taxonomy (NCBI): domain Eukaryota; kingdom Viridiplantae; phylum Streptophyta; class Magnoliopsida; order Poales; family Poaceae; genus Miscanthus; species Miscanthus lutarioriparius. The sequence continues at coordinate 86,094,614 of CAJGYO010000014.1, read as the reverse complement.
ATGGGCGATCATGTAGACACTAATCATGTTAGTAGTAAAAAAACAAAAATGATGGCAGGTTACCGCTGAAACCATGGCAACGTTTAATCACGAAATTGGTAAGCATGCCTATCAGTATAATGCAAAGTAATATCGGCGTTGGAAATCCAGGTTTTCTTTTTTGTAAACCACATATTTATATATTGTATCACCTGAAATACACATTACATAGAAATTAATAAAGGAAACTAAATTTAGATAAATCAGCATTACTGAATGAATAGCAAGCAATGAATTAGTGGTATTGCATGATGCCTAAGAAATAAAGGATAATGTCACATGGCAGCACAACAGAGAAAGCTGGAGCAGTGCTCGAGCAAGGAAAAATAAGAAGGCAATCTTTGTGCAGCCGAATGTTGGGTACGTAGAAAATTAGCAAAACAAATGCGCTAGCATTCATTACTGAAATACAATACTAATCACAGCAGAATAGGCTGCACAGTTTGTGCCTGGCCCTAGGAAGGATCGAAGCCATATCTTATTTGTCCGAGCATGTAACGCACCGAATTGCTGGAACAAGGAAATCTAGAATGAGCGTATATACACGGCAGTTTAAAATATTCCATTTCTATTTAATGGGAATGGCATAATATAGTTTGCTTCATTGGTGGAGCAGTAGGTCTGTATAGAGTCTTGATGCAACCATATAAAGTAGAACTATACTGAAAAAGCAGTGGACATATTTGCTGGTTTAACAGAACGTAAAATGGGACTGTGGATGTACAATGAGATGTAAAGAAACAAAGAATTCTATAATCAGTAATATGGAGTTATTAGCAACCATGATATTTCATACTAAACAAATTACCATTATGGTTGACGAGCCGACTCTAATAAATTATCGAAAAATGATGATTTCTCTTAATCATAATTTACACACACTGTAAATGTACACATTTTTAGGCATCATCTACAGGACTGTTGGACACAGTCACAAACTGCAGCAAGAAGTATTTGAAAAGAGTAAATGGATTAAATCGGATGGAGGAGAGATACCGGATAGATGGAGACGTACGCAACCTGCCTTGATTACACACATTCGACATGGTGCATTGTATAAGGAAAATCAACAACAAATGGTGGGTGTTCAGCCGAACCTGTGAGCAAATGAGTAGTAGAGTGATCAGGCCACAGCAGTTGCTCTATATGATCACGCCAAGGATACAAAGAAATTGTAAATCCCTTAACTCTGCGCAATAATGTTGTGGAGCATTCAGCCGACACAAGGTGGAAAATAAAATAAAGCATGGTAGAAACAACAATCTTAGAACCCAGGTGGTAACAAAACCCTACAAAGGTAACCTAGCAAAATGGGAAAAATTGCAATCAGGGGGGTCTTTAGAGCAGGAATATTTTGCTAAAAGCGGTTAACCTGAACCTGTAAACATTTTGATAGCATGACTGCATGAGTAGCAGCAGAGGGAGTTTAGTGCAGAAAAGTAGATTACATCATAATCATAATTATGCAGTATGAATGGGCAGGAAAACGTAAATGCATTGAATGGGCCACTGCTTGGGGCCAACCGTGTATGAACAAATCAAATTATTAAGTTTCATCGGGCTTTGTTCTATCATCAGAATCAAACACATACATGATATGAAGGCCATTATTTTTGTAAGCTAAGAAATAGTTGTTGTAATAGAAAGATATGTAACCTCTGAAACATCACTGATCAATGGAAGGTATACACAAAAAAAGGTCATATTCATATTCCATAAATAGATACCAGAAAGGAACAAGGAAAAAATGGATGAACATACCATGGTGTTGTGACTAGCCAGCTGTCAATTGCATTTATGGCAAAAACAACTTACATGGGAAAAATCAGCTTAAATGAGAGGAGCAACCTAATGTACCTTGAAGAAGAGGGTGAGGAGATTAATCCAAGAAACACCTAAAAGTAGCAGGTATTGACTGGGTTATCAAAGAGGAAAATAGTGGAGCGATTAATCCTGCTGAATTGACGAAGCCCAACAAACACAGTAATGATCTTGTGAAGAGATGCAGCTGTAAAAAATCAGTAAGATGAAATGAGCTGGGGAAAACATTAGAATACAGAGACCAGATATTCGTAATGATCCGTAATGCTCGGATCACTGTATTCTAACGATCATCTGGTCATTATCAAGGTACACTTTGTCATTATCAAGGCACAGACCAAAGATCAGGAAGCATTACGGATCCGGCTCAGTACAGGTCACCCTGCCACGGGGAAAGAATATAGCTTGACAAAGCGTACCTTGATAATGACTCAACCAGCGTCAACACACAATCACTGCAAATGACATGAGCCTATAACAAGGACTCTCATAATGGATCTATATTGAGTCAAACATCTTTTTTTGGTTGCATCTAATGCTGGCCAGCCAGATTAGGCGTACAAAGAAGCAGTTATTTCCCGTAAAATATAGGCAGTAAGATGCAGGGATAAATTGATAAGGTGATCACTTCGCTAAAAGGCACCATAGGCAGCAAGGCATAAGCCTATATCGCTAAGCTGATCGCTTTTTAGACGCTATTATTAGAAAGCAAAGCAAACCATGAGGCACTACATTGCTGCTGCAACCTATATACATACAAACGGCATAGCAACTAATATTAGCTTAGTGGTACTCCAAAAAAAATATAGAGGTAATTGTTGATGGTGCTACAATGTTATCTGGCGAGTTGATGTACCACTTATCTTTTCATAAAATCACATGATCCACATATGAACACACATATGAAAGATAGAACTCACCTATGCAGCACTTGATCCACATATGAACACACAAGAAGTTCAGGCCGGCACCAGCTCTTATATGAGAAGCTGGCGCTAAAAGCACAGGCTCTGGAAACACCTCCTATTGGTGGCGGCATCTAATTAAAGGCACACAATAGGATCAGTCTAGGACTGAATTTAGACATGTGAAACTAACAGAGATCATTATCCATGTAAATAGGGCAAGGTTCTATTTTAGGGCTGAGCAAATTCAGGCAGCGCGGGAAGTGGGCTGAGCAAAAAATCCCCTTTATCTCCTTTCGTACCTTGCCGGCCATCGGTGGAGGCCATGCAGCCGGATCTAGTGGAGACGGGGAGGGCTCGCGCTGGATCCGCCTGCTGGCCGCAGATCCACCGCCTCCGTTGCCTGCGCGAGCTCCACGCCATGCTCCAGCCTCAGATCCGCCGCCGGGATGGGCCCCGCGGGCGGCCGCTCTAGATCCACCGCCGAGGTTGCTGACGTGACCTCCCCGTTGTCATCCACGGCCAGCACGGAGGTTCCTCCGCCGCCAGAGCCCTCCGGCGCGTCAGGGCCTCCGCTGGCTGGCCGTGGGGACGACTGGCGACGGAGGGGCGAAACCCTAGGCCGCGTGACCCGCTGGCTTGCGTCACGACGAGGAAGTGGCGTGGGGGTGGTGGTGGTGGTGGTGGTGGTGGAGGAGGAGGAGGAGGAGGAGGAGGAGGAGGAGGAGGAGGTTGCCGCCGCCGAGGGCGGCTACCGCCATCGCTGCCCCCCGCTGCCGTCCTCTGGAGGCGCGCGCTGGCGGGGGGAGCGGCGAGCGTCGCCGAGAGGTGAAGGGAGACGGGGTTCGGTTTGTTTCTTCTGACGGTACGCTGGGAGGCTTCGAGAGGCAGCGGACGCGGTGGGAGCAGATATTCCAAGGGGGAACTGTAGACGGCGGTGTGAGCAACCAGGACCGTCGATCGAAGAATCCAACGGCTGAAGTAATTTGGGCGACGTTGACGGCCTGAGGAGTGGCCAAACTTCCCTGCTTTGATAATAAGAGATACTGTTAATTAATGTGGGAGCATGACAGTTGGGTGCAAAGATAGTCCATTACTAACTCTGTTCATCTTTTCAGGGCGTCCGCAATGGGTGACTCGTAAGCTAGCTCTAAGTATTTTTTTTCATATTTTAATAGAAGAGAGAGAAAAGCACCTCTTGATCAAGAGCTAGGCTCATCCACATATTCCAAGATCATGTGATCAAGAGATAGGCTCATGCACACATTCCAAGATTATGTGACAATGTCATATGAGGCTATCCATGTTATGAGCTATTAAAGAAGTTGACTTAGAGCTAACAACCAACTTATACCATTGCGGGTGTAGAACGCGCTGGCGTAGCGGACCATGCATGCCCCCGGTTGCCACTCGCCACCTGTCCACAAAGCCTATTTAGCACCTCCTTTAGAAAACGACTTGGGATTTTTATTTTATTGAGGAAGCAGTTTTTTTTGGTAGAGCTGAAATCCTTTAAAAGTCATTTATCCGAATGGCTTCTTCTATTTTCTTTTCGGGAATGGGTGAAAGAAGTGGCAAAACTGCTTCTTCTATTTTCTTTTCTGGAATGGATGAAAGAAATCAAACTTTTATAGTGGGTGTACGGTTGATTTATATGGTCTATTTCAATTTGTAATATGGTTGTTTGAAATGTAAAAAGATTATTATGAGACAAAATGAAAATTAATTCGTAATTAATGTTTTTCTTGTAGTTCAAAACTAGAAGAATACTCTGCGCGTTGCTACGGAAATGGCAGATGAAACAATACTATTCATATCTACTTATATAAACAAATAAATATCATAATATATGTTAGTGGATGACATAGCACTCTATGTGGAAAAATAAATATAAGTTAGAATGATATGGTTTGGTGATGTGAATAGCTTTAATGAAGACATGACTGCATGTGCTAGTGAATACTGATGTGGACTGCTTGCATGACAAGATAGAATAGTAGTGGAGATTATAAAAATATAAAATACTAAAATAATACCCTATGCATTGTTGCGGGACTTTCTTAGATATAAAATGGTTGTTTATCACTATTTGCATGAGTTATACTGTCAAAACTAGTTAAGCTAATGGAAAAAATAAATAACACATTTAAATATTAAATCAAATTATAGAAGAATGTACGACCAAATCAATAGTACAATGTGGATGCTCGGCCGTGTTCGCTTAACTTATCAGCCGTACTTTTTCAGTGAAGGAACAATATTTTCTCTCTCACAACAAATCAACGAACAGTACTTTTTAGCCTGGCTTTTCAGCAAAGCGAATATGTATTTGATAGAATGGAAATAGTAATTCCATTTAGTAGAAGGTGTTGCAGCACTTATTAGAGGTAATGACATGACACCTGATGGAGTATGAAATATGGATAGTTTGCGTGTGGAGATTGAAAAGATAGTGGGATTGCTTTTATAAGAGATATATATAGATAGATATATAGAAATACAGAATATAGATATAGATATGGATATAGATGATGCACTCAGTGGAGTATGGCACGTGGATAGTTTGCGTGCAGAGATTGAAAGACAGAGGGGTTTGCTTCTATAAGAGATATAGATGTGGCTATAGATATAGATATAGACATAGATTTAGATGAAAAAATAAGATTAACTAATGGTTAAAATTAAATAAGATAAAAGAAAACATGGCCGATGATTAAGATTTTGGATATGACAAAGAGTAAATACATGAGGTAAAAGCGATAGTGGGCGTGGGTGATGCTAGGGTGGTGATAATTTCTGTGTAAATAATGTGAACTTGATGGGGCTTTTATAGAAAACATGGCCGTAGTTCTCCGCTGTATCCACCATGTTTTGTTTCGTAATCACACCACTCTTGAGACATGATGGGTTGACGAAGAGAAGAGAAATAGAGGATAGGAAGAGCAATGTGAACGAGGAGGAAGATTGAGTTGCTGCCTATATATGCATGTTTGGCCTTAACAGCAAGTTCTAGTGTCAATTTTTGCTGCCAACCCCAGTTTGGACTTGGACGTAGTAGCACCAGAGAATTAGAGGGCATGCGAAAAAAGGATTAAGTCCACTTTTAGCCCCTCAACTATCATGTCGGTCTAGTTTTGACCCCCAACTATAAAACCGTCTGGTCCAGGCACTGGAACTTTTAAAACCGTTCAGTTTTAGCACCTCGGCGCAATTGAGGTGGTTTGCGCTGACGTGTGCCTGGTTTTGACCCGCCACGCTGGCATTGACGGCCACGAAGGACAGCCGCGCGGGTCAAAACAGGAGCCGGCCCGCTCAGCTCTCTCTCCCTCTCAGTTCTTCTCCCCCGAACCCTAGACGCCGCCGCCGCCTCCATTGCCGTAGCCGCTACCGCATCCTCTCCTCCGGTGCCTCCGTGTCCATAGTCTCCCCTCCGCCTGGGAGTCCTCCGCCGCCGCCTTCGTAGTCCGGAAATGGTGACCTCGAGCGGATCCAGCCGAAGTTTGGGGACCCAAGAATCGCGATGGCGTCAGCATGGCGATTCCCATGGCGATTCGTCCTCACCCATCCCCTATCGTGAAGGACCACTGGAGTATACCTAGTAGTGCTATGCAAATGCGGTGCAAAAGCTGCTAGGTTCATATCTTGGAGTGATTTGAACCTAGGATTGCGGTACCTAAAGTGTGCACGGGCTCATGTAAGTTGTTCTCTTCGTGATTCATAGTCTGTAGATGCATCAGTGATTGAGTGTGTCTCTGATTTATTGGTTATTGGTTTGTTTCATAGGATGGTGGTTGCGACTTTTATAGTTGGGTGGATCCACCAAACAGTAGTTTCATGAAGCAACTTCTGCTTGATTTGCGAGATGCAGTGAAGTACTGGAAGCCTGCAACTGGAGTAGCTGAACAGAGTTTGGAAGATGCAAGAATGGCGACTACAAGACTCTTGGAAGGTGCAACAAGGGAGAATCAAAGACTGCAGCTTCTGCTGGAAGGCGCAACAAGGGAGAATCAAAGACTGCAGATTGAGTTGGAAGGCGCTGTCAGGTACAATGAAGATAGAGGGGCCATGTTTGTTGCAGCCAAGATAGATGTGGCCATTATGCAAGCTGAATTGCAGTTGGGAGCTGAATCTAGAGTTGAGTTAGAGGTGAGGATAGGGACATTGGAGAAGGAGAGGAAGTTTTTGTTTAGTGCTCTATTTGTGTGTGTAGGATTAGTGGTTGCTTCCTGGATGCCTTGGATCGTGTAAGTCAATGTGGTGTTAGCCTTGGTGTAGTTGTAGTTGTAGTTAGTAGGATCCATGTTGGTACTAGAAACCTGTTGGTACTATTATGGGTTGTGTATTAGCTTAATGCATGAGCATAATGCTCAGGACCATGTATGAGTATCAGGTTATTGCTCATATCCTAATGTTTTAGTGAAATGTTTCAGTTGCATGAATCCTTTTGTATGTGTAACCAGTGAGCTTTGTCAAATTTTTGATGGCATCTGTACAAAGAGATGACTAAAGTTCAATACAACAGATGTCATTCAGTTGGTGATTAACACATAATAAACACAAACACAGATCATAACAGGATGTCATTCAGTTCAGGTTAAGTGATTAACAGGATGTCATTCAGTGATTAACACATAATAAACACAAACACAGATCTAGGTTGGCGATACACAAAACATCAAGTTCATTACAATAGTTTAGGTTGCACACACACAGACTCATGAAATTTGACACATACATGAAGTTCCAGATAGCATAGATAACACACAGACATAGACATGGGCTCAAGGATTTGGGCCTGTCAGCAGTAAGGTAGAAGGAGTGGCTCCCTTGTGATCAGTTGCACTTGGTCTTCCTTCCTCCAGATAAATCTGCTAGGGTGGTCCTACAGCTGACACAACAACCTTGGAGGTAGATGCACCTGAAACTTGGAGGCTTGCTTTTACAGTGCTTTCCAGACATCCCTGGTATAGTGGCCTCTAGGGTGACCTTAGTCGGAGCCCCTTCCTTCAGTGTTGTCTTCACTCTTGCTGATGACTTCATAGATTTTTGCCCATCCTGCAAGACAAAGGAAGTATATAACTAAGACAACAAAAGTATATTACTATTAAGGATGACCACATGGAATAAGCAGTTAAACTTACATTGCAGTCAACAGATAACTAAGAGCAATGTCTTTTGCTACTAGCAGTAGTAGATGAAGGGCATGACTTCCTTTTTGAAGTTGTTCCTCTACCAGACTGTGAAGCACCAACACTTCCTCTAACAGGCTGTGATGCACCAGCACTTCCTCTAGCAGACTGTGATGCACCACCACTTCCTTTAGCAGACTGTGAAGCACCAGCACTTGCATTACTAGAACCTGTCCTCCTGCTACAAGTTGTCCTGTTGTGTCCAATCCCTTTATATACTCTGCACCTTATAGCTGTTCCTTTCTTGGATAGCTTACCCTGAGGTGGCTTCTTCTTCTCCCCATCTTGCCTTTTCCTCTCCTTCTTTGGTCTTCCAGGCATCCTTACATACCTAGGGGGCAATGGCTTTTCTCTATTTAATACTGGCCAGAAGGCCTTGCCTTCCACTGGTTGCAGGCAATGTGCATGTCTTGTTGTACTCCTCAACGGAATAACACTTGGCTATGAATTCTTCTAAAGGCCTGGATGCATAGTAGATGCAGGAAATAGCATGAGGGCAAGGCAAACCTGACAACTGCTAGAACCTACAGGAGCAAGTTCTCTCATCCAAATTCACAGTGAATCTATGATCCCAGTAGGTTACTTCATAGCAATTGTTGCCATTGCTGATAGCATGGCAGAACCCACTAGCTGTGACATATGTCATCAGCTTCTTATAGGTGTTTGGACAGATGAGACTTGTCCACCTTTCTGCCTTGTTCCTGTTCTCATGGATTCTAACCATAACTTGGCGCCTTATACCTTCAAGCATACTTATGATTGGAACGAACCTTGCTTTCAGAATCCAGTGGTTGAAGCACTCACACATGTTATTGTCCACAGAATCACAGAATGACCCAATTTTGAACCATGATCTACTCCAATGCTCAGGATCAGTTCTCAAAATAGCATCAGCCCCTTGTGGTGTCTCTGCCCTTAGCTTGTTCATGTTATAGTTGAATAGATTCATTGATGAAGACTTTGCACATCTCCAAAAAAGCTTCTGATACTTCTTGTTAGTGAACTTCTTCCTCCAGTTAGCATAGATATGCCTGGCACACATCCTATGCTCCACCTTAGGTGCCCACTTGTTTACAGCATTGATGAGCCCCTTCTGTTGATCAGAAATGAATACCCAGCCATCACCATCACCAAACTGTAGGTCAGTGCTCAGCAAAGATAAGAAAAAGTCCCAGGACTCCTTGGTCTCCCTCTCTACAACTGCCCATGCTATTGGGTACATTTGATTGTTGGTATCTCTACCTAGTGCACAAAGTAGTTCTCCATTGGTTAATCCCTTAAAAAAACAACCATCCAGTCCAATAACCTTCCTGCAACCAGCAAGGAACCCCTTCTTGCATGCATCAAAGCAGACATAAAACCTCATGAACATGGGTTCAAGTTCTTCAGTGTCAAGCTTCACTACTATTATACTCCCAAGATTGCTTCTTAGTAGTTCAAGCTGGTAGTCAAACACCAGAGCATACTCCCCCTTGGTTGCATCATACATCCTTTGCATCACAATTGATTTGGCTCTCTTAATCTTTGAAATACTGACATCTGCAAATATTTTCTCCTGAATTGTTTCTCTCATACTCTCAACTGACCACTGTGGGTTAGCCAATATCAACTTCTCATACTTATCTGCTATTCTCCTTGATGTCACTAAAGAGTTGTCTCTCCTTGGTGGGCATGTGTGCACATCTTTACATGTGGCTATAAGCCAACTACTTGCCCTTGATGTCTTTGATAGATGCAAAACCCAAGGGCACTTTGGCCATGAACAAAATGCTCTACACTTTGTGCTCTCATTCTTCACAAACTTAATCACCTTCCTTTCTGCCAGCCCATACTTGATGACAGCCTCCCTGAATGTTGACTTACCACTTAAAGACATCCCAACAGTGAATACTGGCATTGGAGCATTGGCATCAAACTTGGAGAATTTCTTCTCCTTCCTAACCAACTCTCCATCAGATGTTTCATCATATGAATCATCCTCTTCATCAATATCCATAGCATGGGAATCACAACCATCCTCTTCATTATCACATTCCACATTGACTTCATGCCTTTCCTCATCAACCACCAACATGCCTCTAGCTTTTAATTTCTTCTTTAACTCCTTTAGCTCAGCTCTAATCTAGATTACCTCCTCATCCTCTCCACTACTCTCATCATCACTAGGCAAGTAATCCTTGTCACTGGGATCATCCATATCTGAACTGTGTTCCTTCTGTACAGGAGCCTCTTCATGAACAGACACTTCTTCTTGCATAACCAACTTCTATACAGGAGCCTCTTTCTCTCTAACCCAATGCAAATACTTAGTAGCACCTATTAAGTCCATCTTCACTTGTTCTGGTGATGACATGTTCATTATAGCCAAATCCTCGACCACCACATTGTCTTCATGAGGTGTTTCCATCCCAATGCTTTCACTGTCTGCTCTTTCACCCTCCATTTTAGCATCTTCCTCCCAGTCACTACACTGGTCCTCCCCATCCTCTTCCTCCTCAGTCTCCATGTCATTAGCTTTCACTTCAATAAGCTCAACAAATACATCTGCAACCCCTCCATCAGTAACACATTCAGACATGTCCAAACAAGCCTTATCATCTACCAAAACTCTGAGCCCATTTAGTAAATCCTTGCCAGGGAACAACCAATGGAGAAGAACAGGATCTGAAGCATTGTAGTGGTCTTTAAGATGTCCAATTACTTTAGGCAAAGAAATTTTGTCACGCTCGATGAATGACATCTCCTCATTTCCACCTAGATAATGAAGCATCTTCCCATCATTGAAAAACTCGCCACCAAAGTGAAATCGAACACCAAGAAATTCCAAAGGGTCTATTCCTACAACAGATAGTAGAGTCTTAGGACTACAGATCCGAGGTAACTAACCTAAGAGTACTTCCATCCCTACATGCAGAAATGCAGACGGATTCAATCGTACCTGAGCGTGTTAGTCCTCTACGTTTCAATCCTCCAAGCCCATACGACTGCGAAGGCGGCGGTGGAGGACTCCCAGGCGGAGGGGAGACTACGGACGTGGAGGCACCGGAGGAGAGGATGCGGTAGCGGCTACGGCGATGGAGGCGGCGACGGCGGCTAGGGTTCGGGGGAGAGGAACTGAGAGGGAAAGAGAGAGCTGAGCAGGCCGGCTCCTGTTTTGACCCACGCGGCCGTCCTACATGGCTGTCAATGCCAACGTGGCGGGTCAAAACCAGGCACACGTCAGCGCAAACCGTCTCAATCGCGCCGAGGTGCTAAAACTGAACGGTTTTGAAAGTTCTAGTGCCTGGACCAGACGGTTTTGTAGTTGAGGGTCAAAACTAGACCGACATGATAATTGAGGGGCCAAAAGCGGACTTAATAAAAAAATGAAAGGCCAATTGAGTGGAGGGCAATGGCCATTTTCAGTCTGATGCTATTTAAAAGAAATAGACGGTATCAAGATGAAAAAAAAGGATTGGAACAATATTGTCAGTAGTCTACTGAACTACTTCCTTCGCCTCGAAAAGAATGAAAATCTTGCTTCAGAGGAGTTAGTAGCGGGGTTTTGGTTCCCAGCACACCATAAAAGTAGCTGTTTTTTTTTGAAAAGCAGCTTGGTTGTACCTGTTTAGTTGGCTTTCAGTTTTTTAACAGCTGAAACATTTTCCCAGAAGCTAAATCAAATACAGCCTAACCTGACTCACCTATCAATTTTGATCATGAAAGTTTGAGACATGATGGGTTGGAGAAGAGAAGAGAAATGGAAGACAAGAAGAGCAATGTGAACGAGAAGGAAGATGAGTTGCACTAGTAGAGAAATAACTTTCGGTTCGCATCCTTTATTCTTGGTTATGTTGGGATTCAGGACTAATGTGAGCATTAGTCTCGGGTCTAAATTTTACATACACCGAAGACCCTTTTATCCCGGTTGGTAACACCAACCGGGACTAAAAGCCTAGTCCCAGTTGATGTTACCAACTCGGACTAAAAGTCATCCAACCTTTAGTCTCGGTTCGTAACATCAACTAGGATGAAAGTGTGACCTTTTAGTTCTGGTTGGTAATACCAACCCGAAATAAAGGTCTCCCACCCAGGACTAAAGGCCCCCCGCTGATGAATTCAAAAGGAGAGCGGAATTGGTAAGGAAGCTACGCGCGAGCCAAGGGGGATCTTGGTCCGAATCTCACGCACTGCAAGAGAGGTATCCCAGGATTTAAAAAAAATTAGGTCTGAGAATAGGCTTTAGTCCCGGTTGCGTGACCCGGGACTAAAGATTCCGGCCTTTAGTCCCGAATCCGCAATCCCGATTGGTTTAAAAAAAATTAGTTGTGAGGATGGGCTTTAGTCCGGGTTGTGTGACCCGGGGCTAAAGATCCTGGCCTTTAGTCCCGGATCCACAATCCCGGTTGAAAAACCGAGACTAAAAGCCAGTTTCCAACCGGGATTAAATCGGACCTGTGTGTACTAGTGTTGTAGCCTATATATATACGTGCATGTTTGGTCCCAACATCAAATTTTGTTGCCAACACCAATTCAGACCGAGTGACAAGAGGACACGTAAAAAAATTAGAAGGCCAAGTGAGTGGAGGGCAGTTTGGCCCCGTTCGCTTTGCTGGAAAAACAAGCCTGAAACACTATTTTGACTAATTTATTGTTAGAGAAAAACACTGTTCCGACTAAAAAAACAAACTAGAAAGTACGGATTATAAGAGAAACGAACATGGCCATGTATATTTCAATATGACAGTATTTTGAAAAAAATACTTTCTCTGTCCCAAAATATAGGTGTCATATGTCTAGAGTCAAACTTGGTTAACTTTGACCAAATATTTATCGTTATATTAAACCTAGAATATATTTTATAATAAACTTATTTGGATATTTAAGTATTTAATACTAATTTTATAATAAACTTATTCGTCTTCTCCCTCCCCAATGGCCCAATGCCCCGCCGCTGCCCGCGCTAGGGTTTTACCGCCAATCTCTCACTCGCATCCGGGCGCCCGATCAGGATGGTGGTGGAGGCGGGGGACAGGAAGCAGTCACAAATGGCTCAACCACGCGGCGGCGGAGGGCGAAGCCGGCCTCCCGCCGCGGGCCCTCCTCGGCGGGGCGTCTCGGCTCCACGCCGTCGACCAGGTCCGTCCGTTCCCGCGTCCTCTGGCTCGATTTCGACTTTCTCCGGAATCTCATCTCGCAAGGCACCGACCGACCCTTGGCCGATCGCCGCACGTTTCCGCTCCGGTTTCAGTTTCGGGCTCTCGTTGTCGTCTTCCTCGTGCCTCACGCGCTCGCCGCGCAGGCACCGCACCACTCCGCTTGCCTTTTCTGCACTCGCCTGCGCCGATATACTCACCCTCCACCTCCAGGAAAGGCTCTGGCATTCCCGGAGCCCCCAATATCGCACCGCGAGGTTGTGTTCTGTGTGCGCTGAGCGGCGGATTCCGGTTGCTCGCCATTCGGGTGGCTCTGTCTGGTGCTGCCCAGCGCTCCGGCGAACTGTTCGTGGAGTTGGGGCGGGGTGCTCCTCCTCTTACTCCTCACGATGGCGGCCTCGAACCTGTCGAGGGACGTGGATGGCCACGGTGACAACTCCGGCGGCACTTCGCTTCCTCCTCCGCCTCGGCCGGATAACGGTACGGACGGATTCATCTCCCTCTGAACCCGATGTTCCGATTTGGGTGTTATCATCGGTAATCTGTTGGGTTGCGATCGGATTTGAACTTACTCGATATCTAGATCTAGTCCTTGTTCTTTGCTTGTCAGATGATTTGGATACCGATTCAAGCTCAGGATCAGAGTTATTACTGGTTAAATAAACTTGCCTGTTGCTGTAGGCTTTCTCATGTATATGAACTGTTCTTTCCTCTGCACGATGAGATGCCAGAAATGTTATCTTTGCATGATTATCACATCTATTGGGGATATCCATTTCTTTTTTGGGGAATAGGAATTGGGAGGGCACTGCAATTGCGAGATAGCAGTGTTGTACTTGTACAGGTGGGGATTCAAATCATCTATTCGGACACAGTCCTGTCTGCAACTCTGCACAGTGCATAGTATTTTGAGGATGCATAGAACTGCTAGTATCCGTTATGTGCCATGTTCAATTTCAAATATTGAAATGCTTGTTGCGCGCCATGGATTCAATGGCTGGGATCTTCTGGATCCATGGCTCACTTCATGCCTTTCGCGCCATCTTTTATTTATATACTTTGTCGTGTTGTGCACTTTGTCGTAACGCCTAGTTGCTTGTTCTGTCCTGAGTAATAAGTAACCGATGTCCGTTGACATATCGAATACGACTGCCAATGGAATTACTGACTACCATTGGTCCCACACATGGTATCTGTACCTTTTTTTTTCAGGCAACAATATGACCTCAAAGTTATGATATGCTGTAAGACACATTTTTCACCTTTTTCTTACTAATTATATTATCATTAAATGAACGACACGATGATTCCTCTTGTGTAGGAGGTAGATACTTACCTTTAGAAGCAATGTTGCCATTTCTGGATCAAACTCTTGTGTCAAGAATTATGAGTGTTTCCCCATATTTAGCACGTGACGTGTATAACTGTGATGTTTCCTGCACACCCTTGATCCTCATTCATATGAACGAAGAGTAAGTGGAAGACCATCCATTAAATTGATGAGTTTATATCCTAATCTGGAGTGTTGTAAGAGGGCATAGCACCTTGCAGCTATAGGCTCAGAAGCTAGTAATCCTAGGATGTTGGGTTATATAGATAAGTTAAGTTTTACCCTCTACGGAAATGGTTTTGGTTTTAAGGTTAGGGTTTTCCTTATCATTCTGGATAACCACAGGATTTGTGCAAATTTTAGGAAACTAATCTTCCTTGCCCACTATGATTTTATCTATTTTTTTCAGAGCTATTAGGATAGGCACTCAACTTTATGTGTTGGAACCAAAATAAAGTTACAGCACAACATCATAGCACCAGAACATCGACATAGTGGGAAATTGTTCTTCTAACAGAGCAAGCACGTGAAAGATATAACCTTAGGCTTGTTTCTTGCCATCATACCCTTTTTTTTCTTTTCTTGATCTTCTTCCTCTGAACTGCATTTCGATTTTCCAGTTTCAGTGTTGGAAACTTCTCATTGCCATTAATTTCTTACATCATGGCTGCCTGGGTGGGTTTCATTAGCTATTTCAGTAATATGTGTAATTGTCCACTTTTGTTTCTAAAATATTGGAAGAGTTTGTTGTAGTTGTTTATTTATCATTTTTTTAGAACAAAATGGTCTGCACCATTTCTCAACTGAAACAAGCATTACTGGTGCAGAGGTCAGCATATCTTGGAAACAACAATCCCTTCTGGTAATTAGAGAGCGGCACACGGCCAACATGTAAAGCTAGCGCCGCCAATGAAATTATAATGACAGGACATCATCTTTTTGTTTTCTCAGATATTAATGTAACAAGCACAAGAGCTTGTTTGGCTACTTATCTGTCTAGACGACACCTTGAGTGACCACATAATAGCTTCTAAATGCATCTTTCTTTATGGATCAGTTCAAATATTCGCTGCAGTCATAAACATGGATGATTGTAACAATTTTTATCTCTGGGCTATTTTGTTTACTGAACTAATTTTAAAATTTCAGTCTGGTATCTTCCAAATTCGCATGGTGGAATACTAATCAATATAGCTATAAGACAATTCTATTTATGTTCTTCCAGATTGCTGAATGCAATACATCAGGGAATCTTTTGTCTTTCTGCATTGCCATGCTGCTACCATGAATTCTGATACCCATTTTTTCATATGCACAGGAAACAATGTCCGCCCAGTCCCATTGTGGGAAAGAGAATTCTGCCGTAACGCCATTTACATTCCCTGGGAGACCTTCTGCGAAAACAAGCGATTTATTGGATTATACAGAAACGTCATGGACTGGGATGATTCAGAAGCGTTCAAGAATTTCGAGGAGGCAAAGGAAAGGTTCAGGGCAAAATATTTTGGCGAAGGTGGACCAAACAACAGTAACAATAACTTCCATGGAGGTGGATCGTCTAGCAATTGGCACCAGCAGGGGGTGGATCCAGGCCACACGTCATCCGGGACTGGAAGGATGCTGATCGGCGGTGGCACGATGTGGATGAGTAGCGCTTTCACTGGCGGTGCCATGAAGTGGAATGGTGGTGGTGGCAGAGGCAATGGCACTGGCAGGAACTGGAATGTTGGCAGTGGCGGTGGTGGCGGTGGCGGCAATGGCAATGGCAATGGCAGTGGCAGGAACCGGAATGGTGGCGGTGGAGGTGGTGACAGTAGCAGCAATTGGAATTGTTTCGGCCGCGGCAATCAGAGGAAGCAGCACGAGGGGCAACACGAGCTGAGGAACGGCGGTGGCATCCAGAGGAACCAGGAGGAGGGGTGGCACCAGATGAGGAGCGGCGGCCGGCAGCAGCAGGGCCAGGGGAGGATAAAGATGGAGTGGCGTCTGGTGCAGCACAACAGGGCTCCCAAAGATGACCCTGCCGCTTGATCTCGCAGGTGGTTTGTTTGTGCAGCCTGTGTTGGGCTGGGCTGCTGCTGGCAGAAGTGGTGCCCGTAAATACAGAGGAGCTGCTGCTGGCAAAGCGGTGCCTGTAAATAGATGATTGAATGTTTGAGTTGTATGCTGCAGCTGCGGCCTTAGTTTACTTCTGGTGTAATGTCATTATGTTATAATGTTAATTAATGTGGGAGCATGACAGTTCGGTGCAAAAATAGTCCATTACTAACTCTGTTCATCTTTTCAGTGTAGTGTAGAATGCGCCGGCGTACGGTCCGGCTGTTGGGACCACGCCGATCCGCACACAAATCTTGAAGCCGCGACATCAGGAGAGGAAAACCAATTTAGCGAGGCTCCAGCTCCTTAGAAAACAACTTCGGCTTTTGACCATTGGTAGTGCTGAACTCGTTTAAAAAAGGCAAAATTGCTTCTTCAATTCTCTTCTGGAATGGGTGAAAGACGTGG
The DNA here is from genome assembly GCA_904845875.1 of Miscanthus lutarioriparius. Classification (NCBI taxonomy): domain Eukaryota; kingdom Viridiplantae; phylum Streptophyta; class Magnoliopsida; order Poales; family Poaceae; genus Miscanthus; species Miscanthus lutarioriparius. The sequence continues at coordinate 86,077,690 of CAJGYO010000014.1, read as the reverse complement.
CAAAACTTCTTCTGTTTTCTTTTGTGGAAGTCAAAGTTTAAAGTGGGTGTGCATACGATTTATATCAGTTGTAATATATAGTTGTTTGAATTGAACAAAGATTATTATGAGATAAAAATGAAAATTAATCCATAATTAATGGTTTCCCTGTAATTAAAAATGAGAGGAAAAATGATTAACCGGTGATTAAGATTAAATAAGAGTAAAAGAAAACATTGACAGATGATTAAGATTACATACGAGAGAATTAAATACATGGGGAAAAAACGATAGTGAAAGAGGCCTGAGGGTGCTAAGGGTGGTGATAATTTCTGTGTAGATAATAACGGTAATGCTTGGCTATGGGCGTCCGTCCCATCCGGACGCTGCGTCTCACTTCGCTTGCTGCTTTGGCATTCTCCCACCACGTGCCCCACCATGTGCCACTCGCTCGCTCGCTCCTTGCTCCCGCTCGTCGTGCGCCCCAGCTGCGCTCCTCGCTCCTCTCCCGCCCGTCGCGCGCCCCACCCGCACCTCACTCCTCGCTTCAGCTGTGCGCCGTGCCACTCACCCGGCTGAGCCAAGGCTGGTGCTTTTGCTGCTGGTGGTGGTGGTGCGCCACCGCTTACTGCTGGAGCCCACCCCGACGACCGGAATTGACCGGCCCCAGCCTTACCCTCTCCTATGTTGCAAATGTATGATTCAAGTGTTCAGATGTTTCAGAGGTATGTTGCAATTGTTACATATATATATAGATGTTGCAAAAGTAGATGGGGATGTTGCAAATGTTTTCAAAGGTATGTTGCAAGCGTTAGTTCAAAATATTTTAGATGTATGTTGCAGCAAGTGTTTTATCTAGATATTGTATATGTTTCACACACATGTTGCAAGTGTTTTATCTAGATGTTGCATATGTTTCACACACATGTTGCAAGTGTTTTATCTAGATATTGCATCTGTGTCAGACGTATGTTGCTGCAAGTGTTTCAGGGGGGTATGGTGAGTGATGGCACACAGCTTGGGTGCCGGGGGATGGGGAGCTGCGAGCTAGGGCCGCGGGATGGTGCACGGTGAGCTAGGGCTGGCAGATGGGGGCACAACGAGCTGGGGGCGGGCTCTCGGGTCCCTCCCACGCGGAGAGAGAGAGGGGTGGGGGGGTTCAAGGGAAGGAGCGGGGCGCGTGATGGGGGCAAGGTGTGCATGCGAGGCGGACAGGGGCAGGTCGCGCGGCTGTCCGAACACGAGGAGCGACGGGCACAACATCAAGGGTGGGGTGCGCGTGCGAGTCGGATCGAAGCGGATTGAGGCGGGCTACACGGGCATCTGGACGTCCGGGCGCTAGCCACCCCCAAATAATAATGTAAACTAAACTTGAGGGGCACTCTATTTTTCTAATACTTTTATCTTCTCGTAGTCGTCTCTCTATCTCCCTTCTCTTTTACTTGGTCCGATCCCTTCCTCTCCACCTTTGAACTAAGAACCACAAACCCTAGTTCCAATTCGGCCTGGGCGTTCGGTTAACCGATCGGTTTCGGTTCGGTTCTTTGGTTTATGACACAAATTCGGTTCTCTACAAATAGGAATCGATCGGTTCTTCACAAATCTTGGAACCGAGCAAAATCGGTTTCGGTTAGTTCGGTTCGGTTCCGGTTCCGACCGAACTAACTGAGGATTTACACAAGCAGCAAAAAAAAGAATAGGAAAAATAGATTAAAAAAAACACAATGCCAAGATTTTAAAAAATGTGAGGGTGTGAGGCTGTGAGGGGGTGTCATCCACCTTTTATATCTAGGGTTAAGTTGGTATTAGGCCTAGGTTGTAAGGTTTATGGGCTTGTTTGTGAATTTCGGTTCCTTCGGTTATTTCGGTTAACCGAGCCCAGGAACCGAAATTTGATTAGTTAATTTGGTTCCTAAGAACTGAGAACCGAACAGCTAACCGAAATTTTCGGTTCCGGTTCTTTCGGTTCGGTTCTCGGTTCTCGGTTATTTTTGCCCAGCCTTAGTTCCAATGACGACGGAGGAGGAGATAGCGCCAACCAAATCATTCAATGGACACTAGGTGGTGGTGTAGGATGGGATAGGACGGTGATAAAGCTAGGGTTTGGGACCAAGGAGAAAAGAGAATGGAGAACAATTGACCGTGAAGTACGAGCATTTGTAGAAAACACACCCACTCACACAGTAGCAACCATGTTTTGGTTTACAACGACACCACACAGTTGGGTAGTACCAAACTAGGGCCTGTTTGGTGCCCAACGACCACACGCCACGCGAGCTGTGGCTCCACCACTGAAGCTGTGGTGTCGTCGCGATGAAAGTGGCCGCCACACCTGTGGTGAAAATCAATGCACAAAGGACATGACAGTCTCTGTGGGCTTCCCTAACTTATAGACAATCCAAACACTAGCCAATGTATCATGGCAGCCGCGAATGTGGCATGGTGAGCGATGACGGGAAACCAAACAGGCTCCTAACCATCCGACCAATGTTGTTGCTCAAGGTAGGTAGGAGAAGAGAAGAAAAACAGAAAAGCAACGTGAATCAGGAGGAGGAAGATGAGTTATAACATTTATGCATGTTTTGCACCAACAAGAAGTTATGGCGCCAATTTTTTGGCCAACAACAATTTGGACATAGTGGCACCACAGGACATACAAAAAAAATTTGGAACACCAATTGAGTGGTGGGCAGTATAGTTATTTCAGTATTAGATGCTATTTCAAAAGAAACAAATAATATTGACATGAAAAGGAAAAAATTATGATATACTCCTAGACCCTGCAGTGGCATGGACTTAGTGGCATGGACGGAATTTTGATTTCTTTTTATAATGGCGCGTAGGTGCCCTTGAACCGTGTAGACACCTGAACAGTGATCTTCTCCCTCCCCAATCCCCCGCCACGCTGCCACTGCCGTTGCCCGCGCTAGGGTTTTACCACCAATATCTCACTAGCATCTGAGATGGTGGAGGAGGCGGGCGACATGATGCAGTCTAAAATGCGGCTCAACCACGCAGCGGCGGAGGGTGATGCTGGCCTCCCGCCGCCGTCCCTCCGGTCCTCCTCGGCGTGGCGTCGCGGCTCCACGCCATCGATAAGGTCCGTCCATTCCCGTGTCTCCTGGACTCTCTCTCCGTACTTTCTCCAGAATCTAATCACGCAAGGCACCGACCCTTGGCCGATCGCCGCACGTTTCCGCTCCTGATTTCAGTTTTGGGCTCGGGTGTCATCTTCCTCGTGCCTCACGCGCTCGCCGCACAGGCAGCACTCCGCTTGCCTTTCTGCACTCGGCTGCATCGATATACTCCCCCTCCAGGATAGGCACTGGCAGTCCCACAACCCCCATTCTCACACCACGAGGTCGTGTTCTGTGAGCGGCGGATTCCATTTGCTTGCCATTGGGGTGGCTCAGCTTGGTGCCACTGCCGTCCGGCGCTCCGGTGAACTGTTCATGGAGTTGGGGCGGTGTGCTCCTCCTCTTCCTCCTCACGATGGCGGCCTGTGGAACCTGTCGAGGGACGTGAATAGCGACCCTAAGCACTCCGGCGGCACTTCGCGTCCTTCTCTTTCCCGGCCTGATAACGGCCCGAAACTAACTCTCTCCGGACTTTCTCCAGAATCTCATCACGCAAGGCACCGACCCTTGGCCGATCGCCGCACGTTTCCGCTCTCGGTTTCAATTTCGGGCTCGGGTGTCGTCTTCCTGCCTCTCTCTCACGCTGCGCTTTTGGCAGCAGCAGCACTCTGCTTGCCTTTTTTCGCGACATTTGCATCGATATACTCCCCCCTCTAGGATAGGCACTCGTAGACCTGGAGCCCCTAGTCTCGCACCGCGAGGTTGTGTTTTGTGAGGGGCAGAATCTGGTTGCATCGTGTTTATTTCGATAGAATCCGGTTGCATTGTGTTTATTTGGATGTTGCACATGTTGCAAGTGTTTTATCTGCATGTTACATATGTTTCACACATATGTTGCAAGTGTTTTATATAGATGTTGCATATGTTTCACACATAAGTTGCAACAGTATGTTTCATCTGTGTCAGACGTATATTGCATCCGAGTGTTCCATGTTGCAAGTGTTTCATGTTGCAAGGGTTTCACGGGGCACGGTGAGTGATAGACACATGGCCTGGGCACCGGGGGATGGGGAGTGGGGAGCTAGGGCCGACGGGGGCTCAACAAGGTGGGGGCGGGCTCCCGGGTCCCTCCCACATGGAGAGAGAGGAGGGGTTCAGGGGTGAAAGCATCTAGGCCCCTAATTAGGTTTCGGTGATTAATGACAATATAAGATTGCTGTGACTAACGCGTGTTTTGCAAAGGCAATTAAGTTAGGTCACGGTAATGGAGATCGATTGGGCAATCATGGTTGTCATGCCCCTACGATGGAAATCGTTTCGGTTTTCAAAGGATGGACGACAAGGTTAAGGATGGGCCAGTTCTAAGTGTCGTTTAGAGTTGGAGAGACACTTAGAGTAGTTTAGGACTTTGTTTTTTCTTTGGCCGTACTATTAATGGGGTATGGACGGGTAGCTTGACCTAGATGAGTCTAGTGAGTTAGGTGTGGTACACACTTGTTAAAACTAGCGCTAGGTAGCTCCTACGTATGCCTAAGATCCAATGGAGCAAACTTCATTCGTATATGATCGAGAGTTGGAAGTGAATGGAGGGTCAAATATTGACCGGACGCTGGCTCCGGTGCGACCGGGCGCTAGCCGCAGGGTCCGGTCAGTTCATTTGACCAAGGTGATTATGTCTGGTTTGACCGGACGCTGAAAGGTCATGTGACCGGACGCTGAGAGGCAGCGTCCGGTCGACTCCAGTAAGGTTCCAGAGAGGGAAAATCATGATCGAACGCGTCCGGTCAGTGCTGACCGGACGCTGGCAGCGTCCAGTCACACTGTGATCATTGGAGTTCAGGGACAACTGACCGGAGCGTCCGGTCAACATGACCGGAGCGTTCGATCACCCCGTAGAGGCATATAACGGTTCGTTTTTCAGCCCATGTTATAAATAGAAGCTCCACTCGTGTGTGGAGTTACTTTTGCTTATTCCAACAGCTGAAACACACCTTAGAGAGTGCCAAGAAGAGCAAGGTCCTAGTGAGGTGATTGAGATTTGAGAATCCAAAGAGAGCCCTCATTAGTGAAGATCAAGAGTAGCAAAGTATGCATCCACCCTTCTCCCTAGGCTTGTTGTGGTCAAGTGAGAGTTCGTGCTTGTTACTCTTGGTGATCGCCATCACCTAGACGGCTTGGTGGTGATTGAGAGCTTGGTGATCATCCGGAGAGCTTGTGGATGACCCAACTCAAGTTGTGAGCGGTTGTGGGTGATTCACCGTGACGGAGTGTCGAAGAATCAACCCATAGAGAGCACTTGATCCTTGCGCGGATCAAGGGGGAGCTACACTCTTGCGCGGGTGCTCCAACGAGGACTAGTGGGGAGTGGCGACTCTCCGACACCTCGGCAAAACATCGCCGCGTTCCTCCCTCTCTATTTACTTTGAGCTTTTACATTGAGTATTTACTTTGAGTAATTACTTTGAGCATTTACATTGAGCAATTCAATTCTTGTCTTTACAATTCATAGAATTGCCATGCTAGAGTAGGATTGGAACTGAGGTTGCAAGTCTTTTGTGCGGTAGAACAACTAGAAACACTTTTTAGGCACAAGGGGTTAATTGGGCTAACCATAGAACTTAATTATTGAAAGAAATTTAGAATTAGCCCAATTCACCCCCCTCTTGGGCATCTTGATCCTTTCAATTGGTATCAGAGCCTCGTGCTCATGTTTTTAAGCTTAACCGCTTAGAGCAAGATGTCTCACGGGGATGGACCTCCTCCTATCTTCGAGGGGGATGATTTTTCATATTGGAAATTTGCATGGAGGCATACTTAGAAGCTCTAGACGTTGGAATACTTAGAGCCGCCTCACATGGCTTCCCAAGACCTAGGAATCCCGCACAACTTTAAGGCGATGAAGTGAACTATGAAAAATGGAATGCAAAGGCTCGCAACACCATCTTTAGAGGCCTTTGCAAAGATGTGTTCAACCGTGTAAGGAACCACAAAGACGCCCATACACTATGGTCGGACATTTGTGCGCTCCATGAGGGAACAAAGAGTGAGCGTGAGGAACGCTATCATCTTGTCATGAAAAAGCTCAACTCTTTTGAAATGCTTCCTAAAGAATGTGCTAATGAAATGTATTCACGTTTGAATGTTCTTGTAGAGGAAGTCAATGGGCTTGGACTTACTCAAATGTCACCATCCGACGTTGTGAGAAAGATCTTGAGTGTCCTTCCCATTGACAAATATGGGCATATTGTGACCGTGATACATCAAGGTGATCTTTCCACCGCTACACCGACACAAATTTTGGGAAAGATCAATGCTCATGAGATGTACATGCACATCACACCTCAAGATGGCTCATCCTCTACTAAGAAGAAAGAAAAAGATTTAGCATTCAAAGCTAGTCAAGATAAGGGTAAAGCAAGACTTGAGTATGAGAGTTCAAGTGATGAAGAAGATGAAGATGAAGATCTTGCTCTCATGGTGAAGAAAGCCGCCAAGATGCTAAAGAAGCTAAAGAAGCTAAACAAGAGTGGCATCAAGTTCGATGGCAAGAAGAAGAAGTTCTTCACAAGCTCTAGGAGAAAGCCAATCTCTGAAATGGATTGCTTCAATTGTGGTGAACTTGGTCATCTAGCACACCAATGCACCAAGCCCAAGAAAGACAAGTTCAAGAACAAGTTCAAGGGCAAGAAAGATGACTCAAGCAATGAAGAAGAAGATGAAAAGAAGAAGAAGAAGCCCTACAAGAAGAGAGATGGCAAGAAAAGAGACTTCCACAAGAAAAAGAAGAGTGAAAAGGCCTACATTGTCGGTGATTGGCTCATGGACATTGATTCATCTAGTGGATCATCTGATGATGATAGTGACAATGAGAAGGTGGCCGCCATAGCTATTGATCTCTCATCTTCACCGCCACCACCGCCATCATCCTCTACACACCTATGCCTTATGGCCAAGGGTGAACGCAAGGTAACTAATAATGATAATAGTAGTGATGATGAGCAAGCTAGTGATGATGATAGCGATAGCGATGATGATGATAATTCACCTTCATATGATGATCTTGTTAAAATATTAAGACAATACACTAAGATCATTAGAAAGAGTAGAGCTAAAAATGAAAAACTAGATGCTAAGAATGATTCACTTTTAGCAAAATATGATACAATAGAAAAGGCTAATGTTGAGCTTAGAGACACAAATGATGCTATGTCATCCAAACTCAAGGAGCTCAAATCTTCTAAGAAAGAGCTTAAAGATAAACATGATAAACTTGAGTGGGTGCACAATGAGCTCATCACTAGCCACAACAAGCTAAAAGATGAATATATTACTCTTAAGATTAATCATGATAATCTTGCTATTGCTCAAGAATTTCTATCTAATGAGCCACATGATGCTACTAACCATGTTGTTAAGATTGATATAGCTACATCATGTGATGACTTGATCATTGAGAGCATTGAGCTAGGTTCTAGTAGCAAGGGCAAGCAAGTGGTTGAGGCCAATGATTATGATGAGTTTGTCAAGCTCAAGAATGACAATGCAAAGCTCAAGAAAGATCTTGAAGAAATCAAAAGCCACAATACTATTGTGCTAGAAACTCTTGATCATGATGGTGACTTGATCCTTGAGAATGAGAAGCTCAAAGAAGAAAACAAGAAGCTCAAGGAAGAGAAGAACAATGATGCTCTTAAGGAAGAAAACAAGAAGCTCAAGTTGGAAAAAGAGCATCTCAAAATTGGATTAAGCAAGTTCACTAGAGGCAAGTATCTTCAAAGTGAGCTTCTAATGAACACCGTCATGAAGATGGATAGAAGTGGCATTGGGTACATGGCAAATCAAGAGAAGAAGAAGGCTCAAGCTCAACAACAACAATCAAAGCCAAAGCCAAAGCCAAAGAGATGCTTTGAGTGTGGACAAGAAGGCCACTTTGCTCATGAATGCCAAACTCCGCCACCACAACCCTTGCCCAAGCATGCTAGACCCTTTGCCTTCAATGCTCACTACATACTTAGAAAGGATTCTAGTGGAAAGATGAAAGTGATGTTTTTAGGACCTCCAAATAAAAATAGGCCTAAGAAAATTTGGGTTGCAAAGTCACTTGTTGAGAAGGTGAAGGGCCCTCAACAAGTTTGGGTTCCTAAAGCTTGATCTCTTGTGTGTAGGTGAACTACAAGACCGGTGGAAGTCATTGGGTTATTGATAGTGGTTGCACACAACATATGACCGGTGATCCTTGTATGTTCACCTCACTAGATGAAGAAGTAGATGGACAAGAAAGAATTACATTTGGAGATAACTCAAAGGGCAAGGTTAAAGGATTGGGCAAAGTGGCAATATCAAATGATCATTCCATCTCCAATGTGCTATATGTTGCTTCATTGAGCTTCAACTTGCTATCCGTTGGACAATTGTGTGATCTTGGCCTCCAATGCTTGTTTACCGAGAAGGAGGTTGTTGTATCCAAGAAGGATGATGATCAAGTGATATTTCAAGGATTTAGATACAACAACTTATATCTAGTGGACTTCACCTCCGAAGATGCTAACTTGAAGACTTGTCTTTTCACCAAAACAACACTTGGGTGGCTACGCATAGAAGACTTGCTCATGTTGGGATGAGCTCACTCAAGAAGCTAATGAAGAATGATTTGGTGAGAGGGTTGAAGGATGTGAAGTTTGAGAAGGACAAGCTTTATAGTGCATGTCAAGCCGACAAGCAAGTTGCAAATACCCATCCAACTAAAGCTTTCATGTTAACCACAAGAGTACTTGAACTCCTTCACATTGATTTATTCGGACCAACAACATACAAGAGTTTGGGAGGAAATCTTTATTGTCTTGTGATAGTTGATGATTATTCAAGGTATACATGGGTATTCTTTCTTCATGACAAATCCGAAGTTGCATCTTGCTTCAAGAAGTTTGCCAAGAGAGCACAAAATGAATTTGAAGTGAAGCTCAAGAAAATTAGAAGCGACAATGGGAAAGAATTTGACAACACAAACATTGAAGCCTATTGTGATGAAGTTGGAATCAAACATGAGGTCTCCGCAACTTATACTCCTCAACAAAATGGTGTAGTTGAGAGGAAGAACCGGACATTGATCACTCTTGCAAGAACTATGCTTGATGAGTACAACACCCCCGAAGCTCTATGGGTGGAAGCAATCAACACCGCATGCTATGCATCCAACCGCCTATTCCTTCAAAAGTTCCTTGGCAAGACACCTTATGAGTTGCTCAATGGGAAGAAGCCGGATGTCTCCTTCTTTAGGGTGTTTGGTTGCAAATGCTACATCTACAAGAAGCGGCAACACCTAGGGAAGTTTCAAAGACGTTGTGATGTTGGTTTTCTTGTTGGTTACTCATCAAAGTACAAATCATATAGAGTATTTAATCATGCCACCGGCTTAGTTGAAGAAACATATGATGTGAAATTTGATGAATCTAACGGCTCCCAAGGAGCACATGAGAATCTTGATGATGTAGGTGATGAACCATTGAGGGAGGCTATGAAGAACATTCCAGTTGGAGACATCAAGCCAAAAGATGATGAAGATGATGTACAAGTGATTGATCCACCCTCTTCATAAAATGTGCCACAAGATGGTGAAAAAGATGGGAGAGTAGAAAATGAAGACACTCATGTCTCCCATGATCAAATAGTGGCACAAGCACAAGATGTTGATGCTCCACAACCTCCACCTCAAGTGGTCAATAGAAGAAATACACCCCTACTACAAGATCATCCACAAGATCTCATCATAGGGAGTCCGTCAAATGGAGTGATGACACGCTCACAAAAACTTGCTTCATTTATTGCTCATCACTCTTTTGTCTCTTGCTTTGAACCTACTAAGGTAGAAGAAGCTCTTCAAGATCCGGATTGGATCAATGCCATGCATGATGAGTTGAATAACTTCACCCGCAATCAAGTGTGGACTCTTAAAGAGCGACCTAAAGGTGCAAGAGTCATTGGAACAAAATGGGTGTTCCGAAACAAGCAAGATGATCAAGGCGTTGTTGTGAGGAACAAGGCAAGACTAGTTGCAAAGGGGTTCTCTCAAGTTGAAGGTTTGGATTTTGGAGAGACCTTTGCACCGGTTGCAAGATTAGAAGCCATCCGTATCCTACTTGCATATGCATCACATCATGAAATGAAACTTTATCAAATGGATGTGAAAAGTGCATTTTTAAATGGCTTTATTAGTGAACTAGTCTATGTTGATCAACCTCCCAGGTTTGAAGACCCTAGATATCCTAATCATGTTTATAGGTTGTCCAAGGCGTTATATGGGCTCAAGCAAGCCCCAAGAGCTTGGTATGAGCACCTTCGGGACTTCCTCATTGAGAAGGGCTTCACCATTGGGAAGGTCGACACCACACTATTCACCAAGAAGCTTGATGGCCATATCTTCATTTGTCAAGTGTATATTGATGATATCATCTTTGGATCATCAAATGAAGATTCTTGCAAAGAATTTGGTGAATTGATGTCGAAGGAGTTCGAGATGTCCATGATTGGTGAGCTTACATTCTTTCTTGGTTTTCAAGTCAAGCAATTGAGAGAAGGGATCTTCATCTCTCAAGAGAAATATACAAAAGATCTTCTCAAGAGATTCAAGATGGATGAATGTAAGCCAATCAAGACACCAATGCCTACTAATGGACATCTTGACCTAGATGAGGGAGGTAACAAGGTGGATCAAACTCTCTACCATTCTATGATTGGTAGCTTGTTGTATTTAACCGCATCTAGGCCCGACATCATGTTTAGTGTGTGTATGTGTGCTAGATTTCAAGCTAATCCTAAGGAAACTCATTTAATTGCCGTAAAAAGAATCCTTAGGTATCTTAAGCACACACCAAGCATTGGCCTTTGGTATCCCAAATGAGCTAGATTTGAACTAATTGGCTATTCCGATTCAGATTATGCCGGATGCAAAGTTGATAGAAAAAGCACATCCGGAGGGTGCCATTTGCTTGGTAGATCACTTGTGTCTTGGTCCTCCAAGAAACAAAATAGTGTGGCTTTGTCCACCGCCGAAGCGGAATACATTGCCGCGGGTGCTTGTTGTGCACAAATATTATACATGAAACAAACTTTGCTAGACTATGGTGTAGTTCTAGATAAAGTACCTCTTTTGTGCGACAATGAAAGTGCGGTAAAACTTGTAAATAATCCGGTTCAACACTCTCGCACCAAGCACATAGATATCCGTCATCACTTTCTTAGAGATCATGTTGCTAAAAATGATATATCACTAGAAGGTGTAAGAACTGAGGATCAATTGACGGATATCTTTACTAAACCACTAGATGAGGCAACGTTTTGTCGTTTGTGGAATGAGCTCAATGTACTTGATTTTAGCAACTTTACTAAAAGATGAGCTTGTGTTGTCCCTTGCATTGCATTGTAATATACTACATGTTTATTTTGTGGCAATGCATATAGGGCTTGTCTAACATGGTTAAGATAACCGCCGAAAAACGTGTGAAGAAGCTTAACCTTGGATCAAACTTGACAAGCAACTAGATTTACATTCAAGTATTGCATATGCATAAATGTTGTTTTGTCGTTTATCTTCAATTGCCCTCTTATTGCCTGTTTTCTTAAAAAGAATTATAGCCTAAGGCAAAATATTTTAAAAAATATGAGGGTTTGAGAGAGGTCACTCACATCAGTCCCAATTGGTGTTTATTTGGATCTTATTTGAGTTGGGACTTGATTGGGAACAGGCAGCACGAAGGACATTAAAGATTTGCTGGAAAAGGAGTGACCGGACGCTGCACCGGACTCTGGTGTCCAGCGTCCGGTCAGTTCATAGGAGGTGAACTTGCTGCGAAGGAGTGACCGGACACTGGAACAGTGTTCTCTCAGCGTTCGGTTAGAAGGTGCTTCAGCGTCCGGTCGATCATGAAGACATCAAGGCTAGATGACCGGACTCTGGCTGCGTCCGGTCAGTGTTCACCGGACGTGTCCGGTCATGATTCCAGGGGTTTTGGACCTTACTGGAATCGACCGGACGCTGGGTGGTAGCGTCCGGTCGCTACCACCAGAGCGTCCGGTCAGTAGATCTCGTGTGGCATCTGGTTTCTTATATCTGCTTCCATTTTTTACATAAGGTGGACCCTCATATAACCCGGTTCACCCCGCGCCATTGACCTAACCCTGCGCCGCCGTGCTCCAATTGCCGAGCCTTCATGTGCTTCGCCGCCGCCGTCCCGAGCCCTAATCGCCACCACGACCGCGCGCCACCACAGCCGCTCGCCACCGCTGTCCCATGCCGCCAACACCTCCTCGAGCCACGCCGTGTCTCCCCGTGCTCCATGCCGCCGCCTCTCCCACGCTTTGGCCCTGCTGCACCGCCGACGCCACACCCTGCTCGAGCACCAGCATCGCCAAGCCTCCGTTCCAGCACCCTTGAGGTCCCATCCAAGCTCGCACCAGTGTTGCTCCTTGCGCCATTGCTCCTTGCCTTGCCACCGTGCCTCCTCCATGGTAGTGCAGTCCACGTCCAGCGTCGGTAAGGTCCTAATTCGTGCCCTAGAGTCCATTACAATTCCATCCATGACCTAGCTCGGTGTCACAGCATTGACTTCAATTGCATCCAGGGCTGTCGATTCACCGCTCATCGCGAACCCTAACCCTAGGTCTTCCGGTGGTTCCCCGCATGTCACTTTTCTTTTCATCGGATCGCCGGTTCGTCAGGTAGAATGCTAGTCGCTTCAATTTCATATCTAAATTGCTTGCTTCCTAGGATTTCGCATCTATTAGGTATATTGTATTTATTTGTATATCCTATCTATTCCATCGTGCTGCGAGTCGGTGTCGTTGAGATCGTGTGGCAGTTGTCAGTTAACTCGGGGCCTAGCTCGCGAGTGCGGATCGAGGCCAAGCCTCGGAAGTGTCAGCGGTAATTGATCTTGATCAGTGGCAATTTTACTCTTCAGATTCATTAGATGGCTCGCACAAAGAATGTCGGTGGTGGTCCAGGTGATGAGAATCGGAGACCCCAGCCTCGCTAGCCTATAGATCCTAAAGACAAGGCGACGAAGAAGCTTGCATCAAAGAAGCGCAAGTACCTAGATGCAGAGACAGCCAGAGCCGCCACAGTTGCAGAGGCGGCAGAGCGTGCAGAGGCAGGAGGATGCCGGAGTGGAGTTGTTATTGCTAACCAGCTTTCACCAGGAGCTCAGGCTAGACTTTGGCAAATTGAGGATTTTCATGGTAGTCCACCAGGGACAATGATGATGGCATGCCGTCGTCTTGTTATCGAGGACCCTCAGCCTCAGGGGGAGTCTCAGCAGGAGCCACAGCACCAGCCCTAGCCAGCAGAGCCGACAGAGCAGGCTCAGGAGGGACAGCAGGCCGAGGAGATAGAGCAGGCACCACAGCCATAGCTTCGCCACTCTGGTCGTACCCGTGCTCTAGTCACACCGAGGGTACCTACACAGCGGAGAGGTTCTTGTCCACCGCCCAGACCACAGGGTCCGCCTCCAGTGACCCATCTTGACTTGAGGGCCGCCACGGCCAAGCAGGTGCAGCAGCTGAGGTTCGTTGATTTTGAGGTGTGGTTCCTACCGAGGAGGGATGAGAGAGCTTCAGAGTTGTTCTACACCCCACTCTAGGAAGATTTCTACAATGCATATATGAACAGTAGAGCAGTCTTTAGATCTTAGAGAGTCTGCAGCATTGAGACTATAGTACCAGCAGTTGGAGAGCATATACGCCCCTACCTTGCATATCTACCGGGGCTGACAGATTTGATTGGACGTTCAGGATTATATGTTCCATCTTGGGTTTGTCAGTTCTATGCTTCTCTTTATATTGACCCACATCATAACTTCATACACTTTGCATTCAGAGGCAGAGACTATCGGATGACGAGCACAAGAGCCAGAGAGATACTCAGACTTCAGGAGCAGCCTATCAGACTTCATGAGGTTTGCTATGGATAGACAGAGATTCCCAGGCGCCCGCATGGTGGCAACGTGCCCTCTACTGACTTGGTCCGTCACTGTTTGAAGGAGCCTTTTGGTGAAGGGTCGAGGAGGAACCCCAGTGACCTTAACCCCACTACTCGTGTGCTTGAGGCCATTATGAGGAGGACATTGTTACCGAGGATGGGGTATCGTGAGGGCTTGACTCGCATACAGTTGTGGCTGATCAACTCTCTGATGCAGCAAATAGTTTTTGACATTTGGGATCTTCTTCTGTCAGAGATGGAGGACACTATAGCTGAGGGCTTCAGGGGTCACAGGCAGCTACCCTATGCTCACTGGATCACCTGGCTTATCCATCGAGCAGTCACAGTGAGGCCACCGGAGATGATTGTAGAGTACAGTGGTGCTACGATGGAGTTTCTTGTTTATAACATGGCATAGAGGATCAGGCATAGCACGCCACAGGCACCCAGTCAGCCTCGCTGTCGTCCAGATATACCAGAGTCAGCAGCTCAGCAGGATGAGATTATTAGAGTCATAGCAGCTACTGAGGAGGAGCAGCTTGAGGCACAGCATGAGGTGAGCGAGCCTAGTGACAGCTCAGATGATGACTACCAGCCTATTCCTCGGATGCCTCCACAACGACATGATCATGAGGCCGACAGTTCCAGCTCAGCACCACCTGCCCCGCAGACTGACCCCGCTCTCCTTGCTATACTTGAGCGGATGAGGCAGGACCAGGCACAACAGGCTCAGGAGATAGCTGCTACATTTGCTTAGTTCCAGACTCAGCAGGATGAGTTCTAGCGCCAACAGCAGCAGATCCAGCAGCAGCAGCTAGCTATACATCAGTAGACACAGGCTCTACAGCAGCAGCAGCAGCAGGCCATGCATCAGCAGCAGATACTCATGCAGCAGTAGCTCCTTGGATTTATGCAGCATGTAGTGACAGCCTTTGCCCCAGCTTGGTCAGGCAGCCACTACTTCGATGACTCCAGCGTTATAGCCCAGTGGGCTCTAGAGTCAGGGACAGCCACCAGCCTAGTATGCTTCTCCTATAGAGCAGGTGTCCCAGTGGTTTGCTACAACAGTGCCAGCTTCGTAGTTCACACCCCTTCACACGGGTTTTTCACTAGATGCGACACCCTCGCTGCTAGTGCCAGAGACCACAGTGTCTAGGAGCCTTGGTGTGTCGTTTAGTGAGTTGACAGGGATGCCTACTCCACCCTATTTACATGTCCCAGGTCCTTCTACTGTTGCACTAGTTACCGGGACTACAAAGACGCTCCCTTCCTCAGTGGCATCATCAGAGCCAGCTGCCTCAGTCTTACCAGCACATTCTACAGCAGCTCCAGTCCCTGATCTGACCCAGACTGCTTCAGCATCGCTTCCAGCTTCAGAGGGTCACACAGCTCAGAGCTCCGGATTAGATGATGATGGTGCCCAGTTTCAGCTTGCTCCTCATACCTCAGGGCTCGGCTCGTCCGCTGCAGCCCCTCGACCGACCCTTAGCTTTTGGTGTTTGACGCCAAAGGGGGAGAGGGATCGAGTATGTTAGTACTAGGGGGAGCGACATATTTAGGGGGAGCTTAGTTATATTATTAGCTTATATACTACATTTGGAGTTTTTATGTGTGATACACTATTATGCATTCGTCGTGTGTTTACTCTTATGCATTAAAACTATATATATGTGATAGTGATATCTACGTGATCGTGATATATGACATGTGTGCTCTCTACTTTGAATTATTTATATGTCATGTCACTTGTGCTATGCTCATTTGCCTTTGCTTCCGCATTTCACTCCGATGCAAATGAGCCTTTCTTATTGTACTCATGCTCATTTCATATCATTTGAGTACATCATGATGGCTTGGGTTATATAAGCGTGACTAACTCTTCTGTTCTTATTGCTAAAAGCTTATATGAACCACGCATGTTAAAAACCTCAACACTTTCACATACTCGAGGTTGTATTGTCATCAATCACCAAAAAGGGGGAGATTGAAAGCATCTAGGCCCCTAATTGGGTTTCGGTGATTAATGACAATATAAGATTATTGTGACTAACGTGTGTTTTGCAGAGGCAATTAAGTTAGGTCACGATAATGGAGATCGATTGGGCAATCATGGTTGTCATGCCCCTACGATGGAAATCGTTTCGGTTTTCAAAGGATGGACGACAGGGTTAAGGATGGACTAGTTCTAAGTGTCGTTTGGAGTTGGAGAGAACTTAGAGTAGTTTAGGACTTTGTTTTTCCTTTGGCCGTACTATTAAGGGGGTATGGACGGGTAGCTTGACCTAGATGAGTCTAGTGAGTTAGGTGTGATGCACACTTGTTAAAACTAGCGCTAGGTAGCTCCTACGTATACCTAAGATCCAACGGAGCAAACTTCATTCACATATGATCGAGAGTTCAAAGTGAATGGAGGGTCAAATACTGACCAAACGCTGGCCGCAGGGTCCGGTCAGTTCATTTGACCAAGGTGATTACGTCTGGTTTGACCGGACGCTGAGAGGTCATGTGACCGGACACTAAGAGGCATCGTCCGATCGACTCCAGTAAGGTTCCAGAGAGGGAAAATCGTGACCGAACGCGTCCGGTCAGTGCTGACCGGACGCTGGCAGCGTTCGGTCACACTGTGATCACTGGAGTTCGGGGACAACTGACCAGAGCATCCGGTCAACATGACCGGAGCATCCGGTCAGCCCGCAGAGGCACATAACGGTTCGTTTTTCAGCCCATGTTATAAATAGAAGCTCCACTCGTGTGTGGAGTTACTTTTGCTCATTCCAACAGCTGAAACACACCTTAGAGAGTGCCAAGAAGAGCAAGGTCTGAGTGAGGTGATTGAGATTTGAGAATCCAAAGAGAGCCCTCATTAGTGAAGATCAAGAGTAGCAAAGTATGCATCCACCCTTCTCCCTAGGCTTGTTGTGGTCAAGTGAGAGTTCGTGCTTGTTACTCTTGGTGATCGCCATCATCTAGACGGCTTGGTGGTGATTGGAAGCTTGGTGATCATCCGGAGAGCTTGTGGATGACCCAACTCAAGTTGTGAGCGGTTGTGGGTGATTCACCGCGACGGAGTGTCGAAGAATCAACCCGTAGAGAGCACTTGATCCTTGCGCAGATCAAGGGGGAGCTACACCCTTGCGCGGGTGCTCCAATGAGGACTAGTGGGGAGTGGCGACTCTCCGACACCTCAGCAAAACATCGCCGTGTTCCTCCCTCTCTATTTACTTTGAGCTTTTACATTGAGTATTTACTTTGAGTAATTACTTTGAGCATTTACATTAAGCAATTCAATTCTTGTCTTTACAATTCATAGAATTGCCATGCTAGAGTAGGATTGGAACTTAGGTTGCAAGTCTTTTGTGCGGTAGAACAACTAGAAACACTTTTTAGGCACAAGGGGTTAATTGGGCTAACCATAGAACTTAATTATTGAAAGAAATTTAGAATTAGCCCAATTCACCCCCCCCTCTTGGGCATCTTGATCCTTTCAAGGGGAAAGGAGCGGGGCGTAGCGACGGGGCAAGATGCTCGTGCGAGGCGGACAGGGGCGGGCCGCGTAGCTGTCCGAACATGAGGAGTGGTGGGCGCAGCATCAAGGGCTGCGTGCACATGCGAGTCGGAGCGAGACGGACTGAGGGACTAAGGCGCGCTGCGCGGGTGTCTGGACGCGCGCGTCCGTCCGGACGTCCGGACGCTAGCCACGCCTAAATAATAATGCAAACTAAACTTAAGGGGCACTCTATTTTTCTAATACTTTTACCTACTCGTCATCTACACCTATATCTATCTATATCTATATCTATATCTCTTATAATCCGAAAACCCACTAGAGTTGAATCTCGACAAGCAAGGCATCCACGTCAACAACCCACTAGCACATGAAATTATGACACATACAACTATCCACGTCAGCAGGCCACATTATTCTCTAACATGCATTTATTTGTCCACATCAACAAGCCACGTCATCCACTAAAATTCATTTGCAATCCTCCTAGCAACGCACGGAGTATGCTTCTAATTATAAAAGATCAAAAACCTGTGCATACCACTAAAAAAGTGTAACATCCCAAAAATCCAAATAAATAAATCATGCGAATTAAAACTATTTTTAAAATCATGTCAATATTAGTTCTCAATTGAGCTCTAATTTATCCCTTCTCCAAATATTCTCCAACTCCAACTCTCACTATTCTTCTTATTCCTAATCCTCTGAGCACGCACTCAGCACACTCGCAGGGCAAGCCCGCGTGGCACGCTTGCAGTAAACTTCACTGGCAAGCTTCACCGCAGAGCCATTACATCGCCATAGCAAGTTAGGCAGCAACCTGCTCTGCTTAGCCCGCGCTGCACGCGCATGGCAACGACCGAGCGCAGCAGCTCATAGAAATTCGCGTGCCATCCAATAATGGCTACTATAGCGCTGCAGTTTTCCACTAGCCAACCATGACGCTCCTCCCTACCAAGTCTTCTCCGCCACTCACCATCTTACTCCCCAAATTGAGTTCCTCTGTTCTTGCCCGGGAAAGCTGCTCCGTCGATCTCCCTCCCCGAGCTGCAAGCGACCAAGGTAGCTAGCCTGCAACATTCTCCATTATTTCCTTGACCCACGGTCTCCTCCATTAATTCCTTGACCTGCATGAATGAACCAGCACCCCCCACCCCCCGCATCACGTCGAGGACAAAAGACTCACGGTCATGTGCAGGTCAACAAGTCCAATGGTGTGATTAGCCTCCTCCAATAATGCCATTTTAATTTTCTGATTTAATTAACAGACCACCTTGTAAAAGCCATATCTCCCTCATACGACCTCTGATTCACTCTATTCTTCTTCCTAAAATCATCTAAAATCAAGACCTATCCATCCATATCATTTTCTTATTTTCTAGAGCTCATTTGAATTTATTTATTTATTGTGTTTGTTTGTGTGTTCTAGCTGACGGAGTGAACGAGCCGGAGAACGATGACGTTGGAGGCGAGTACCGCGAGTTCAACCCCGAGGACCCGAACTATGACAGGAGTTTGCCGAGGACGCCGGCGGAGGCAAGTCCAATCTAATCCCCTTTGATGCATGTTGATCCTATTTCTAAACACAACCCGTAGAAGCCATTTAAATCTTGCATGTACGATTATACGTACGAAGTATTTTTGCTGCTGCTAAACCCTTTTAAATGGCCACCCTTGAATTGTTTGACTTAATCACCTTGCTCAAACCTAAGGATTAATATTATGCTACGATGAGATGTCATTAACTAGTATGCTTAGGACTTGGTACTTATATCATGGCTAAACTATTCAATGAATTGTGGGTATTGTGGAAGGGTTAATGAACAAATTAGAAATGGTGATTACCCAAGAGATGGGGCGGATCCGTGTTCCTTTCGTGGGATGCCGTGGTGTTGTGGCTTGTACCTTTTGTGGTTAAGCATGAAGATATCCGCCTTGTCTCGATTAAGGACTGAGTTGAGGATTCATCTTGCCTAACTCATTTTATCGTACAACCACTCGACCTTATATGAGGCAAGGCTTAGTCTAAATCCCCCTAGTTGGTATGGCAATCACCTGGAGGCAGGTGTGCAACTGGACACTAAGAGATGTATGTATGAAATGTAATGAGCTCTGTAAATTATTGTATTATGATGATGTGGCCTTAGTCCCGTGGTGAGCGCCAGTACTTAGCTATGGAGGGTAATGGCTATGTTGGATCTGTGCTTACACGACGGTGTTAAGTTACGGTATCCTGCTGGTGGTGAAAGTGTACAACCTCTGCAGAGTGTAAAATCTATCTGGATAGCCATGTCCACGGTCTTGGATGGGTTACTGTTTGGTTTCAACAACTAGATAGGTTGGGATGAGTGAAAACATGATTGAGTGTGATTTTGGAAATAAATGGTTGACGCCCATGTGCTGTAGGAACACAGCGTTCAGCAGCACTTAAAATTGTGACAAACACTTTTTCAGAAATACTCTTATATATGGAAAATAGATGTATTTTGTAAAAAGGTCTTTATAAAATGGAACCCTGCATGTGTCAAAAAGTTAGCTTTGTGCAAATAAAACTAAGCCTTATCCTTGATTTATCCATATGCATATACTGTTATCCCCTTTCGTAGGGTAAAGTTGGATTTGCTGAGTACTTTGTACTCACCCTTGCTTTGTTGTACAGAGAAAGACCCGGAAACTGCGTTCGAGTAAGGTCGTGTCTGCAGCCAGCATAGCCTGTGCCATGGGATCGCCAGATATTAGTGTGTTGGTTTGTGTGGATCTTTGGATCCATCTGTATCTTTATTTTGGCATCGTTTAAGTGCCCGCTTCCGTTCGAACTACTACTTTGAGACTATCTGATGTAATAAATGTGCGTACTAGCCTCCTGGGACTAGTATTTTATCACATTTGAGTTTCTGAAAAATCAGGGACGCTTCAAAAAGTTATGTAGAATATTATCTAATCTTTTTTGCCTTCTATGTCACTACTTTCAGTTTCCATCTCGTTTTAATGGATGTTGGAGCAAGAGCGTTTGGAATTGGATGAGAAATTACCATACTAACCTTGAGTCACTCAGGTCAACAAAGGAGGTCGAATACTTCACTCGTAGTCGCCACTCATAGTCGTCTCTCTATCTCCCTTCTCATTTACTCGATCCGATCACTATGTCCAAATTGCTGTCTCCCGAAAAAATTGGCGCCATAACTTGTTGGTGCCAAACATTCGTATATATGTCGCAACTCATCTTCCTCCTAATTCACATTGCTTTTTGATTTTTCCTATCTTCTCCTACCTACCTTGAGCAACAACATTGGTAAGACGGGTAGATTGGTACTACCCCAACTGTGGTGTGGTTATAAACCAAAACATGGCTGCTACTGTAGAGTGGGGGTGTTTTCTACAAATGCCCGCACTTTACAGTCGATTATTCTCTATTCTATTTTCTCTTTGGTCCCAAACCCAAGGTCAATCAACGTCCTATCCCATCCTATGCCACCACCCAACGTCGACTGATTCTGATGAAGGATTTGAGCGATTTGGTCACCGCTACCTCCGTCATAGTTGGAATTAGGGTTTGTGGTTCAACATGCAAAAAAATTTGGAACACCAACTGAGTGGAGGGCAGTATGGTTATTTCAGTATTAGATGCTATTTCAAAAGAAATAAATAATATTGACTTGAAAAGGGGAAAACATCATGATATACTTCTAGTCTAGACTGATAGTCTACTGAACTTACTGTACTCCCTCCGTGTTGTTCTAGGCCAAGACCTTCGAACACCGGTTGCTGCTCAAGCGAAATCAAGCACGAGAAATGGGTAAAGCGAGACTTGAGCGAAACAAGAAGAACGTTTTCATTGAATTTGTTCTCCCCCCTTGCATTCCCTCAACAGTGGCTATTTATACATGCCCGTGGGCGTTCCATTGGACGTAAATGCCCTCTCAACTACTACAAATTCACAGAATATTCCCCGCAGCCTTAGGGCTCGTTCGCCATCCAGAGCCCTCGCCTACCTCAGATAGCGCCGACCGGGCAAGACCCGATAGGCTCCGCCTCTTGACGCCTGTTCAACCGACCGGGCGGGCCCCCTGTGGGCAGAAATTGTCGGGCATGCGAAGGTAGCCGGCTCCTTCTTTGGCAAAACCTACAGAAACGATCAACCAAACTGTTAATGGCTACTCGCCTAAGCGAATAGCCATGATCGACTGCGCGCCCTCCTTTGGCGAAACCTGCAGAAACGATTAACCATACTTACCAATAGCTATCTGCCTAAGCAAATAACCAGCTTTGCCAGTGAGCCAGTCGCTAGAGCGAAAAGGAAAAGAACTAGACACGGCTCGGCCCCGGCCGTAGAGTCCACCTTTACGCTATAGCGAAAAGGGGTGTCTGAGGACAGGATGGCAAGTGTCGCCCTCACTTCGCTGTGGCGAGAAGGGGGCTCGACGCATCCTTCTTATCACACACGGCCAGCCCTCTCGCATTTTGTTATAGCAAAATGCTGAGCGCGCCGGAGCCCAACTCCTGTTATTCTGTTTCCGCGAGAAACCGGGACGACGATTGAGCCTCTCGGTGCCCATAGGCGGGGCACGCCCCCAACATTAGCCCCTCGGAAACGAGCAAGGAAGTTCTTGATCTGAGCACGTTTGCCTTGTGAATTTATGGGACTGTCACACAATGGGGCTCGTACGTCGTCCCAGGCGAAGGGTGGAGGTCTCTGCTGTTGCTATATACGTATATATGTATGTATTTTATTTTGTTTATTATTGTTATTATTACCCTTTTTTGAGACAGTTTGTAACCGTTTTTTGGTTATCGCGCCTTATAACTATTTCTCGAAGTTCGAACCGTCGCGGCGGTTAAGCGAACCGTCGTGCTGTTTCCTTGATTCGCGCGCTCAGCTCGGCGGGTGCCTATATAAACCCCTCCGATCCAGGAGAGTCGTGCGCGCTCGTCTCATCTTCAGCCTCCGATTGAGAACCAAGCCTTCTCTCTTTGGCTTCTCGCTTGGGTTTTCGCTTTGTTAGTTGCTTTTGCCTGGACTCCAGCCTTCGCTGAGCTTTTTCGCAGGTGCGTATTCGCTTTGTTGTATTCGCCTTTACTTCATTTTTGTGCATTTGTTTTATTTCATTGCTGTGGCCCTTTTCGCCTCTTTACTATTTTTGGTTTTTGTTGGGTTTTTTTGTATGTAACTCACTTGGATAGATGTCGAGTGAGTCATCGTCAGGCGGCGGCTCGTCCCGCGGCACTTCTAGTTTGGAATCTCGGACCCATTCGCAAAGCGGGTCTGAGCGAAATGTGGCCCATTTGGCGAATGCGCAGGACAGTAGCCCGGCACGGGAAGGACTCGGTGCAGGTGGCCCAGTCCCTTTGCGTGATGATTGTAGCAAGGGGACAGATACCGACATGGAGATCATGGATGAAGGTGAGGAGGGCGAAACTGCGGGGCCAGTGCCCACCGCTGTTCGGGGCAAACCAGATATGAGTCCGGTTACTTATCGCCTGGGCCGTTCATGTGTCATAGAAGCAAAACTCAATAAATATGTCAAGCGAGGTATTCTGAAGCCTTCGCTTCGTGGCTTGTGCCGTGCTCCTGGCCGAGAAGAGATCCCCCATCCAGAGCCCTACGAGGCGGTTGTCTTCCATGATTTTTTTGAAGCTGGGCTATGGTTTCCTTGTGAAGATTTTGTGGGCGGGGTTTTGCAATGCTTCAACCTACAGATCCATCACCTAACCCCTAACGCTTTTGCGCGGCTCAGCTTGTTCGTCATGGCACTCAAGATGTGCGGGTGCGCCTTGAGCGTGAACACGTTCGCTCGCTACTACAAGACTCATTTTCATAAGAAGACAATCAAGGGCAAGCAGGCCAAGATCAAAATGGTGGCCCATTACGGTTCCTATATTTTTGTCCTGAAGAAGACAAAAGGCACTGTGCAAATCGTGCCAGCCTACCAGAATAAATGGCCTCAATGGACCTAGTACTGGTTTTACCACCACGTGTGTTTCGATGAAGATGTGGTTGAGGCTTTGACTAATGGACTGCCGAAAGCGCATATACTTGTCTCGC
Organism: Miscanthus lutarioriparius; assembly: GCA_904845875.1. Lineage (NCBI taxonomy): Eukaryota > Viridiplantae > Streptophyta > Magnoliopsida > Poales > Poaceae > Miscanthus > Miscanthus lutarioriparius. The sequence continues at coordinate 86,054,114 of CAJGYO010000014.1, read as the reverse complement.
AGATGACGCCAATGAAGGGATTTCTCATGGCCAAGATTCTGGCTGATGGGCCACGCGATAAAGAAGTTGCAGACGCCTTCACCTTGACAACGTGGTGGCAGATTAGCCAGGATTTGATTGACGAATGGATAGCTTGTGATAGCCCTCCATTGAGCAGCGCGACTCGGTTTTCTAACATAAAGCGAAGGGACGGATACGTCTTTCCGCGTCTCGTCGTCGCCCCATCGGATGCGTTTACCACCGATTTTAGCTTTATGAACTTGATAGAACACAAGGCCAAATAGATTGTTGGATTTTACGGTGACAGAGAGCATAAGGGCCGGTGCCAGTCCTTGGCTGGGAAGAGGCGATTGAACCATGTCTTCAAAGCAATGGGTCTTTGTCATGCTGATCGGTCCAGCCCTTCGACCAGGCTTCCAGCTGACGACGCTGCCCCCCATGGCCGTGGGGCCCGAGGATGGCGAGGCAGGGCGCAAAAGATGACGGCCGGACATGGGACGAACACTGCTGCAATGGAATCCCATAAGTGAAAGCTTAGCGACCGAGGACGTGGTCTCGCCGAGCCTACCGATTTGCAGATTGGAAGAGAGATTGCCAGCAAGGTGGGAAGTAGCAAAAATGTCGTGATCGGACAGACCCGCCGATTTGGGTAAGTCTGGACCGAAATGGCAGTGTTATGTTTTTTGTATATTTTGGCTGCTGTTGTTTTTGGTTGTCCTTTCGTTTCTTAGTTTGTTCTTGTTTTTATCTTTTTGCTAATGCGATGCTGCCTTTGATGTTACAAGGACCTTCGAGCTTTGACAGGATGGATGGTAAAGCCAAGGTTGCTGATGTGAATGACACCTTCGGTCTTGCGGATACAATGTCCTTCGGTGACCTTTTTACTGGTACCAAGAAGGCAAAGAAGAATTCACGCAAGGCCAGTGAGCCCTCGAAGGAGACCAGCGTGAAAAAGGCAAGGCTGGCTTCTGCTGAAGAGGTGGGTACTGCTCGCCTGGTCCCTAGTCTTGTGGTGTCTCCTAACGTTTAGAGCTCTCAGCAATAGGGTAAGTCTAGATTTTATGCGGAATACATTCGCTTGAGCGATGATTTGGTCCGTGGACAACTCTTTGGTCACGGGACGCTGCAGCTGAGTTCTCACCCTAAGGATTATGGCGAAATGTGGGTTTATTCGGGGTCGAGCTCTTCTGGCGAAATGAATTCCACAAAGGAGGAGACTTACCAGATTGCACTTTCTTTAGGGGCCGCATTAAGTTCTCGGGTCATCGCCAATGTGGACTACCGCACGATTGGCCTGTTGCAGAATCCAGGTGCTGCCAGCTTCGCCGACGCGTGTGTCGGTTTGTTCTCGGCTCCAGAGCTAGAGAGGGACCTTTTGAAAGTTCCTAATTCGTTCCTTGTAGATGTTGTGAACTTCCACGCTGCTAGTGTAAGTGGTTATGTCTTTACCTATATTCGTTTTGCCATTTGCTTTCCACCCCATGGCTGTTTGATGAGGCGTGCTCATTTTTCACAGGCTATGCTCTTGGATCGAGGGCTTCAACATCAAGGGCATGCTTTTCGCCAAGGCCTAGAGAAAAATCTTGTGGTGAAGGACGAAAGGATCGGGTCTCTTGAGAAGGAGCTAGAGGTGGCCAAGGAGTTGGCTGAAAAGAATGCATCCGCCCGAAAGACTATGGAGGAGCAGGTTGAAAAGATGCGCCAAGACTTTGAGGGGTACTAGAAGAGGAAACTCAAAGAGTGGAACAGGCTTGTTGCTGGCTCCCAGAGGGCGGCCAACATGTACAAGGATCTTATTGAGAGCATGGGCAAAGAGTCGGAAGCTCCCCGTGATGCTCCTGTCGTTGATTTCATGAAGTGGTTGGCGAATGAGCTTGCCACCATGAGTGACTACATGACCATTGGGCGGGAGTACGCCTCTTTTGTTTTGCTTCACGAATTCACTCAAGCTTTGGAAGAATGTGGGTGTGATCATCTCTAAAAGTTCGATATCAAGGACCCTCAGACTTACTGGAATGCCCCCAGCTGAGCTCATGAAGCTGGTCAAATGTTCTTTGAAGGCTTTTGGCATCCTGGAGGTAGGGATCTCACCCTACTAAGGGATGCTATGAGCCACAACAAGGTTTGCTTCTATTTTGAAATCATTTTTCTTTTTGCTTTGCCTTCCTGTATGCGATATGTTGCCTAAATAGGTTTTTATGAGTTTTGGGTATGTGTTATGCAGTCTGTCGAAGAGTGTGCGATGATCAAGGAGAAAGTAAAGAAGTACATTGCTGAGCGGAACGCCCGCGATGGTGCGACTAGGAGCGGTTCTGGCGATACTGAGGCCCTGCCGACCCCGGTTGCTGAGGTTCTAGGCGATGACAACACGGGCGCACCTGGAGACAACACTGCTCAAGACGGGGTAGATAACTTGGAGTTGATGTTTGTAACTTTTGGAAAACTTTGTTCGATTGAATGTTTGTAAGACAACTTAAACTCTTTGTGATTTTGGTGCGTTGGTTCTGGATGAGGAGCCTGCGCAACCTTTGGATACTTATCCGCTTATGATTAATTGCAATGGCTTTTATGTTGGAGGCGCTTTGTGGTTTCGCCACCGCGAGAAATTTCCTGCGTCTAGTATGACCGGTTTTTTGAGGTCGCGATTTCGATGCTGTCTTCGGAAGGAAGGATTGCTTAATTGGTACTTCTATTTGGAATTTGATCCGACTATTTTGGAGGAGCGGAGGGCTCGACGTAGGCAATCTGAACGAAATCGCAGGGAGCCCTCGGCGTCTGGCCTCAAGGATCCTAAGGAGGAGCCGGTTGAGGAGATGACATTGGATCTTGAAAACCGTCGGTATAGCTTTTATCTTCGCCCTACGAGGGGCAAAGTGTAGTTTGGTGTATGGACATTACCTAGTGTTGGTAATCTCATATGCTGGGTCTTTGTGTAAAGCTGTCCGTTTATGTTGTGTGTTTTGCCCTACGCGTAGCTTTACACACACACACACACACACACACACACACACACACACACACATATATATATATATATATATATATATATATTGATTTGGATGGAGGCGGACTCTCGAGGCGGCTTCTATGCCAGCCCCTCGGCCTATTGTGTAGGTGAAAGGGAGAAATGTCGTCCCCCAACCTTTTGGGTGAGGGGATACGCTAAGACGGATACTCGAGGTGGCTCTTTTGCTGGCTCCTCGGCATATCACTTAGGCGAAAAGAAAAACGTTGTCCCCCCAAAGTTTAGGGCGAGGGGATACGCTAAGACAGATACTCGAGGTAGCTCCTCTGCTAGCCCTTCGGCATGTCACTGAGGCAAAAGGAGAAACGTCGTCCCCCAACCTTTAGGGCGAGGGGATATGCTAAGATGGATACTCGAGGTGGCTCCTCTGCTAGCCCCTCGCCATATCGTTTAGGCAAAAAGACGACGTCCCCCAATCCTTTTTAGGGCGAGGGGATACGCTAAGACGGATACTCAAGGTGGCTCCTCTGCTAGCCCCTCAGCATGTCGCATAGGCGTAAGGAGAAACGCCGTCCCCCCAACCTTTAGGGCGAGGGGATACGCTAAGACGGATACTCGAGGTGGCTCCTCTGCTAGCCCCTTGGCATATCGTTTAGGCAAAAAGACGTTGTCCCCCAATCCTTTCTAGGGCGAGGGATAGATGGTCTGTTCGTCATCTTGATATATTTTCATTTTTATTTTCGATCTTGGCTATTTTACATTTGGTTCGAGGCTAGGCATATTGGCGGATATGTGCAATCAGTATCTTTCCTTCTACTTCTTGGCTCACAACATCCAGTTTGTTTGGTTAATTCGCCAGAGTGAATCAGCACTATTGCTAGGCGAATTAGCTAAATTGAAGTGCGGTGTTGTGATGTCGTGCTTCCCAGCGCAGAGCTGTAGCAAAAATCTTGTCTCATGCAGGTACATGGCCTTGCTTTGTGGTTTCGCCGTATGGGGAGATGTTACGTTTTTTCTTGCAACATCCCCCTGTGCTTGCTTGTCGTTGTGCCACAGCCACATCTTGTTGCCTCATCTTTTAGCTCCGTGCTGGGCGAATACATGGCGCATGCTCCTTTTGGACTGTATGCGCCCTTATCTTTATGTGGTTTCTCGCAACATCTGACTCTCGCTACTAGCAGCCTTATGCTTGTACAACCTTCTATCCCATACATGACGCTTCACTACTTCGGCTAGTGCCGAAAACCCTGACACTCTCTCAAGCCCACTCATTTCCCTTCTACGGGAGGAATCCTCACGCACTATCTCTCTTAGTCTTAGCGACCTGGGTGGCTAACCTAATGCTTATGCTCTGGACTAATACTTGATATGGTTCCTGGGGGAGCCCTGGTGTCTTATTTATAGGGTTCTGGGGGTTCAGGAGTCGTCAATGTTGGTTGTTGTGGTTGGTGGCGGCATTCACTACTGGTTATTAAGTGTCCTTCCTAAATCTGATTGTCCTTTGCGGTACATGCTCGTACGCACGAATGTACTTCTTGGTAGTACTTCCGCTCTTTATGATGTTGCGGGTGGGTCTTTTTGCCCTTACGTTTTCAAACCTTGGTGCCGCACGTATTGTGGCTCTTTGAGCCTTTTTTGTTTGTCACCGCTCTTTTTTGGCGGTGCAAATCGTTTTTAAGCTTTTCTTGCTTTCTCCATTCTTCCACACTCCTTTTTGGTGTGACGAAACATTGTTATGGATTATCCGCCTTTTCCTTTTCACTCACTCCTTTTTGGTGACGCGAAAGGTTTTCATAGCCTGTAGGCTAGTTTTTGGGTTGCTAAGTTTTTGCTCGTGACGTCTCGCACGAGTGGAAAGCGATGCAACCTGCTCTGGTGTTCGCCATCGTCGATATCCATGACTTGCCGAGGTCAGGTTTTGTTTCCACATCTTTCTTTTTGGATCTCGTGTAGGGAAAAGTTGAACTTAAATTAAAGGGGGTACATAGGATCGCCTCATTAAAAAACCTCACATCTTTTGCAAAGGTTTCCCCTATGAGGAAAAAGAGTGCGGATCCCATTTTTAATGTTTACAAAATTGTGGAAGAAGAAAGATGAATATTACAACCCTCTGGGGGCGAAATGACTATGGGTAAAAGCGACGCAAGTTATCTGCATTCCACGTGTGGCTCATTTCGGCTCCTTCCTCGTTGAATAGCCTGTAAACTCCTAGCTTAACCATGTTGGCCACCATGAATGTCCCGTACCACTAGGATTGTAGCTTGCCCTGCTTGTCAGGGTGACGTATCAGCACCATGTCGCCTGGATTGATGTTTTTTCGTAGAATTTTCTTGTCTCTCCAGTGTCAACTCTATCCTTGTGTTGTCCTTGGACGAACTAGCTACTTGAGTACCTCTGTTCCCTGTGAAAAATATGATACCCTGAATACTTCTGGGTGAAGTGCTACAACAGTAATTCCGTGCGCTTGTGGATTATTTCTGTTTGCGTTAAGAAATACCAACAAGCATTTCTAGCGCTGTTGTCGGGGAACGGTTGCTGTATCATCTTTGAACCTAGTTCATCCTTGTATCTTTTATCTAATAAAATTTATTTCTTTTATCTTTTTTCACTATGAAGCCAACACCACTTCAAAATTCTTTCGCTTCAAAGGGCGGGTTCTCAGAGCCACTACCTTCAAAACCAAACCTTTCATCTGCCTGTGAGCTCCACCCTGGCTTAATCGCCATGGTTCGGGCACAACCCTTCTCCGGGTGTGATAACAAAAACCCTTGCCATCACCTGCAAGAGTTCAAGGAAATGTGTTCATGCCTGAGCATCTCGGGCACGACACAAGAAACTCTAAAGTAGAAATTGTTTCCCTTCTCTCTCATGGAGAAGACGAAGTAATGGTACACACATGTCGTAGAAAGTACGAATGGGGATTGGGATGAACTTAAAGACAAGTTTTATCTTGCATTCTTCCCTATGTCCCGTATCATCTCTCTACCAATGGCGATCCTTGATTTCGAGCAGTACGAGAAGGAGTCTATAGGTGTAGCCTGGGCCAGGTTTTTAGCGTTAATACACTCCGACCTAGACTTGTCTTTACCCGACGGCATGTTGCTATGACTCTTTTGTTTGGGTCTTGACATGGAGTCTAACCTATGCCTTGACATGACCACTGGAGGATGTTTCACTTACAAACCTATGATGAAACAAGTGACATTCCCTGAGCACTTCATAGACAAACACACTTCCTCTGTCATAAGAACCAAACCCATCCAGGTGAAAGCCATGTCAAGCTTTGAGGAACCCTCATCAGCCGAATCCAAACCCGTACCATCCTTAGATTCGACTCATGAGCCCTCACCCAAACCACAAATACCGAAGGAAAGAGTAATTCATCCTTTGAGGTTCCCTATCGAATTCGAGGATTATGGCAATACCTCAAATCACTCTTGGCACTAAAAGCACACAACACTTCCTTCTAAGGAAGTTTCCCCTAAAGCAGAACCATGAAAGGAATGGTTGATGGAAGTGAAACGCTCTTCTGAAGCAATTCGGATTCTTTCACCTTCCACGACCATGCCTTGCTTGTTAAGGGGAACTATCGTAGAAGCCCTTCACAACCCCACAATTGGGACTAGTATCGTGTCAGAATTCCTTCCAAAAACCCTTTTGAGCAACATGCCGCTAGTACCGACCAACAAACTCTTCAAAAGTCCGTCAGGACTCATCTTCGAGTGTCGTGGGATTGCTAGGGCCGTGCCAATCAAAATAGACAAAACCAAGGTTCACTTAGATTTTCATATCTTTGCCATCCTCGATTTTGATCTTCTTATAGGCTACCCTCTTGAAAAGCTTCTCTAAGAAAAACCTTCCCTTGGGAGCCTTAATGAAAAGTTGGGAAAATTGCTTTTGCCACTCCTATCTTTCACCCAGAAATCCCAACGGCAAAGCATCTTCCCAACCATGACCCGTTCGAGGAGGTAAAGTTCGTATCCCTGTTCGTTTCAGCGAAGCCTTTTTCTCATCCTTGTGAAACAGAACATCTATCCCACCCTCGCTCGAACCAAAACCATGTCCTTCTGGCCATCAAAACATTGTTCTCGATAGTGGTCGAGACTCAACGTTGATCCTACACGATATATCTCTAGAGAATGAAAACTTCTATGCCATGGACATCTCGCTTAGTACCATGTGCTTCTACGAGGACCACAACCATCTCTTGGTTCTCTTTTGCAAACTTTTTAGAAGAATGGTTGTGGATGCCTTCATTTATCATAAATTTTGCAAATCCCGTAGTTGCACCATGGTACTAACCTTGCAGCTTGAACAATGATGTTAAATGCTTGATGGTGAAGCTGGGAACTACACCACCATTGATAGCTGCAGGATGAAGTTCCCACGGTCAAGCTTATGATCATAAACTAAGCACTGTTGGGAGATACCCCGGATTATCATAAAAAAATTCCTCTTTAATAAAAGCAAATACATGTCATCTAATTAGAATGTAAAGGTAACTCAAATGTTCACCAGCACCTTTACTCATATTTGCCTCCATGAAAATATAAACTTGATCATATAAATTCATGCTTCCCTTGTTTATGACATATGCTCTGGTCTGGGTGTATTCATATGATACATCCATATGTCTTTTTAAATTAAGCATGGTGCTTAGGTTAGAATGGCCTTCTTTAATCAAAATTAGACATGGTGTTTAATCTTGGTTAAAGAACTTTGAGTCACTATTTTCATAAACAATGGAGGTAATCTATGATGGAGATGAATCAAAAGCCTTGCTTGAGTTATGCTAAAAGATAAAAAGTTGGGTGAACAAATAAAAATAAAAAATAATAATAAATCAATAATAATAATAATTTAGGCTCTCTAGTGTTTAAGCTGCTAGAGCCCTTGTTCGTTTCCATTTTTGTTTCTTTGTCAGATAAAGTAGGTACAAGAATAAGTGTGGGAGATCTCTCAAGCATAACAAATACACATTCGAGATCTCCCACCAACACGTTGCACAAACATTGGACAATCCAGCATGCAGAAGGACATCACAGATAGCTTTAGAGAGGATTGGCTGAACCTCTGGTTTAGCCAAACCACCTCTGACTCCTCTTAACTCCTTCCTCTATAACGATGGTTTATGCAACATTACCCTCAACTCTCTACATTTAATAAAGACTAAAATTGAACAACTTTAAAAATGCAAAACAAATGACGCTCCGTCTCCATGCTATCATTTGATTAAGTTTGCATACTCTTTATTCCTCGCCAACATTCCAATAACTTGTGAATAACTTATCATAGGGATCCCATGTTATCTAGGTAATTGGAATATGAGATATAGTAGGATGAAAATAAACCTTGCTCTCTCTTGCAAAAGAACTTGGGATTTATTTTCAAAAATCAAAATTCAAATAGCATGCTCCTCAATGATATTTAAATTCCTACCAAAGCCATATCTAGTGATTTGAGCTTGAAACGTTCAAATATATGCTACTTATTCCTGCATTGAGTTTTGTCAGGTCTTGTTGATCCTTGTTGAGAAAGTTATCATGCCCCCAAGATCAAGATCATGTACATGCCACATATATAAGCTACTCCTACACCGGGAATACGCTAAAACATGCTCCCATCCACCAAAAAAATATTCTACTCCTACACTGGGAGTAGACAAAAAAACATGTATTAGAATAGATACTCCATGTTCAACAATATAATGATCTCTCTCTCAATTTGTGGTTTAAGAGACATGTGCTATGCAAAAGTATAAAGAAAAAAAATATGGACACATGAATGTCCAAGTATAGAAAGAAAAAAAAGATGAGCACATGAAGGCTCATGTGAAAAAAATAATGATAGCCATGTTCTCAGAATAAAAAAATGTCATTAGAGAGATCACTCATATCAAGGAGTATAGTATAGTTTTAACATTGTTTTATCCACACACATGCACTTCTTGATCTAAGGGTATGACATCTTTCTCCTTGGATCCGAGCTTTGACTTCACAAAATATGCAGACTAAGTATGCCTTCACATCTCCCCCTATCCAAAACTCCATATAAGCTTTTTAGAAGTAGGGAGAAGGAAGGCAACACTACGATATGCCTTGGTGACGAACCAACCACAAATATGAGCGAATCGAGAGAATCATAAGAGGAGCAAAGCTATATTTACGTTTCTAAAATTGAACAAAAACCCAAGTTTCTAGACTGATTGATGTAAGGGAATTTAAATCCATGCTGTTCCATTATTCAATTACCCAAGATAAATGTGGTAGACACTCCAAAGTTCACAAGTTCAGGTGAAGCTTGGAATAACTTGTATGCAGATATCATATCAAGGAGATGAACCACCTTAGTCCTTAAAACTTTATTCAAGGACGAGCAAAGGGCTAAGTGTGGGGGGCTTGTTGACGGTCCTTAACTCACACTTTTAACCACCAACATTTGTATGAAATCCGCTCAAATGAAAACCAAACCTAGTAATATGGCTCTAAACTAATGATTTCCATAGGTTTTGGTGAATTGTTCATTTGCAAGGGTCAAGTATGGAAATGCACCAAGAGAGGCCTAAAACAAATATAATATAAAAGAAAATCACTTCATCATTTAGGCCCATGCACAAAAGGAAGAAAGAATACATACCTGATAAAGATCTGAGGCCCAACACGCAGGGAGGCGACCCAGGCCTAGCAAGGAGCCCGCTAGACGAAGGTGGTGTCGAGACGGGCCAACCAGGGTACGGCTACACCTAGGGGGCGGCCGCCCCCCTGCTGGCTCGCCTCAGGCCCAGCTTTCGCATGGCAGTGCAATTACTGCATAGGAGGGCGGTGCGGGGGTGCTCCAGGGAATATTCCTCCTCAAACCAACCAACCACCTCCTATAAAAGGAGGGAGAGCCGCCCTCACATAATAACACACCAAGGAAGCAAGAGCAAGAGCAAAGAACATCATTCCAAGGGCTTAGGCCCTAGTTAGCTAGCTAGAGTAGTAAGAGAGAGATGTGAGGAAGAGCTCGGAGAAGCACCGGACTTGTCGATAGTCTTCCCCAACTTGTACCTCGACGAACACCTACGCTATACTTCATTGGATTCTTCCACTAAGTGAGTGTTCATGGTTCTTATGGTATTATTTCTTTTGATTAGTTAAGCTTTACTCTTATTTGCTTGCGAGTTCATCGTCCGCTCCCATAGCGGATAGTCTAGTAGAGGTCTCCTGATAGAGACGGATAACCCTGCATGACGCTAGAGTAGTAGTCGATAGCGTAGATTAGGCTAGAGGCTACCTTCGTTTGCCTCGTTCCCCATGGTTGAGGGATAGGCGGCAGGTGGTGACATCCCTGTCCATCCCTTGTAATCCCCATGTTTGGGTTCGGCGTTGAGCTATAGGCCAGAGGCGCTTGGCAAACCAGGTGTAAGCTGGTGCCCGAAGTAAGCAAGTAGAAGTAGAGTTTATCTATCCTTAGACCCTAAGATCATAAGAATCCATCTCTACCCTCATCAACTCTATCCTTGTGTTGTCCTTGGATGAACTAGCCAGAAGAGTACCTCTGTTCCCTGTGAAAAATACGATACCCTGAATACTTCTAGGTGAAGCGCTATAATGGTAATTTCGTGCGCTTATGGATTATTTCTGGTTGCGTTAAGAAATACCAACAGTGATGGAGCAGGGAGCATGAGAGAGGCTGCCTTCCGTCCACCGATAGCAAGGCAAAGCACAGCATGGGAGCAGCGTGGGGAATGGACGGGAGGGAGGTCTGGTAGGACCGTAGGAGTGTATATACAGTTCAATAAATTTGTTGCCCCTATACTAGGGCCTAGTGTACAGGGAAGTAGGATGCCTCCGACACATCAATTAATACATGAATCTACTTGCATTTACAGTTCAATAAATTGAACACCCGATTAATCACCTTGTATTTAGTTCAACAATAGTTGTACAAAAGTGATAGATTTCAGTCCGACACATCAATTGATACTTGAATCTACTGCGATGAACTAAGCAACTTGCCAATGAACATGCCAAGAACTAAGTTAAGTACAAAATTGGTGAAAGAAGAATAGCAAGCACATTTCTTTCCCAAAGGTACCAAATCTTCCTTCATCTTTGTTGGAACCCTCGCCATTTCCTCAATCTATGACATCTCTTCCATGTCCTGCAGATCTTCATTTGTTCTAACATTGGCCTCTGCGTGTAGCTCCCAAATCTTGTTACATAAATCGAAAAGCAAATTCTTCAGATATTTTCCATATGGGGATCGTACCACTCATAGAACTTGCAATCTAAGTCGAACTACGAGAAAAGCAAATTACCATAAGTACAGCGCGATTTTAGCTTTTGCATTGTGAAAACTGAATGAACAATAAAGAAATCGAGTTACATTTGCCCTGCAACATATGTGGTACCGACGTCCTGGGTTTCCTTCACTCCACGAAATCCACCGAGCCATCTTTAAGCCGCATTGACACAAAAGTGGTGGCTAGTATGCATACGGGTGGTCATAGTACGGGACGGGTAGCCCCCTCCCATTGTAGCCTCCTCTGCTGGAGGAAGCCAATGTTCTTCTCGCAATGCTACCCAGGGATGGTGCCGACCACTATGAGGAGTTGGAGCTAGATCCAGCCATCGAGCAGTCTGGGTTGAATGTGTTGCCCACCCTGAGTCATGAGGTTGGCCTGGGTCTTTTGTCTTCGCTTTATGCACCTTCTCGCCAACACCTCCTGGAAAACCCTCACACTCCCGCCTAGATGAGATGCTGTGTCACAGGTGGTTCAGGGTACCATTCGCCTGTAGAAGAAGGCCTATTTTGGATGTTTTGTGCTTACATAGAGGTGTACACGTGAACCACAATCAAGACCAATACATATACAATCGACCGAGGGACACATTCAATTAATAGTTCAACCAAAATAATAGTTCAATGATTATGCAGTACTCATACATACTAATCGAGAGGCTTTAGTACATAGTGGGAGTACATGTAAACTTCATTAACCTAAAAGTTTCCCAAATTCTAAGAGTTAATGTTGAAGGCGTTTGCAATTGCTAAGGTACTCAATTGGTTCATGCGGTCCTAAAACCCAGAGGTAGTGAACCATAGCGAAGATGACATCATCTCCATCCATGTCCACATTGTATTTGTAAAGCATGGATGCTTCCTGTGCAGTCCTACAATGCACAAAAATCTCTCCATAAACAAGGTCTTCAATGATTCTTGTGAAGTTTTGTGGTCTGAGAAGGTGACGAACAGCAGCTTCAACAATCAACCCTCTCTCCTAGTGAAAACGCTGTCCCCAAGTAGCAAACAGCAACTGCTGGGTTCCTGGTGCCACCCCTAGCCGCCAAAAGGCAAGGCTGCTCGCATGGTAATGGTTTCTTCCAAAGTTAGACATCTGTTGTAATGAAGAAATTCCTAATATGAACAAAACAGATACACAACCCAAAACCAATTGGAATCAAATACAAACAGGGGAGGCCGAATCCATCTAACCTTCACGGGGCGTTGTCTAGGACGACAATGCAAGGTGCATGAGGCAGGGCAACCAGCTTAGTATAGGCGATAGGTCACAATGAAGATGAAGCAATGGGTGGGTAGAATGAAGATGAAGCAACGGGTAGGGAGAACTAAGCACTTCGTAGTGGGGTTTTTTAGTTGGTCGAACCACCACCAAAGCGCCGATAGGGGGCCGAGGGGAGTTGGGGAACGGCCCGGGTGATTCTAGGTTTTTTGCAAAACGCACGGTCTAGATTTGATCGGCAGGGACATCAGACGTCACGAGATAAGTTACACTGTGTCCGTATTAATATAACCATTGCCACGCTAACACATCTGTATAATATGGCAATTCTTAGCGGTTGAACAACTAAGTACAATCATATTGAAACCACCATTGCAACCGTACATGATAGTTTTTTTGTCAAATGAAAGACAGTAGCATTACTTCATTATAAAAGATACATTGGTCAGACTACAAATTTTCTTCATCATTAGAAAAGATAGATACATTTGGAACGAGTATATGATTGTACTTGTCCAGAAACATAATACGCCTAAAACCTATTCAATCTAAACTAGATCCTCTCTTGCAGAGCAAGGATCATGCTCACCAAGGTCACTTGGGAGGAGGATCGTCGTCATCGTCGTCCTCCTCCTCCTCGTTCTCATGATCCTTGTCGCAGCTTCAGGGAGGTCTCCCATCAAAAGAGACGGTGTCGCTGGAGGAGTCATCTGATGAGGTTGACATTCGCTTGACCTCAAACTCGTCGGAGGACGAGTCGTTGCTGGGAAGGATCAAGGGGCTATCTGACATAGTTCTAGTCGGATCAAAGAAGCGGATGAACAAGGAAGAGGGCTGGTTTCAGAGAGCAGCGGGCTTGAAGAAAATGTAGAGCGGTGGAAGTAATTGTGATGCGACGGTGTTGGAAGTTGGTTCAACACTCACGCTGAATTTACCGCCGGTAGACCAAATGGTCATGTAGGGCCGGTGGCCATAACGTGTATCTCAATCGGCTCGGCATTCCATACGACGGAGAAATGCAACCCCACCAGCACCGCCACATTGATGGTTCAATCATCGGCGCAAGAAGTTTCATCTGCCGGTTTCATTCCTTTCCGGGCCTCACTATCGATCGAACTGATGGTGAAACTATCACACCGTCGCTTATGTATTCTACAATAGTGAAAGTGGCAACGGTGATCGTTCAATCTGTAGTAGTGGAGGTTTCGGAGCTTTGTTGTGAGTTGCCCTTGCTTGGAAATGCAACTGCCGAGGGTGTGGCATCTAATGCTTGCTGTGAGGTTATTGATGCTTTAAGGTTGCTGGCGCGACATCAGTGCGCATAGGACCTTTTTGAGGAATTTCTTTACACGAAGGTTGTTCCTCTTCGTGCCAGTCAGTGGAGGTTCTCTATGTCAGATGAGAAGTACAAGGATAAGGGCTTGAAATGTTAGGAGATTGATGTTGGTGTTGTTTGGGTTAAAGAATTGAGTGGTGCCAGGAGCCGGGAGGCTAGCTTGACGAAGTTGTTGAGAGTGGTGACCGTTGCTACGGAGGAGATTGTCGATAGCCTTGGCTCCACCGAGATCCATAGTATCCATTTTGCTCTTTCGAACCAGCGGACATTGAATTGGGTCTTTGATCTTTTGGGGGTTAAGTACTCGGATTGGCCATACTGTACCCCATGTCCGATGTGGTTGATGCCAGAGTGGGAAAGGCCGGTGTACCCAAGAAGAGGAAAAAGGCCGAGGTCTCTGAGATGGTGACTAGGGGCTAGGAAGCGAGGCGGTCGTGGGCACGGTCAGTTGAAGGCTGCAAGATGTTGATATTTCTTAGCATCACTCTTTACTAAGTTGTCATCCCGAGCATGATGCTAGAAATGTGTGGTTGGTAATTATTAATGACACTTATAAACTCAGAGAAAATTATATATGTTAAAGTAAAGTATCCACAAGTGCACAAATAATATACCACTATAGCATTTCACCCGGGAGTATACCGAGTATCGTTATTTATATTTTATCCACAGGAAGGAGCTATAGGATTGTTGGCATAGAGATATTGACAAATATGTATACTTATGATAAAACCACTCTCATGCTATGGCAGGGGTAAGTCGAATGATAAATAAATGATAAGTATAAAGTATTGATAATAATTCCAGAGATAGAAATAGAGACTCATAAAATGTAGTATGGCTAGGCCGGAGATTCGGTAAGAGCAAAAGATTCCTAAGTCATTCCTTATTTACTAAGTCTTTTGTACACCCAAGTATAGACACTCTCATCTATAGCATAATTAGCTCTGGATCTATGCATAAGGAACATTACTAAGGAAGATCAAGAACAAAGCTTGTCTCTCTTCGCAATCGTGTTCTACTTGCTCTACAAACAGAGAGTGGACTACAAAGGACTCAATGGGAGTGTCACATCCGTGATCTACCACATAACCCAGAGTGTAGAATGCATCCGCAGGTAAACATTATCTAAGCACCATGCTTACAAAATGTCGACCACTTAACCCATGCGCATCTTGAGCTAAACGCTTTGTGAACATATGCATAAACTCATCATCAATCACAACTATATCAAGCATATAACTAGAGCAAACTTGGAACATAATAAGTAGCAACATAATATTGAAATAGCACAAAGTCATAAAGAGATACAATGGCTATACCAGTCTCCAGACAACAGATCCGGAATCCTGAGCAATAGCCCACACTCTACTTGAACCTTGCTAGCTAGCCTATACTAGAACTTTGAAGATTTGGAGCTCTATTCTCTTCTCTCTGGAAACCCTAATTTCTGGTCTGATCTTGACTTATGGCAGCATGCTCTAAAGGGGGGGCAGGGGCTGGTTATATAGGCTGGAGCGTCAATCCTGAGCCCTAGGATCAAACCGATTTGAATAAATGGCGTAGATGCAATCTAGAAGGCGATGGAGAACTGACATAACAACAAAGACTAACAAGTGGGCCATGGGGGGCCAGGTGGCCTACAGGTGGGGCTGGCCCCACCTGGCAGCCACTCGGGCTCCGCCTCGGTGTTAAGTCCTCTTGAGTCTTCTAGAACCTTCTGGTGTCTATTTCGCTACGGATAAGCGCAATTAATCCCGACATGTAGGTTCACCTTGATGGTTTTCTAAATAAACCCTGTAGAAAATATAAATTCACCAAAACTCGTGGAATTTGTTAGTTTAAACCCCTAGACCTTCGTTGGTGATTATATTTATGCCCTTATGCATGTTATATTGACGGTTTATGATGGATGGTAACTACCATCAACATGTGAGCCTCGCGATCGATTGTTGGGAAGAAGCCATTGTCAAAGGTTGAGGTGCCTACGAGGGTGGCCACTAAAGGTGGAATTAGGCCAGCCGGCGAAGATGGTCCGAGTTGGAAGTGGTTCTAGAGTTGTGAAGGATGCACAGGGCGGGCCAAGGATGGCTGGCTTGCAAACCATCTCGCTCTCAAATGGCTAGGATGAGGAGGAGGTTAGGGTTGAGGATGATGGAGGTTATCCTTTATCGCCTGTGATTCATGCTGAGTTGGCCCATCAGTCAGCGGAGTCATATGAAGATGATGAAGGTTCTAACAGGGTGTGGGAGTAGACGAAAGATGAAGGGGAGGACGCTTCCGTGAGCTCACCTGAAGAGGCGGCCAAGGATGATGATGGGGCGAGGGTTGTTCCTAGTGATGATGAGGATGTGGGTATGAAGGACGGTGATGGTTCAGCGCCTCGCCGGAGGAGGGTCCACATTCTCACGGATGGGTATGAGGTGTATAGCGATGAGGATGCCATGGAGGTTCGTGGTAAAATGCCATTGGGCGAGGCTAGCCAGGGGACCCTCGTTCATCTAAGCAGTAAGCTTGGAGCTGATGATGTGTAGACTGAGTTGTATACTAGCCCGAACCTCCATGCATGTCATCGTTTGGGTAATGATGAAGAGCAGAGGTTTTTGTCTGGTGTGTTTTGAGTGCATGGTATGTTATTAAGAAATCATGCCGTAAACACAACACACAACCTTGAGCGTAAACATCACACTTATTACAACAAACCCCGAGTTCCATAGCACAATGTATAATGTGCGCACGAACATCACACTTATTTCTATAAACCATGCATGCCATACAATGGTCAGATGCATAGGAAAAGCCACACAAATCCAAACAGTTGAGCATAGGCATAGATACAACCATTATGCTCAACTACAACTACAAATGCACTCATGTAAAGCAAATAAATGGGCCCAACCATTGGAGAAATATACATAACATTGGACACACAGATGAAGATGGACATTAACAGGCAATCAGAACAAATGGCAAACCACATGAGCACAAACACAAACCATAGTTACCATACCATGGGATTAAAGGAGAGGATCCTCTGGTGTCAAGCATATTACTTCCAGCAGAATGAGAACCTTGCATCATTGTCGTCCCCTTGTTTGTCTCCTTCTGCTTGACCTTGAATTTCTAATTTATTATGTCGAGGAGTAGGTTTGTTCCTATGTTTTTCAATTGCTTCTTTCACTACATCAGGGAATATATCACCATTAAACTCGATCTCCTTCAGTCTAGGAAGCTCATCGATACCTGAGAGAGAAGTGGATGGGGACCAGATGATCTTCTCCAGCTTAGGAGTAGATCCGCAGGTGAAGATGATATCAGTGATGGTAGGGCAGTCAACAACAATAAGCTTTAGATTTGGGAACCCATCTTTTGTGAAGGTAATCTTATTCTGGCTTATGTCACAGGACTTGAGCACTAAGGAGCGCATATTGTTTTTCTTGGCCATGATTTCTAGATCTCCTTGCTCAAGCAATGCACCATGAAGAGTCAACTTGTTAGTGTCGAATGATGAAATCAACCTGCTATTGTTGTTGTTCAATTCGATCTCTTCCAGTTTTAAAAGACGCCGTGCTGTACAAATAGAACCTATCTTGGTGAAAGTTAACACGATCTTCTCAAGTTCAGGAACTGCTCCTTCCTCAAATATGATTTCAGTCAAGTTGGATCCCTCAACAGAAAGGTACTTCAAATTTTTGAATTTATCCTCACTGAAGGTGAGCAAGCTTGGGGTGCATTCAATGTGTTGGAGTCTGATGCACGATAGCTTGGGCAGATCGGCAAGGATCTTCATATCATCCTGGTTCAGGGAGGTGTTACTTAGAGTAGCTCCACCCTGGTGTTGATTGAACAATGGAAGATGGCCCTTTTGTGTTGTTCCACTGATGGATAGACTCTCAAGAAGCTTAGGATGGTACTTGAGGAGGGACTGAATATCAACTGGTAATTCTTTGACAGGAGTACTCTCACATACAATTGTGAGAAGAGTGATTGAGATAGAGACTAGAGGCACTCCTGCAGGTCACTGATTGATCGCAGCAAGTCCTTTAGGAGATTTTCATTGTCGCCTGTAACCACACCAAGCTTCCTTAGCTGCCATAGCCTTCCAATGTCAATCAAGTCTTGACTAGTTAGTGCTTTTACATTAGAAAGTACCTCCATGTTTGACATTTTTTTCAATCCTGTGAGGAATCAGGACATTGGAGCTTGAAGTTGAACTAGTGAAACCAGCCAAAAGACGTTTTAGCTTGTGTAGCAGAACATGTTTTGTTGCAGACGTAGGCACATTGGTCTGTCGGATATCCAATACCTCCATCTCATGGAGATTGTTGATTTCACTGGGCAGTTTTTGTAGATTTGTTCTCCTTACACTCAGATACTTGAGCAGTAACATCTTTCTACAGACGACCATGAAGTAGTGCTGGTTCTTTCTGCCAAAGCAACTACAACCTTCTAGATCTAGTACCTTGAGCAGGGACACCTGAGATGATTTAGAGAGATCTTGAAAGAAAGTATTGATTTTGTCAGAGCCACGGAGTCAAAGGTCATTAAAAATTGAGATGTGGCGAGCCAAAAGATGTGACAGACGTGTCTCCAAAATGTGTTGATTCCTTGCAATCTTTGTAATGATTTGATGAACTAGATTTTTAGCATAGACTTGGAGAATGAGAAGCTAACAGGAAGGCAACAGATAGAGCGATAGGATTCTACGATGAATGATTAATAGGTTCAGGAATTCAGATTTCAGTTACAATAATCTTCACCCCTCTGTTTCGCTCTCCTTTGCCTTAAGTACTCTCTTATAGGCAGAGCCACTCTGGGCCGCTCATCCTTGTACTGGGCTTTCAAACTCTCCTGGGCTGAACAGCTGAAGTAGGGCCTTGCTCCTCTTGGGTGCCAACGCTTCCTTCTGTTGTCGTACGATCAATAGTTCTAACATTCCCCCCTTCTTATGAACTGGCATGCCCCTATGCCGGTGTTCGAGGGAATTGCTGGCGCAGACATTCCAAGGGCTCCCAAGTAGCAAGTGAACGCGGCATCAGGGACCACAAAATCAACACCTCTTCAACTGGATGATCACCCGACGACTAACGGCGCTGTAATATCCGTTGAGGCACCTAAAACTGAACAGAGTCTGAAGGTAGTGCATCAGTCAAAGGGTGATCTCCATGTGAGCACTTTAGTTGAGAGACATAAAAAACTAGATGGATTGCAGAAGTAGGAGGCAAGGCCAATTTGTATGCCACTGCTCCCACTTTGGCTTCCACACAATATGGGCCAAAGAAACGGAATGCCAACTTCTGGTTTGATCTACGCGCCAAAGAAGACTGAACATATGGTTGCAATTTGAGGAAAACCCAATCACGGACAGAAAAACTGTGTTCTGATCGTTTCTTGTCAGATTGCCTCTTCATACGCATTTGAGCTCTTAAAAGATGTTGACGCACAAATCTTGCATGAGTGTTCTATCAGACAACCAAGTGCTCAAATCTGTACTGTTAGGTATAGCAGAATCAACAAAAAACCCAAAGTGCTTTGGAGTATAAACATATAAGACCTCAAACGGGGATCGACCCAGAGCTGAATGTAGACTTGTGTTATACCAATACTACGCAAGAGATAACCAGTTGATCCATTTAGAAGGACAAGCATGCACAAAACAGCGCAAGTATGTCTCCAAACACTGATTTAACCGCTCGGTTTGACCATCGATCTCGGGGATGGTATGAAGTGCTCAACCTCGATTCATTACCACCAGCTAGAACAATTGCTTCAAAAATTGCTTGTAAAAATCTTGTCTCGATCGGAGATAATAGGCGATGGTAAACCGTGCAACTTATACACATTATCCATGAATAGCTTAGCAATTGAACTTGCAAAGTGTAAGGATGCTTCAATGGAATGAAATGACCAAATTTAGTGAATTTATCAATGACAACTAAGATGGCATTAGCTGTACCAGATTGAGGGAGGCCTTCTACAAAATCCATGGAAATGATATCCCAAGATGATGTAGGCCTTTGGCGATTCTTTAAAAGGCCTGGGTACCTTGATCCATCTGGTTTTGCTTTCGACGGATAGTACACTCTTTGAACCATTGAGAGCACATCAAATTTCATACTTGGCCAATAAAACATCTGCTGACGATGCGTTGTAGTGTAGCAGGTGCTCCAGAATGACCCCCAATGCACTATTGTGCAAAGTCTGCAGAACACCTTAGAGTGAAGCTCAACATTTGAACCCAGCCATATCATGCCCTTAAATATGATAATACCATTTGTCGGTGTATATTTAGGCAATGAAGATGGAGAGATCTGCTAATCGAGAAAGCAAATCGGAGTGCTTGGGAGTCTAATGTATAGGCTCTGTTGAATATCGTTAACCATTGAGGTTGAACTGTGCTCAAAGAGTATAACTGGACCGAGTAGGACATCTAGATAAGGCATCGCCCACATTATTTTCTGTGCCTTTCTTGTAAACCAGTTTGTATTGTAATCCTAAGAGCTTAGTGAACACTTTTTGTTGCCAATGAGTATGTAATCTCTGCTCATTGAGATGTATTAAACTTTTCTGATCAATATGGATAAAAAATTCAGAATGTTGCAGATAATGTCTCCACTGATCTACTGCTACCAGAATAGCCATATACTCTTTCTTTGTTTCTTCGTGATATTTGTCGAGGTTTGTCGCCGCAAGTAACTTGGCGTTTTCTGCCGCTTCGAGCTCCACGTATCGCTGTATTGGAGTGGTTGCTACAATTTGGGTGCGGAAAGACCCTAGCTTGAGCTCCTCTAGTGTGATTGCCTCTTCGCCGTACAACAGGCGAAAAGGGGTGAACCCGGTTGTCCGAGTGCGCGAGATGTTGTGTTCCCAGACAGAAGTGACCAATTCCTAGGCCCATTTTCCTTTTGGGAGGTCGAATAAAGCTTTTGATACTACACTGAAAATCAAGCCATTTGCCTGTTCGACTGCTCTGTTGCTCTCTGGGTGGTTCACTGAGGCGAATGCTAGTTTGATCCCCAACTCACTGCAAAAATTTCTGAACTCTGTGCAATCAAACTGCTTTCCGTTGTCGACTATGATGTAGGACGGGACCCCAAAATAGTAGATGATCCTTTGCCATACGAAAGTGATTTTCGCCAGTGCCTTGGCCTCAATCCACTTGGTGAAATACTCCAAAGCTACTGCTGCGAAACGCAAGTTGTCGGGCGCTGTCGACAATGGTCCCACAATGTCGACTCCCCATCTCTGCAAGGGCCATGTCAGGACGATTGACGTGGTCAGAGTAGCTGGGGCTCTCTGCTTTTTGGCGAACATCTGGCAGTTTTCGCAACTGCGGACTAGCTCTTTTGCGTCTTCTGTTGTTGTTGGCCAATAGAATCCTTGCCTCATCGCCCTGTGAACAATTTTGTGTGGTCCTCTATGAGCTCCGCACATTCCAGCGTGCATTTCGCTTAGCAGTTCGATTCCCTGCTCTCTGCTTATGCACTTTAGCATTGGTGCGACTATTCCACTCTTGTACAGCTCTCCCGCTATGATGGAGTATTGTTTGGTCCTAGAATTCATTCTATCTGTCTCACGTTTGCTATGCGGCTCATAGGTTCCATTGAGGTAGGCGAATATGGGCGATCTCCAATCATTACTTGTGATAACATGCACGGTGCTGGGCCGTTCCTCTTCTTCTCGTATTGCTTTGACTGACAGCTCTTGATAAAAAACATCCGCTGGCATTGGTGCTCTCTGAGCAGCTGCTCTTGCCATCGGCTTCCACATTCTCGCTTCTTGGAATGTGACGAAAAGTGAAGCCGGTGAAATGCTTCTCCATTCTTCTTACCGCTGCCAAGTACTTGATCAACTTGGGTTCCTTCGCAGTGAACTTTTTTTTGACATGTCCCACTATTACCTGAGAATCCGACCTGACTATACACCTCCTGACTCCTAGAGCTCTGAGCTTTCGCCAACCTAGGAGCACTGCCTCATATTCGGCTATGTTGTTGGTAGTGAGGAATTCGAGTCTTGCTATATAGCGAAGTTTTGGGCCTTTTGGCGGCGTTAGTATCGCTGGTATTCCTGCACCATTCATTCCCCATGCTCCATTGCAGTGCATAGTCCAAATTGGCTCTTCAAATTGTATTGTTGTGTCGTAAGCTGCTGGGGTCCAATCTGGGATGAAATCTGCGAGTGCTTGAGACTTGATAGCGGATCTGTATTTGAAATCCACTACGAATTCATTTAACTTGGTGGCCCATTTTCCGATTCTGCCGATGGCTTCGCTGTTGTGAAATAGTGCTTCCAGCGGTTGTGCTGAAAGGACTTTGATGCGATGGGCTTGGAAATAATGTTTCAGCTTTCTTGATGCCATGACCACAGTGTATGCTATTTTTTCTAGTTCGGAATAGTTGAGCTTTGCTCCTGATAGGGCCTCTGATATGAAGTATACCGGGAACTGCTTCATCTTGTTTTTATGTTCCTTTTCGTCGACCAGCACTACACTGACAGTTGTTGGCGATGCTGCTAGATATAACAGCAACGTTGCCGATGGCGACGGTTTGGATAATGTTGTCAACTTGGTTAAGTATGTTTTGAGTTCGTCAAAGGCGTGCTGCTACTCATGCCCATTCGAAATGGTCTAAGCTTTGGAGAGTTCTAAAGAAGGGTAGGCCCTTTTTGGCCGATCTCGAGATGAATCTGTTCAATGCTGCTAGCCTTCCCGTGAACTTCTGTACCTATTTCTTGCTTGCTGGCGGTTTCATGTTTACTATCGCTGCTATCTTTTCAGGGTTTGCTTCGATGCCCCTCGCCGATACTAGGCAACCAAGCAGGTTGCCTTTCTTAATGCTGAATATGCATTTATCTCGGTTTAACCTGAGGCCGGCCTTACATAGGTTTTCGAATGTTTCTTGAAGGTCCCGAATGTGGGTCTCCTTCTTATCGCTTTTGACCATGATGTCGTCGACATACTCGATGAGATTTTTGCCTTTCTGCTTGTCGAAGAACCCACCTGCCATCCTCGAGAACGTGGCGCCTACGTTTCGTAGTCCCTCAGGCGTTCGCCGATAACAATAAGTTCCTCCTGGGGTGATGAAACTCGTTTTCTCTTCGTCATCTAGGTTCATCTAGATTTGGTGATACCTAGAAAAACGGTCCAATAGACTCATCACTTCGCATCCAGCGGCGATATCGACTAGCTTGTCAATCCTTGGAAGCGGATATGGATCTTTTGGGCAGCACTTGTTTAGGTCGGTGAAATCGACACACATTCGCCATTTCCTGTTTTTCTTTCTGACCATTACGACGTTGGCTAACCATTCCAGGTGCTGAACAGGCCTGATGACACAGGTGTTGAGTAACCTCTACACTTCTGCTTTCACTGCTTCTGGTCTCTCTACGAACATCTTCCTCAGCTTTTGCTTCCTGGGTTTCGCCCCTGCTGCTACATTCAAGCTATGTTGCGAGAGATCGCGGCCGACCCCTTGCAGGTCTTTTGCCGACCAGGCGAATAAATCTTGATTCTCATGGAGAAAAGCTAACAGCATGTCTTTCTCGTCCTCTACCAAATCAGAGCCCACGTGCACGCATTTTTCTGGCACCAGATTTGACAGTGGGGCTTTCTGAGTGTCCTCGACTGCTTCTGCCCTTGGTTTGACTTTGTTTTCACTATCCTCTTCTTCGCTAGGCGGTTTCTTGGTAACTTCATTTACAAGGCTGTAACCTAGGATCGGTTTGCCTTCTATTCGTCTGGATGTAGCTTGATCTCCATGTACTGCGATGATGCTGAAGGGGGATGGCATCTTCATGCATAAGTAGCTTTGCTTTATCACGATTTTGAACTTGTTCAGAACTCCTCTGCCAAAAATCACGGTATACGGGTAATCCATGTTGACTATGTCGAAAGTTATGGTTTCTATGCAGACCTTCTCGCCTTCTGCGAAAGAGACAGGGATTGCTTTCGTTCCTAAAGCGTCAATCTTTTTGCCCCCAAAACCGAACAGTGAGCTCCTGCCCGGTTCCAACATTCGCTTGTCCAGGTTCATCTGCTCGAAAGGCTTGATGAATAAAATGTCGGTGGAGCTTCCATTGTCTATGATGATGTTGTGTACAGTGAACCCGGCTATATTCGTTGTTGCTACAAAAGCGTCTATGTGAGGAAAATCCCACACTTGAAAGTCATTTTTGCCGAAAGTAATGGGCACCATGGACCAAGCTGGCCTATTAAGCGGTACCCTTGGCGAGACGGTGTGCACTCTTCTTTCAAATTCTCTTCTGGCTCTCTTGTTTTTGTGCTCTGGGTTTGATCCGCCGGTGATTGCGAATATATGGCCTTGTGATGGTAGGATATTGTTTATGGCTTGATGTTCTTGAGTATTTTCTTCCTTTGTGGGCTGAGGTTGGCTTGAATGTTGCTGCTCTTACTGAACTATTGAAGATGCCACTGCCGACTGCCCTGGGTGCTGGGCGAAATGCTAGTATACTAGAAACGGAGGCTGCTGCCAGATGTACGAATGCTGGTTGTATCTGTGTGAAAAGCTAGGGTGCTAGAAAGCGTTGCTGTTTGCCAACGAATAATGGCTATCATAACCCTGGTTGTTTACTGTTTCGCGACTAGTGTTGTGGAACACATGGTTAGATGTTTCATTGCTTCTTGCGGCCTCATCTTTCTCCATAAGTTATCTGGCCATTTTGTTGTATTTACAATCTTTTGTGAAGTGTCCCGCGTTTTCGCCACAAATAGCGCAATAGGGTGTTCTTTGGGCTCGTCCTCTTCCTCTGCCTTTGCGTCCGCCATGGGGTGCTCATCCTCCTCGCCCTCCGCGCGGAGACTGATCAAAACTTCTATACTGTTGGTTTGGCGGCGGCCCCTAGAGACCTTGTTCCGCTGGGTTGTGCTCTAGTTGCTTGTGCAGATTGTTGATTGCGCGAAATTGTCTCATATTTCACTGGCTTTGGGTTTGTGGTGGCCTAGGGGCCTTGGATGCTTGTCGCCATGAATTTGTTGTCGCTTTTCGCTTCTTCAAGTCGTCATCTGATCTTGCGTATTGTCTCATCACCTCGAACAGCTCATTTACAGAAGTGGGATAATTCCTAGTGAAATGAGCTGTACACTGGCTTATGGCCAATCCTTCCACGGCTACTGCTATAACCGTCTCCTCTGGCGCATTCAGAACCTGAGCTTTGGTCTGAATGAATCTCTCCAAAAACTCAAACAAGGATTCGTTGTCTCGCTGGATGCAGCTTAGCAAATCTCTCATTGTTTTCGTTCCTGGGTGGTATCCTTAGAAAGTGGACACCAACTCTGCTCTGACTTGGCCCTAGGACTTGATAGATAAAGGCTTCAGTGAGGTATACCAATCATGTGCGATGTCCTCATTCGCCATGATGAGTGACTTTGCGAGGATTTGAGCGTCTCCCCTGGCTGACGTTACCGCGGTTTCATAACTCATAAGGAACTTCCTCAGGTTTGTCTTTCCGTCGAAAACCGAAATGCAAGGCTTGTAGCCGACTGGCCATGGATACAGCTAGAGTTCTTTCGACAAGGGTGAAGTAGGGCCGTATGCACTTTTGTCTTCTTCCAGAAGATTGTCATCTGGTATTATGATGTTTTCGCTAGCGCGAATGGCACCTCCTGCTCCTGCTCCCTATAGTCCTTGAATTTCTCTTGCCAATCTATCTCTCTGGATTTCGACTTCCTTAATTGCCCTCTGTGTCTATTCGACTCTGTTACGGCTAGCGGCTTGCATGCCTTCTTGTTCTGGAGTCTGAGGATGTCTTGCTGGTACTGATTCAACATCTTCAGGTTTCTAGCTTGCTCAGTGATCTCGCCATCTTCATCTTCTTTGACCTCATCGCCGTTTTGGTCGATCTCGACTTCTTCGATGTTGCCCTCTGGCGTTTGCTCTCGCCCTCCTGGCGCTGCGATATCATCGATATACGGCCACGGCGCAGGTGGTTTCGTAGTGCGTCTACTTCCGCTGCTGCTGCAACGGTTACAGTCATGAATGTTCCTACTTTATTCGTCTTCTGCTTCTTTGGTGCCATGATAAGCTCGAGCAACAACCACGGTGGGAGCCAATGTTGTTCTGAACTAAGGCCTTCGAACACCGGTTGCCGCTCAAGCGAAATCAAGCACGAGAAATGGGTAAAGTGAGACTTGAGCGAAACAAGAAGAACGATTTCATTGAATTTGTTCTCCTCCCTTATATTCCCTCAACAGGGGCTATGTATACATGCCCATGGGCTTTCCATTGGATGTAAATGCCCACTCAACTACTACAAATTCGCGGAATATTCCCCGCAGCCTTGGGGCTTGTTCGCCATCTAGAGCCCCCCGCCTGCCTCAGATAGCGCTGACCGGGCAAGACCCAACCGGCTCCGCCTCATGTCGCCTGTTCAACCGACCGGGCGGCCCCTCGGTGGGCAGAAACTGTCGGGCACGCGAAGGTAGCCGGCTCCTTCTTTGGCGAAACCTGCGGAAACGATCAACCAAACTGTTAATGGCTACTCGCCTAAGCGAATAGCCATGATCGACTGCGCGCCCTCCTTTGGCGAAACCTACAGAAACGATCGACCAAACTGTTAATGGAGCCATGACCAACTGCGCGCCCTCCTTTGGCGAAACCTCCAGATTAACCAAACTTACCAACAGCTATCCGCCTAAGCGAATAACCAGATTTGCCAGCAAGCCAGTCGCTAGAGCGAAAAGGAAAAGAACTAGACACGGCTCGACCCCGGCCACAGAGTCCACCTTTCCACTATAGCGAAAAGGGGTGTCTGAGGACGGGATGGCAAGTGCCGCCCTCACTTCACTGTGGCGAGAAGGGGACTCGACACATCCTTCTTATCACACATGGTCAGCCCGCTCGCATTTCGTTATAGCGAAATGCTGAGCGCGCCGGAGCCCAACTCCCGTTATTATGTTTCTGCGAGAAACCGGGATGGCGATTGAGCCTCTCAGGGTGCCCAAAGGCGGGGCACGCCCCCGACACTCCGTCCCAAAATATCTGTCGTTTTCGTTTTTCGAGAAACAACTTTGACAAAATATATGTTAAAAAATACTAATATTTATGGTACATAATTGGTATTATTGAAAAAATCTTTGAATCTAGTCTTTTAATAAATATATTTGAAAATATAAATATTATACGTATTTTTTATAAATCGAGTCGAACTTCACACGAAACCAACAAACAGACGGAGGAATTTGTTTTTTTTTATAATGGCGCATAGGTGCGTGCCCCTGAACCATGGAGCCACCTGAACATTCTGGCAGCATGTCGGTCTTGTTCTTCTTCTCCCTCCCCAATCCCCCGCCACGCTGCTGCTGGCCGCGCTAGGGTTTTACCGCCAATCTCTCACTCGCATCCGGGCGACCCCGCCCGATCGGGATGGTGGAGGAGGCGGGCGACAGGACGCAGTCGCAAATGCGGCTCAACCACGCGGCGGCGGAAGGCGACGCCGGCCTCCCGCCGCCGGCCTTCCTCGGCGGGGCGTCACGGCTCCACGCCGTCGACCAGGTCCGTCCGTTCCCGCGTCTCCTCCTGGGCCGCTTCCTACTTTCTCCGGAATCTCATCTCGCAAGGCACCGCCCTTGGCCGATCGCCGCACGTTTCCGCGCCGGTTTCAGTTTCGGCTTCTCGGCGTCGTCTTCCTCGTGCCTCACGCGCTCGCCGCGCAGGCAGCACCTCGCTTGCCTTTTCTGCACTCGGCTGGCGTCGATATACTCCCCCTCCAGGATAGGCACGGGCAGTCCCGCGAGGTTGTTCTGTGAGCGGCGGATTCCGGTTGCTCGCCATTGGGGTGGCTCCGTCTGGTGCCGTCCGGTGCTCCGGTGAGCCGTTCGTGGAGTTGGGGCGGGGTGATCCTCCTCTTCCTCCTCACGATGGCGGCCTGGAATCGGTAGAGGGACGTGAATAGCGACCCTGAGCACTCCGTCGGCACATCGCGTCCTCCTCTGCCTCGGCCTGATAACGGTACGGACGGATTCCTCCCCCTCTCTCTGAACCCGATGTTCCGATTTGGGTGGTATCATCTGTAGTCTGTTGGGTTGCGATCGGATTTGAACTTACTCGATGTCTAGATCTACTCCTTACTCTTTGTTTATCAGATGATTTGGATACCGATTCAAACTTAGGATCAGAGTTATTACTGGTTAAACATGCCTGTTGCTGTATGCTTCCTTATGTATATGAACTGTTCTTTCCACTACGCGATGAGATGCCAGAAATTTTATCTCTGCATGATTATCACATCTATTGGGGACATCCTTTTCTTTTTGGGGGGAATAGGAATTTGGAGGGCACTGCAATTGCGAGATAGCAGTGTTGTACTTGTACAGGTGGGGATTCAAAACATCTTTTCAGACACAGTCCAGTCTGCAACTGTACACAGTGCGTAGTATTTTGAAGATGCATGGAAGTGCTAGTATCCGTTATGTACTGCGTTCGATTTCAAATACTGAAATGCCCGTTGCGCGCCATGGATTCAATGGCTGGGATCTTCCGGATCCATGGCTCACTTTGCGCCTTTCGCGCCATCTTTGATTTGTATACTTTGTCGTTTTGCGCACTTTGTCGTAACACCTAGTTGCTTATTCTGTCCTGAGTAATAAGTAACCGATGTCCGTTGACATATCGTAATGATTGCCAATGGAATTACTGATTACCATTGGTCCCACACATGGTGTCTGTACCTTTTTTTTTTTTCCAAGCAACAATATGGCCTCAAAGTTATAATATGCTGTAAGACACATTTTCACTTTTTTTTCTTACTATTTATATTACCATTAAATGAATGACATGATGATTCCTGTGTAGGAGATAGATACTTACCTTTAGAAGCAATGTTGCCATTTTTGGGTCAAACTCAGAATTATGAATGTTTCCCCTTATTTAGCATGCTACGTGTGTTACTGTCTGATGTTTCTTTCACACCCTTGATCTCCATTCTTATGAATAAGAGCAAGTGGAAGACCATCCGTATGATTGATGAGTTTATATCCTAATCTTGAGTGTTGTAAGAGGGTATAAGCACCATGTAGCTATAGGCTCAGAACGTCAGAAGATAGTAATCCTAGGATGTTGGGTTGGGCTGTATGGTTAAGCTAAGTTTTACCCTTTCTGGAAATGGTTTTGGTTTTAAGGTTAGGGTTTCCCTTATCATTCTCGATTTGTGCAAATTTTAGGAAACTTACTTTTGTGTTGGAACCAAAATAAAGTTACAGCACATCATCATAGCACCAGAGCATCGACATAGTGGGAAATTGCTCTTCTAACAGAACAAGCACGTGAAAGATAGAACCTCGGCTTGTTTCTTGCAATCATACTTTTTTTTCTTTTCTTGATCTTCTTCCTTTGAACTGCATTTCGATTTTCCACTTTCAGTCTTGGAAATTTCTCATTGCCATTAATTTCTTACATCATGGCTGCCTGGCGGGGTTTCATTAACTATTTCAGTAATATGTGTAGTTGTCCACTTTTGTTTCTAAAATATTGGAAGAGTTTGTTGTAGTTGTTTATTTATCATTTTTTAGAACAAAATGGTCAGCACCATTTCCCTACTGAAACAAGCATTACTGGTGCAGAGGTCAGCATATCTTGGAAACAACAATCCCTTCTGGTAATTAGAGAGCGGCACACGGCCAACATGTAAAGCTAGCACCGCCAATGAAATTATAATGACAGGACATCACCTTTTGTTTTCTCAGATAACGTAACAAGTACAAGAGCTGGTTTGATGACTTATGTGTCTAGACAACACCTTGAGTGACCACATAATAGCTATCTTTCTTTATGATGGATCAATTCAAATATTCTCTGCAGTCGAAAACATGGATGATTGTAACAATTTTTATCTCTGGACTATTTGGTTTACTGAACTAATTTAAAATTTCAGTCTGGTGTCTTCCAAATTTGCATGTTGGAATATTAATTAATCTAGCTATAAGACAATTCTATTTATGTTCTTCCAGATTGCTGAATGCCGTACATCAGGGAATCTTTTGTCTTTCTGCATTGCCGTGGTGCTACCATGAATTCTGATAGCCATTTTTTCATATGCGCAGGGGACAAGGTCCGCCCAGTCCCATTATGGGAAAGAGAATTCTGCCGCAACGCTTACGACATTCCTTGGGAGACCTTCTGCGAAAACAAGCGATTTATTGAAATATTATTCAAAAACGTCATGGACTGGGATGATTCAGGAGCGCTCAAGAATTTCGAGGACGCAAAGGAAAGGTTCAGGGCAAAATATTTTGGTGAACCTTATGAGGATCCTGTGCTAGACCCTGATATATACATCGATGAGGTCGATAACCACTGCAAAGTTGACCCGGAGTTGGTTGCTGGCCTCGATAAGATAGCTGGCCTGGACTTGGTAGCCGACCTGGGTTGGGGAGGCATGGACAACCTGACACCCATGAGTTGGGGAGCACCGATAGGCAATCTGATACCCATGGGATGGGGACAGCCGGTTCCTAATCTGAAACCCACTGGATGGGGGGAACCAGCTAATCCGACACCTGACCCTGCTTGGGGAGGCCAGGGAATTCAAATACCAGATCCAGTCCGCGGAGCCCAGCCTTCCTGCACACCAAACAACAGTAACAATAACTTGCATGAAGGTAGACCATCCAACAACTGGCAGCAGCAGGGGGTGGATCCAGGCCATCCGTCATCTGGGACTGCAAGGATGCTGCCCGGCGGTGGCAGGATATGGATCAGTGGCGTCAGCGGTGGCAGTGGTGGAGCTGGCAGGAATTTGAA
Organism: Miscanthus lutarioriparius; assembly: GCA_904845875.1. Classification (NCBI taxonomy): domain Eukaryota; kingdom Viridiplantae; phylum Streptophyta; class Magnoliopsida; order Poales; family Poaceae; genus Miscanthus; species Miscanthus lutarioriparius. Next base: position 86,023,551 of record CAJGYO010000014.1, on the reverse strand, counting down.
CGGTGGAGGTGGCGGCGGTGGCAGCAGCAGCAATTGGAATGGCTGCAGCAGCGGCAATCAGAGGAACGAGGCTGAGGGGCAAAACCAGCAGCGGAACCGTGGCAGCATGCAGAGGAACCAGAACTTGTGGCAGCACCTGATGAGGAGCATCGGCCGGCAGCAGCAGGATCAGAGGGGAAGGAAGATGGAGTGGCGTCCTGTGCAGCGCAACAAGGCCCCCAAAGATGATCCTGTCGCTTGATCTCTCGCCAGGCGAGATCGCAGGTGGTTTGTTTGTGAAGCCAGTGTTGGGCTGGGCTGTTGCTGGCACAGGTGGTGCCTGTATCGTAGGAACTGTGGGCCGCCGCCGCTCTTCCGGAGCTGCTGCGGCCTTGGTTTACTTCTGTTGTACTGATGATGTTGTAATGTTAATGGAAGCATGACAGTTCGGTGCAAAGTTAATCTTTCTCCGCCTGGTTATATTGCACTGTGTATGCATATACTCGTACTACTCGTTTATTACTAGCTCTGCTCATCTTTTCAGTGCAGACTGCAGACAAAGAGCAGGACGCGGTGGTCTACGGTCCGGATGATCCGGCCGCGCCGCTCCGGCCCGGCCCGGCCACAAAAATTGACGCCGGCCAAGTCTCCAGCTTCCACGACATCCTTCAGGAGAGACAGAGGAAAGGAAACATCCATCAGGATTCAGGAGAGACAGAGGAAGGTACACTGAACCGTGCTTGTGCAGGCACGTGAACACAGGGACGGAGCCAGGATTTGACCTAGGGTGCCGTTTTGGTATACCAATGATAACCACATATGATAAAATATGTGCGTATATATACATGTATGTATATTCCCTCTGTTTTAAATTATAAGTCGCTTTGACTTTTTTTTACATCTATTTTGCTATGCATCTAGATACAATGATACGTCTAGATACATAATAAAATAGATAAAAAAAAGTTAAAGCGACTTGTAATTTAGAACGGAGAGAGTATTAAGTTAGCAAAAATATAAATAATAACCAAATCAATATTTATTTTGCGATAGGGAAGAAAGACTAACACAAAGAAAATATAATAAATAAATATATCACTAATTAGTAATTTTTATTAGCTAATTAAAGGGTTACATAGCGGGGTACTAGGGAGGCCCCCCGCTCGGCCAGGTTCGTTCGTTGCCAGCAAGTCTAAGGATTGGCTGAGTGGTGGTGCCGCTTACGGGCTTGGGTTTCTGCTTGTGGCCAGGAAGGGGTCCGCGAGGGGGTGGAGCTGCTGCGGCGCTGCGACGGGATGGTCGGCAAGCTCGGCCTCTTCTCCCCCAACGAGACCAAGGAAGACGTCTCCACCGCCAACCTCAAGTACCTACTCGTATGTGTCCGCCCGGCGCCCCTCCCCTCACTCTGCTCTGCTCGCCGTACAAGTTCATGGAACAGGGCGTAATAAGATGGCACTAAACGCCTAGTCATCAGTCACATGTCACTTTTAGTCAGTTCTCAGTACAATCACAGTAGTGCTAGGAAACCTGGAATTGTTTTGGTGATTCACTTATTCGTCATTTGTTAGGTTATTATTATGTCTCTGATCTCTTGTTGGAATTTTAGGTCCCATACTACCTTGCGGAAATGACTAAGAAGATAGCACATGACGATCGGGTCCCAATTCTTAAGGCATAACAGGACCATTTGAAGGTTAGTGATTTACCATGTCACATTGTTTTTCTAGAAGCAGTTTTTTGTAAGAGATGTCCCACATGGTAGTTCTCTGTCATCATGTCACCTGTTTCTCATGTATTAATAACTAGGAGAATACCCCGCGCGTTGCTGTAGGGATTCCAAATAATTCAGACTATTTATATTTATTTATAGTTATATGAATGAAATTATCTTAAATTAATTTTCGGGAATGGTTTGACACATCTACTTTGACAACGAAATGCATGTTAGTGGATGAAGAGATAGCTATCATAATTACATGTGCTAGTTGGCTATAATTGCAAGTTTTAGTGGATTGTTGATGTGGATAGCTTGCATGTTGAGAGAAATCTCGAGTGGGGCTTAGCTTTATAAAAGTATAGGATAGGATTAAGAACAGCTCCTTTTGCGCTCTACAGGAGTTCATGGCTCTATGTGAAGTGCTGGAGCTTATTCCAGAGGATGAGCTAGAATTATCTAGACAGAAGCAACCTGATACTATGGCTAACAGAAGAGCACAGAAGGTGAGACTGATTGACTGATTTTTTTCCCATTCAACTTGCCAAGGAATCATGAGCAGTTTGCCTCTACAATTGAAACAGGGTAAAATGGAACATAGTTCTCTCATCGTGCTAGCATAATCTGTAATGAATAGGCTTCTTACCCCGAGCATGTTTAGGGTGGGTTTGTTCCCCAAAGTGTTCACTCCTTACTATTTCATGATCCAGGTTGCCCGGTTCAAACGTCAAAGGGCTTCAGAAACAAAGCTCCAAGAGATCAAAGAGAGGAAAGAAAGGCGTGTACGTTCGTTGAGGGCAGCTGCTTTATCTGCTCCTATTGAAACTGGGGAGGAAGATGATCTGGAAGACGATGGGGAGGAAGAAAGAGAGGTTAGCATCCCACAACTGAAGCTGTAGTGTGTTCATCATATGTTTATTCTGGTTCTATCTTTCAGCATATTCAAATTAGAATGAGATGTGATATTTAGACTTTAGCTAATAAAAATTTGCCCCCTCCCCCCTGATACCTCTGATTTTAATTTATTAAGTCTGTGATGCTTGTAGGGAGCTTTATGAATTTGATGCGTGTAGCTACTAGCTAGGTTCTTAAATACCTACATGACCTGTGATGCTCCTTTTTGTGCATACCAAGCCGATGAGGATCTTTCTTGTTCTCTCTGATAACACTGACACAGCGCTACCATAAAATTTATCCCATAGCAATAAAATCTGTACTGCAAAGCCTTCAAATTTTTTAACATTGTTCTCTGCTCCCCCCACCCCATGACTAACTAATTCTTTTTAATCTTGTTTCATATCTTGTCAATGTGTGCATCCAAATCATATTCTATTACTTTGCACTTCATTTTATAATATAATTAATCAGAACATATGTTTTGGTTCTCATTTATTTTCCTATGCTGCAGGCGTGGTTAGCTACTATCTCATCGGCTCTCTGCAAGGTTAGTTTGATGTGGTAAAAATTATTACACAATGCTGCTTCCCTGTTTTAAAAATTGTATACTTGCAATTATAGTAATATATTCTGGTTGCTGTACTATAATAGGTTTGTATTTATTTCCCTATATAGGCTTTTGATCTTCTTGACATGCTGAAGAAGGAAGAAGAAATGCTTCTAGCTGTAAAGGAAAGGCAAGCAAAGGTAATGCTAAAAGATAGTGATTTGGTATTTTCTTGTCAGTGGCATCTTAGGCAAATTATTTTCAGTAACATTTTTTCCTTCTGAGAATGTGGGAGTGAATTTCAGGCTATCATGTCTCACATAAATATGATAAATGCATAGAATGCTGCTTTCTGCAATTTGGATATGGTGTAGTTAGCTATATAATGAGAAATTTTCAACTTGGAACCAGCCTTATGAAAAATGCTGTGATAAGTACTGTAGCTTTCATATAGATCAATGTCAACGTTTTAGGCTAGCTGGGTTTCTCAATTTTCTACATAGCATTTGTTAAAGGTTAACCAAAGATGTGCTGCCTTGTGATTGCCATGCTTTTGTAGAACTTGTTTTCTTATATTGGCAACTGTTACGGAACACAACCGGATGTATTTCATCCCATGTGTTTCTCTTTTAATTTGGGAAATTACAAAAAATATGTCATTTGAGTGGATCTAGTATTGAATAGTTTCTTCATATTTATGAAGAAAACCTGGCTGTTAAAAATGTGTAAAAGCTACTTCCATTAATTGCCGGTACTTTTGCCTTCGTTTATTTTGACACAAGGCTGTTTCAAGTAGACTGCATGCACAGAGACTTCTGCTAAACAGAAGAATTGCCTGTTGTAAAATTTCCACTTCTTCAGGACGGGAATGCGTTTGCTCGTGAAATGCTAGATGAACGAACAAAGAAGGCTGAAGCATGGCACCATAATGCTGCCAAACGTGTGCCATATTCCAAACCAGCTGATCCAATCACTTGCGCAACATTAGCTCAAGACATCCTCGAAGGTAGAGCGAGTGTCTCAGAAGCTCATGAGCACAAATACCAGCCCCTGATACTCGGACCTGCAAGCCTTGTTGGTGGGGGACTAACCAGTGGAAGGGAAAGAATTGCAGCACAAGTTTTTCAGCCTGGTTACAGGTATGATGACTTAAGATAGCGTTATATGCCTACCACCTGTACACTGCAAAGCTTTCCATTTTCTGTATTCTGCATCTCTGTTGAAGTGCTAATGGTAATGTTGTTATCGTGGAACGTGTAATCAGCGTTGTTTCCTCAGTTGCTAATAAATAAACTTAGTTTTCCTTGTAAATGTGACCATAGGTTATGACAATGATCACATAAAAAGCTAATCCATTTGATATTTTCTGGTAAAAACCAATAATAGATATTATCCTCTAAAATTCCATACTGATAAGTCAGATAGTAACCCTATATTAGCCTGTGAGTATTGCCCGTTCCTTTTCGGTTCATGAGCCATGAGGCACTGTAGAAGTGTACTGAAGTACCCTGTGATTCACTTCTGTGTTGCCCTTTTATGTTGCTTGGATCATAGGCTGCCAACAATGAGCATAGAAGAAGCTGGTTTGCGGGAGATGAAAATGATGGAGAAATGGCAAGAAAGGACCGCCAAGATGATCGAAGAAGCCAACTCTGCCTGGCACAAGGATGGCGCTAGTTGTTCGGCGCGAGAGGACGAGGATGCCGGGGAGGAGAAAGCAAGAGCATGGGACGACTGGAAGGACGATAATCCTCGCGCGTGGTGCCGGCAATAAGAAGCTCACTCCCTGTGGCTAAACTAGGACAATCCTCCGTGTGCTCTGTTCTGGAATGTTACCACTTGTAGCCATTAGTGCTGTTATTAGTGTGATTGGGCCTTGGAGCGTTCGGTGGCGCATGTCACCCCGCGGGAACCCCTGGAACTATGGAAAGCCTCTCTTGGCTTGGAGTTGTCGCGGTTATTATGGAATGTGGCACTCCAATTCTTCAGATAGGCTACAAGTTTTTTGCTGGGCTTTGCTACGTTTTGTTCGGCCTTTTCTTCAGATAGGCTACAAAATTTTGACTAGTATAGTGCAATTGTGCAAGTTTATTTATCAATTTATTTGCTGACATGCATCATGATTTGTTCCTTAATTTAGTGCGTTAAGTAGCGAGTAACGAATGAAATTTTCCGTTCCGACTGCGCAGACATGCATACACACGATACATGCTGCCGACTTGAGGTCCCTATCTCTGACACTTTTGCTGTGACACTACTCGACAAATTTCAGTTTAGTTTCATACGTACGAGGAAAATTCGCCGGTACGGTAGCCTGGTCGTCACAATTCCGTTCAGAGTACACTATTCGTCTGCAGATCTTAGGCTTTACCTAAACTTATTAATTTTGCCATTCGAGATTATATATTAATCAGTACTAGTCACACAAATTCCTACGCTTGCGTGCATGTGTGCCATATATACGTGGTATAACTAACTTGAGGTCATCTGAGAGTACATGGAAGATATGTTGATGTTGCTAAGATATGTACCTTAATTATGGGCTCATACCATATATACCCCTGAAGGGTGGACATTATATAAAGGAACTTGTACCCATCTAATTTAATGATAAGAGATCAGTTACTTCCACGTTTTCCGTCTCTCGTGTGTGCTACTTTTGGGGTCGGGAAGGGAGACGGGTCATCTACCATCTTCTACACACCTAATCTGCTATCAGGAGGGGAGTTTGGATCAGGAGATCCACGACGACACCTGAATCTTAACACGTTATCAACAGCTCTACCACTCAAAGGTACGTCGTTCGTGATCATTTCCACCGAATTCCCCTTGATGGATTTAGTTGGTCGGTCGAATCTGTACTTCTTGATTGTATAGGCTTTGCTTTTAGCAAGAATTGTTTCGTATCTAGTATGTTTGTTTTTTTTAATAGTAGATGTGATCGGTTTTTTGCATCTACATTAAACTACGGCGCCGCTACCCGGCCCTGCAACCTGACTGAACCGATCTATTATTAGCGATTTCCTTGCATGCATGCTTTTTGCTATTGCCTGGTGGTGGCCAGCGTGATTGCCTGAACCCTTTTCTCATGGGCAAATCAATGTAGATTGGTTTTTTTTGGGTCCTGTGTGCATCTACTGAACCAACGTAATCGATCAGATTGGTTAGATGGCTGTCTTTTTTATGCACATACTACATCATCACCGGCCAACCCAACGCTTGCGCGTACGCCGCCGGTTGAGATTTTGCAGATCGATTTAGGCTCCGAAGCTGTATAGCCCTGAAGTGCTTAATGTTTATTTCCTTGCGTTTATTACAGAGTTGTTTTTCTATGGCTTAATACATGCTTACATTCATTCTGTTAATGGAAAAGTCATAAGAATGCATTAAAAATGATGTGTTTACACACGACCATTACACTAGCTGATTGATCTAAGTAATATTCATGTATACTGACCTGAAGTGTTTTTACATGATCATAAAGGCGATGGGTGAAGTCACGAAAAGGCAGTTTGACTACCTCATGTTGAATGGCAAGAATTACCAGACCTGGGTTGTGGATTGTCGTTTCCACCTGGCAGCCATGCAACTGACTCACACGATCACTCCACGTGCTGAGGGTGCTCCTGCTATTCCAAAGCATGAGATCGCAAAGGCATCGATCTTTCTGAGGCACCACATTCACAAGGACCTCAAGCAGGAGTATCTTGAGGTGCGTGACTCGCTCACGTTGTGGCAGGCACTCGAGGACCGTTTTAGCAAGCAGAAGACTGTGATTCATCCTCAGGCTAGGCGTGACTGGACACAGCTACGCTCTGGAGGCTTATAATTCTGCACTTCACCGCATTGTTGGCCAACTTACGCTTCTGTGGGCAGAAAATCACAGATGCGGAGATGATAGAGAAGACTCTTGAGACTTTCCATCCTGCTAATATGGTGCTCCAGCAGCACGTAACAATAGGTACAGAAAGTACTCTGAACTGATAAATGTCCTTCTTGCTGCTGAGACTCAGAATGAACTTCTGATGAAAAATTTTAACATGCGCCCTGTTGGTGCTAATGCTTTGCCTGAAGCACATGCAAGCTTCCATAAGAAGTCTAAGACCTTTTTTAAGAAAGGCAATCCAAACAGCAAGAAACAGGGACAGAACGATTGGAAATTCAAAAAGCAGTCTAACAAAGGCCAGAAGCCTAATAGCCAAGGTAAAGGCAAGGCCCAGAAAGGTGATGCAGGTGGGTCTGAGCACCCTAACAAGGGTTGTTTTCGTTGTGGCTCTATGAACCATTGGTCTCGCTCTTGTAGAACTGAGCCACACCTGGTCCAGATGTACCAGGAGTGGAAGAAACGTGAGAACCCTGAGGCCCACTTTATCCAAGCACGAGTTGATGCCGTGACTGGTGAGCACACTGTAGTGTTGCCGCAGCCTGTTGAGAAGCCAGAGGGAGGTAATGCTATGGATGTTGATCCTACAAATACCTCTGGAGGCAATATCCAGGATGACGATGATGATTATAACCTCGATGAAGAGGACACCCTGGATGATGGTTTTGGGGACACGGAGTAGTTCCTGAGTCATAATTATTTGCCTCGACAACTTAGATTAAATTTATTTAGTCAGTGTGGTTATTTTTCTGAAGAATATTTGGTCGTGACGTAATAATGCTCTTATTGAGCAAACTAAATTTATTTGTTTAGACTATCAATTTTTAGCTCGTATATCTATCATGGTTTATTTTTTTGAATAGCGCTCTTGTTCCTTACGTGCATTTTTTTTTCGTGCATGCTCTTTTCATTCCGTATAAATTAAACCATGCCTTGTTTGTTTTATATGGAAATGAATTTAGTATATTTCTTTAAATAGAACAAGAGACGTGGTGCATTGTCCTATGGAGGCTGAAGAGGATTTTTGCTTAGTTGATAGCGCTGCCACAAACTCAATTTTGAGAGATACGCGATTTTTTGAGACATTGAGAAAACGAGCTGAAAATGTTCTCACTATTGCCGGAAGCAATGGCCGCGTTGTTGGCTCCGGTCGAGCTATTGTGGTGCTCCCAGATGATACTAGGATGTTCATTGAAGAAGCTTTCCTGTATCCCGGAGCTGAGCGTAATCTCCTTAACTTCAAAGACATCCGTCGCAGTGGTTGTCATGTTTCTACTGCATATGAAAATGGTGCTGAATACCTATATTTGACGGAGTCTGATGAAGCAAAAATAAAAGTGGTTGAGAAAGCATCTTGCCACCTCCTCTGGACTGTACTACACGAAAATTAAGCCCCCTTTGGAATTTGTTGCGATGTCCACAATTTTTAAAAACCCAGAATCCTTTAGAATCTGGCATGAAAGGCTTGGTCACCCTGGGATAAGGATGATGCACAACATCATAAATAGTTCTGTTGGTCATGGCATTAAAACAACTCAGTTCCCTAAACCTGAAGATTTCTTGTGCACCGCATGCGCACAGGGCAAACTGATCACTAAACCCTCTTACCTAAAAGTAAAATCTGAGTCCTTGGCTTTCCTGGAGAGAATTCAAGGCGATATTTGTGGCCCAATAAATTCTTTATCCGGACCATTTAGATATTTCATGGTTCTTATAGATGCTTCTACAAAGTGGAGCCACGTATGCCTGTTGTCTACGAGGAACCACGCCTTTCCTAAATTCATTGCCCAGATCATCCGTTTACGTGCTAGTTTCCTGGAGAACCGCATTAAGTCAATTCGGATGGATATTGCTGGCGAATTCACCTCAAAAGCATTTAACAATTATTGTTTAGCATCGGTCATTGATGTAGAGCATTCTGTACCCCATGTACACACTCAGAATAGACTTGCCGAGTCCCTAATAAAGAGGATTAAATTAATTGCCAGACCACTTTTACTAAATAGCAGTCTCCCCACCAGTTGCTGGGGCCATGCAGTGTTGCATGCTGCTGCCTTAATCCAATATAGACCTTCTGCATATCACTCTGCTTCCCGACATCAACTAGCGCGTGGACAAGAACCAATGACTTCCCATCTGCGAAAATTCGGCTATGCTATGTATGTGCCGATATCACCACCCCAACGTACATCAATGGGGCCTCACCGGAAGTTGGGGGTTTATGTTGGTTATGAAACTTCGTTCATAATCAAATATTTGGAGCCTAAAACTGGGGATCTTTTTACGGCTCGGTACGCTGATAGTATCTTCGATGAAGATCACTTCCCGACATTAGGGGGAGGATTGTACCTTAAATCTAAAAAATGCTGGGAAGTAGAATGGAATGACGTGGGCATCCATTCAATTGATCCACGCACTAGAGATGCTGAACTTGAAGTTCAAAGAATAATTCACCTGCAACAATTAGCAAATAACTTACCAGATGCTTTTACTAATATAAGAGGAGTGTCAAAATCGCATGCATATTCCTGCGGCTAATGCATCGGAGAGAGTGGAAATACCCATGGAAGTAACAAATTCCACTCATGCCTCCAATCCTAGGAAAAGGGGGAGAGAACCGGATGACTCGTGAATGAGTCGTGACATCCACAAAGACAAAACACCAAAATTATTATGCTCCCAATCAGTAGTCCCAGAAGAGACATGCCCTGAAAGCGATGGCCCTAGTGCTCATGTGGGCACAAACATAATAAATAGCACGAGGGCATCGGAACAACCAGACTCAAGTGACACGGGAAATCCAAATGAGCTGGATGATTCAAATGAAGAAATGGCCACAAACTATGCTCACTCAAGAGAGTTATATAATAGAAAGACTACAATTGTCGACATAAATTTCTTCTCTAAGATTGCTACTGTAATCGATGAGGATCACCACAGTCGGAATTGCGCTCAGATTGGGTCAAATGGAAGAAAGCAATAGAGATGGAATTGCGCTCGCTTAAAAAAAGGCAAGTGTTTGGGCCTGTTGCCTGCACGCCTCCCAATGTTCCCCCCTTAGGATACAAATGGGTATTCGTTCGTAAAAGGAACGAGAATAATGTGGTGGTGAGATACAAAGCGAGGCTTGTAGCACAAGGGTTGACGCAGAGACCCGACATCGATTATGATGAAACATACTCTCCTGTAATGAGTGGCATAACATTCCAATATTTGATATCAATGACAGCAGGTTTAAATTTAAATATGCAGTTAATGGATGTAGTGACCGCATATTTATACGGATCACTAGATTCTGAGATATATATGAAAGTCCCAGATGGCTTAAAAATTCCAAATCCTAAAATAAATCGCAACATGTATAGCGTAAAATTGCAGAGGGCGCTAAAGGAATTTTGATACACCAGTCGACCTATAGGAAAAAGGTCCTTGAAAGATTCAACATGCTAAAGGCACACCCTGTGACCACCCCATGGTCGTGCAATCACTTGACGTAGACAAAGACCCATTTAGACCAAAGGGTGTGGATGAGAAATTATTGGGATCCGAAGTTCCCTATTTAAGCGCCATAGGAGCACTAATGTATCTTGCGAATTGCACTAGGCCTGACATTGCATTCGCGGTTAACTTGCTAGCTAGACATAGTGCAGCCCCTACAAGGAGGCATTGGGTTGGCTTTAAAACAATATTGAGGTACCTCAAAGGCAATCTAGATCTTGGTTTATTTTTCCTGAAGAAAAATGATATGACTATGGTGGGTTATGCAGATGCTGGATATCAATCAGATCCCCATAATGGTATATCCCAGACTGGTTTTGTATTTCTCTATGGTGGTACAGTTATCTCATGGCGGTCGTGTAAGCAGACCTTGGTGACAACATCTTTGAATCACTCAGAGATCATAGCTCTATATGAAGCTGCACGTGAATGTGCCTGGTTACGGCGAATGACTAACTACATCCAGAAGCCATGTGGTTTAGATATTGCCGATACCCCCTGTTGGTATTTATTAACGCACACAGATAAATCCACAAGCGCACGGATACTGCTGTAGCTTTCACCTGAAAGTATTCCAAGTATCGTATCCACAGGGAAACGTGTGAGACTAACTACGGTCTAACTTAACGAGGGGTAGCAACAAGGTTAGGATAAACAGGAGTGTAGAGAGGATAACTAAGGTTCTCTTGTTCTAACTTCGGTAAGCTATGTCTTCTACTATTCAACTGGGGACATTACTAGGGAAAGACACCAGTAGAGGATGATTTCCTTCGTAACCGGGTCCTACTTGGCCTACAAATGGGAGGTGGACTATAGAGGATTCAACGAGGCTATATGAGTCACCCTCGTGAGCTACCACCGATTCGGAATGTAGGGTGCATCCACGATTAACCCAAGTCTAAGCACCACGCTTACACTTATGATTAATACTTTACAACCCCTAGGAAGAGAATAAAGCACTTAAAAGAGTCGTGATCCTGATGAACAATATAAACAAGATGCTTACTTGAATTAGAAGTTAATTACCAGAGAAATCTCAGAGCCAAGCTCAAGTAGAACTTGGATCCGCCAAGGTACATGCCGTAGAGAGAGCACCGACAAGCTGGCACATCCTCCAAACTCTTCCCTCACTCTCTATCTCGCTATTTCTATTTACAAGACTAGATCCTATAGAAGACTAATCTTCTCTTGATTGCTGGCTCTGATCCTGAAGATATGAATTAGGGTTTCAGAGATGGATCTCCTAGAGGGGGTACATGGCTGTATATATAGGGTGTAGCATCAATTCTGGACCCTTGGATCAAACAGACTTAAAAGGACGACGTAGATGCAATCTAGGAGGCGGTGGAGAACCGACATTCGAAGGGGAGGCTGACAGGTGGAGCCCATAGGCCAGTCGGCCTGTAGGTGGGGTTGGCCGACCCCACATGTCATCCCCTCGAGGTCTGCTTTGGTGGGTTGCCTTCTAGAGTGTTCTAGAGTCTTCCCAAGTTGGTACCATCGCGGATAAACATGATTTGCTTTGACGAATAGGTCCTCCTTGATGGGTTTCTGATTAAACCCTACTGAAAACACAGAGTCACCAAAACTTGTGGAATTTATTAGTTTAAACCCCTAGACCTATGTTTGATGATGGAATTAAGTATATATGCAGGTTATATTGACGGTTTATAATTATCGTTAACGACCGTCAACAAGCTCCCCCAATATTAACCTTTTGCTCATCCCTGAGCAAAGCTAAACTCAGTAATCGATCAGGAGTTGCTACAATGTTTTCACTCCTCAAAAGTACACATGCGTTCAAATAAGAATTCTCCTCCGAATAAATTGATCTGACTTTCCAAACTTACCCATATTACCTTCCACCATGGGGCTTCTTAGCCTTCACTTGGGTCTTGAGCAATTGAAAGACAAAACGATCAAGTCAAGCACTATGTCTCAAGTTCTTTGTTCGACAATTGTTCCGGAGTTTTTATAAGTTTTCAAAATAAAACTCAGAGATTCCATTGTATGACACTCTCAAGTCTCTCAATATATGTAGTATTTGTGGATCCTCACCAAGGAAATAAAGATGTAATACTTTTCTCTTCCTACTACTAAGGCTTATGTGGAGTTCATAGGTAGGGAGAAAGCTAGAGCATACTTGCAATGCATATAGTGTAAAGTCAAACAACGGATCCAAAGAGAGTTGACTCATACAATCAAATCAAGATGTGCATATGTGTGGAATATATGGTGGATATATATAGTGGCTAACCTAATTCTACTTTGCTCCTTGAAAACTTATCTCTTTTTTGAAAACTTGAAAATATTTGCTAGAGAGCAGGGGCTATCTTATTCATCTTCTCTTTTTTTTTCAAGCGGGCATCTAAGTACCCATTGTTTTTAATATCTCAGACACTTTTGTGTCCATTTTTTTGAACTCTTCTTCTTTTTTCTTTTTTTATATATGAATAACTTTTACATAGCCCATACCTCTTTTCTGCAACAAAGCTTTAAGAGATAGCAACAAGAACTTGAAGCTTTTATTTGGTGGATAGAAACCTATCAAACATGTTTTTGTGTTCACTTCCAGTGTAGGAGTAAAATATTTTTGGGTAGATCTAGACGGAAGACATGTTTTTGCGCCTACCCCCAATGTAGGAGTACTGCATATTTGGGTGGTGTGTACGTGATCTTGATTTTAAGAGCATGACAAATCTCTCGTAAGGGTCAACAAAGCTTGACAAAACTCAATGCAAAAGCAAACAACATATATGTGGAAGTTTTCCTAGCATAAATAACATGTATGACTCTGGTAGGAATTCAAGCTTTGTCATACAGGAACTCATCATGTAATATTTTTGTGTTTTTCAAAAGATAAATCTCTAGAACTTTAGTGTCACTTGGAACATAATAAACAGCAGCTCAGACCATCTCATATCATATCCGTCAATTACCTACACTTAGATCAAGCATATGCTACCCACGAGTTTCAAGTTCAGAGTAAATCTTTATATCGAAACAGTCATATCCAAAACTCAGGAGAATTCAAGGCTGAAAACTAGGTACTTGAATGGAATTACAACAGAGTAACTATTCATCATTTCCATTTAAGAGATTATCTAGAGAGTCATCTTTATTTGTTTCAGCTCTTAAAAATAAATTAAAGCAAACTCGACACCTTTTTATTTTGTTTTTAATTTTACTAGATCCATATTATTACTATAAATGACTAATGTAAAGATAAATTTTTATTTTATTTTTCATTTATCATCTTTTTTTACTATTTAAAAGAAATTAAAACTAGAACAAAAGGGGAAAGAATACTTACCTAGATATACGGGAGTGCATCTCCCCCAAGTTAGCTCTTTCGGTGAGGGTTCGGTGTTGTAAGTCCTTCGAACTGGACTTTTCCTCATGAAGTTTATTAATCGAGTACCTCAGTTTGCCTTGAAGACGAGGGTTCTTGTGATGACGCCTCTAATGGTGATGTCACCTTCTTCTGCCAAACCTATCTTGATTTCAAGTTTTGATTTTGGTTTGATAGGTTTAGAACTTTCACTTATAGAAATTAGGGAATCGACTGTCTTCCCCCACACTTTGCTTCAAGTGTGTCCTCCTCATAAAGACAAGGTAGAGATCAAGTGCATGGGCTCTGTTGGTGGGAAAACACCAATAAAACCAAAACTTTATTCATTCTTCTCTAACCTTAGACACATGGAACAAGATGAAGTTGATGTTATGCGTCTTGTTCAATTATAACATGGGTGGTAAGATCAAAAGATTGAGTATGAATGTAGCATTTAAGTACATTTGGCCAAAAGGGTTGAATTTCTTAACCCATTGAAGGATTGTCTATCTCTACATAATGTATTAATCTTTACATGATTATGACTATCATCTTCTAGAGATAGGATGTGCACTACACTTTTTAGTTCAATTGGTTAAGGCTATGAGATCAAGAAACTGGTGCTGGGAACAAACTAAACACGTTGAGTTAATCAGGTTAGATCAAGCAAGTTGTAACTCAAACATGTTTATTTATTTCTTATTTATGTGCCTATCAAAATTAAGGAAAAACTCTTTTAAATAATGACCATTTACCTTAGGATGTTACCTTTGTCATTGGAGCGTGATGACACCATGTGACGAAGGGTAGATGATTCATGATGGTCCTTCCCTTTTTGCTTGAAGTTTTCCTTGTTCGGCTAGCCTCACAGCTTGAGTTGTTCATGAACTTTTTGTTTCCTAGATTGCACTCTTTCTTTCTCATCCTTTTGTCATGCCATCTTTCTGCTCTTCGATCTTACCGATTTGTTGGGCCTTCAGCCTCACTTATTGTTTTATGTCTGTAAAGGATTAGTGGACAACACATACCCGAATGATTGTACAAATAATTCAAGGCAGAGGTAGTGTTGTAATAGGGCTGAAGGTCATCTATGTTAGAGTTGGTTTTAACATATTAATTAGCATAGAACTTTTTATCCCATGTTTTGAATGATGTGCCTTGCTTCATCTTTGATTTGGATCCATCTCGTGACTTACCCAATTTGAATTTAAGAGTTTCTTGCAGGGGTTAGTCCAACAAAATATCCAGTGTCTAGACAAGTAATTTTTAGTTCAATAACCAAACTAGACTTCATGTCTAATTTGACTAAGGGAGGCTATTTAACCTAAGCACCATGCTTAATTTAAACACCTATGGAAGTATGTGCAGTACTTCTAAACCAAAACTTACTATGGCAGGCAAAGGTAGCATGAAAGCATTATACATATTTATTCAATTGGAGATGAAAAGGTATGATTGTTATTTAGCAAATTGAGCATGGCTTAAAGGTAGAGACAACCAAAATTAGCAACATGGCATAAGATTTTTCAGAGAAGTTCATCCCCCACACTTGAATTTTGCAAATGCAAAAATCGAGTTTGGATGGATGTGATTAAATGTTGCATGATAATTGGTTGGACATACCTTGCATCATCATCCTTCATTCCTTTTGCTTTAAACCTGGAACAATTAGTGACAAAAATACCCGAAGGAATATTTTCATAATTATATTGCTATGCTCATTTCACAAGGGCATCATAGCAAAAAGATGAAAGCTCATGTTATCTTCCGAAAGTGCTTGTTTTAGGACAGAAGCACGTCCTTGGAAAACCTTCGAATTGTGCTTTAAGTTGGTGGAGTGGTTTCCCCTCCAACACCAACCTTTGCGTACCTATCTCAAGATTTATGCCAACACACAACGAGATTTGCAATATTTATGACAAACATACACATCTGCAACCACCCTTTCAAAAAATTTATGAACAGGAAGTCTGAGGGGGTTGAAGATCTCATGTGTGGCAATGGAGAGACCAATTGGTTTAGGAGATTTCTCATATGAGCATGGATTTGATGAGATGTTCATGAAATAACTTCCATGCTCGTCTATGTAATCTTCCTTTTTAAGCTCCAGGGTTGATTCTTCATGAATGTCCATAGGCGAAAACATTATCTCCATCATTCCATGCCTATGACATTTATTGGACTCTTTATTGTCCAAGATTCCCCATGGATTGGTAACTCTCAGGTTGATCTTGTCTAAGACCTCGTCCATCCATTCAATGGTAACGACACATAAGTTCTTAATATCCTCTAGCCATTGTTGTTGCTCTTCTTGGTCTTCCTCATGGTCTTCATGATTCCTATGCTTGGTTTGTCTTAGTGGATTTCTAGGATCATCACGAGACTTAGGAGAAAGAGCATAAGGGGATTTATCAGGGTCAAGGATCGGTTTAGAGATGGATTCAGAACTTATATCGGTTGTGAGCATAGGAGGGGAGAAGATAGGATTGGTTTCTAAATGACTCGGCTCTCCTTCTATGGCATCACTTGACATGCCACCCTTGAGTTCTTCCCAATGTCCTATATGGGAATAAGGACGCTTTCTAAGAGATCCCTTCTTGAGAGGAATTGAATTATATTCGCTCGAAGGTCTCTTGTGGAACTAGAAGTTTAAGCTTTTCTCAAAATCAACATAAAAAGATCATCATCACAAGAAATTTCAAAAAGTTGAATTTCTTCTTCTCTTGGAGAATTTTGGGGTATTGATGATTCAGGATTGACAGCTAAATCTTGGCATCAGAGTTGTTATGATTTGACTATCAAAACTTCATCTTCTTGTTCGGGGGATAATTCCTTCACTTCCTCAGGGAGTTCATCATGACTGCTAGTGCAGGGAATATTTCCACTAATTCTATCAAGGATAGTCCTTGCTTCACTAACAGACAAAAAGAGGAAAGCTCCTCTAGAGGCTACATCAAGGGATTACGCAGAATCCTTGCTAAGACCCATATAAAAATGTTGAAGAAGCATTGGGTCTGAAATAGTAAGGTCTGGGCCAGTGGTAATAAGGCTATTAATACGATCCGATGATGTGCCAAGAGATTCTTCTTTCGTTGTCTAAAATTTAGAACCCCTTTTCGAAGGCTAACCACTCTAGAGATGGGAAAGAAACGTAAACAAAATTTAGAGCATAGCATTTTCCAATCTCCTTGCATACTTCCTACAGTTCGACTATACCATTGTTTAGCTCTTCTCGTCAAAGAGAACAGAAACAACTTCCATCTTAAGGTTTCGTCAGACATGCCAGCAATATGCAGGCATGCGTAGGTCTGTGCAAACTCCCATAGGTGTGAGTATGGGTTTTCGTTGCCTTCTCCCAAGAAGGATTGTTCCTAAATTAATTTTATTAAACACGGGCATAGCTCATAGCCAGGTGCCAGGATAGGCTCTGAAGATTTTGGTGGCTATAGGCTTGTGCTCGTAGGTTTAGCATATTAATAGATAGTAGTGGAATCCATAGTGAAAAGGAAAAGAATAAAAGATACAAGATTAAGCTAGGTTCGTAGTTAATTCAGCAACCATTTCCCCGGCAACAACACCAGAAAGCTTGTTGGTATTTATTAATGCACACAGATAAATCCGCAAGTGCACGGATACAGCTGTAGCTTTCACCTGGAAGTATTTCAAGTATCGTATCCACAGGAAAACGTGTGAGATTAACTATGGTCTAACTTAACAAGGGGTAGCAACAATGTTAGGATAAACAGGAGCGTAGAGAGGATAACTAAGGTTCTCTTATTTTGACTTTGGTAAGCTATGTCTTCTACTATTCAACTGGGGATATTACTAGGGAAAGACACCAGCAGAGGATGCTTTCCTTCATAACCGGGTCCTACTTGGCCGACAAACGGAAGATGGACTACAGAGGATTCAACGATGCTATAAGAGTCACCCTCGCGAGCTACCACTGACCCAAAATGTAGGGTGCATCCACGATTAACCCAAGTCTAAGCACCACGCTTACACTTACGATTAATACTTTATTCCCCCTAGGAAGAGAATAAAGCACTCAAAGGAGTCATGATCCTGATGAACAATATAAACAAGATACTTACTTGAATCAGAAGTTGATTACCAGAGAAATCTCAGAGGCTAGCTCAAGTAGAACTTGGATCCACCAAGGTACAAGCCGTAGAGAGGGCACCGATAAGCCGGCACATCCTCCAAACTCTTTCCTCACTCTCTATCTCGCTATTTCTATTTACAAGACTAGATCCTATAGAGGACTAATCTTCTCTTGATTGCTGGCTCTGATCCTAAAGATATGAATTAGGATTTTAGGGATGGATCTCCTGGAGGGGGTATAGGGCTATATATATGGGGGGTAGCATCAATTCAGGACCCTCGGATCAAACCGACTTAAAAGGACGGCGTAGATGCAATCTAGGAGGCGGTAGAGAACTGACATTCGAACGGGAGGCTAACAGGTGGGGGCCACAGGTGGGGCCCACAGGCGGCTGGCCTGTAGGTGGGGCTGGCTAGCCCCACATGTCATTCCCTCGAGGTCTGCTTCGGTGGGTTGCCTTCTAGAGTGTTCTAGAGTCTTCCCAAGTCGGTACCGTCGTGGATAAACGTGATTTGCTTTGACGAATAAGTCCTCCTTGTTGGTTTTCTGATTAAACCCTGCTCAAAACACAGATTCACCAAAACTCATGGAATTCATTAGTTTAAACCCCTAGACCTATGTTTTGTGATGGAATTAAGTATATATGCAGGTTATATTGATGGTTTATAATTGATGTTAATGACCGTCAACACCCCCACTATTATCTATGAAGATAATTCAGCATGCATTGCACAAATGAAACAGGTTATGTGAAGAACAATCTAACAAAGCATATATCTCTCAAGTTCTTCTATCCTCATTATCTCTAGAAGCAAGGTGAGGTACAAATACTGCAAGCTAGGTCATGTGATAATCTAGCAGACCTGTTTCCAAAATCTTTGCCTGCTACTATGTTCAGAAAATTTGTTAAAGCAATTGGTATGAAATTTTTAAAGGATTTGCAGTGTTCAAGGGGAGAGCGCCCCTGAATATTAGCTTGCGCTTTGGGTCCAGAAGATCCTTAATCATATAATCTTGAAGATTATAATATGTCCAGAAGACAACCGTTGTACTCTTTTCTCTTCGTGAGTTTTCCTGAAGTTTCTCACTTAAGGTTTTTAATGAGGCAACAAGTGCAATGCATTAAGCGACAACAATGTACTCTTTTCTCCATTTTTCGCACAGGGTTTTCAGGAGTTTTTAATGAGACATGTGCCAGGCGCGGTATTCGCCCCAGGGGGAGTGTTAAGATATCCCTAGGGTACCTTAATTATGCGCTCATACCATATATACCCCTGCAGGGCGGACACTATACAAAGGAACTTGTACCTGTCTAATCTAATGATAAGAGTGTTAGATTGATCTCCACCAGTTGGCCTAACGGCCAATTGGGCCCTTGATCTGCGCCCTGATCGGGGGCGCCCAGCCGTTCTCCTGGCTGATGCCCCCCATCGCGTAGCGCTATAAAGAGGAAGGTGGGGGCCTCGGCGCAAGACACGAGGTTCACCACAGCC
The DNA here is from genome assembly GCA_904845875.1 of Miscanthus lutarioriparius. Lineage (NCBI taxonomy): Eukaryota > Viridiplantae > Streptophyta > Magnoliopsida > Poales > Poaceae > Miscanthus > Miscanthus lutarioriparius. Next base: position 86,004,104 of record CAJGYO010000014.1, on the reverse strand, counting down.
ACCAGCGCCCCACCAGTTTTCCTATCCCTAAGCTGATCTAGAGGGCGCGTTGTAAGCGACGGAAAGTGCCATTGCCTTCGTCGCCGCCACTAGACTGTGTCTGCACGGCTTCCCTGACTCCGACCCCAGTGACCACGTCGCTACGGCGCCATGGCCGCGACTGCGCTTGGCGACCCAAGTCTTCTATCTAAGCTAAGTATTACCCACTGATCTATGCCTAGAAGTACTTTCAGACTTATCAATGGCATCAAGAGATAGGTTGAGTGTAGATCTAGATCAGGGGTAGAAACCCTAACCCTAATGACATGGAAGGAGAGGGAGAGGGACTCACCAGAGCTCCTCCACCGCCGTCACCACCGCCATCGCACGCGAAGAGACCCGCCGTCGAGCGGGCAGAACAGGAGCAGCCGCCGCTCGACGCTGTGTGCACAGGTACGTGGGCTCAGGGCGCTGAAGCGGGCGTGCGCTCCACCAAAGGGCCCACAGCGGCGCTGTATCCTCCTCCGACTACCACGCGCGGCCTCATCTTCGGGCGTCGCCGACGAGAGAGGGCCGAGGGGGAGAAAGTCAAATGAGGCTAGGGTTAGGGGAGGCAGACTAAGAAAAAAGGGGGCTCACCATGCTTCTCCACCATTGGAACCACCGCCGTCGCGCGGGAAGGAAACCAAGCCACCACGGATGAGAGCACTCACCGCCATGCAGTCTTTGTCTCGGGCTCGGGTCTAGGGCACCACCCGAGGGCTGCACGACGGCGGCGCACTCAACCTCCGGCGAGCGCGCGTGCCGGCGAGGGGCCCCACGGCAGCGCCATCATCCCTCTGGCCACATCACGAGAACCACCAGTGCTCCACCAAGCAGCGCACGCGCGCTCAGGGCACCGTCGCTAGACCACTCGACGGCGACATCTTCACTCCGACCGCCGAGGTTCTGGTTGAGAAGGGGGAGAGAGCTGGCGCGGTGAGGAGAGAGAAACAGAGAAAGAAAATGACCTAGGGTTTTCCACGGGAGCGGCCGCGGCGGGTTTTTACTCGGGCGAGAAGTGCGGATGGCTGTCCGATGCGATCCAACGAACGGCGTCGCTCGGGCCAGAATCAGCCCATGCAGGCGAGCGAATTCCCGGCCCAGGCCTAGGTTGCAGCCTGGGTGCGGGGGAGCGGGCGCGCGCGCTGGCGAAGCAAGCCGCTGGGCCGCGAGCGCAGGCGCTACTGGGCCGCGCAATGCCGCTGCATTATGGGCCATGCGCGAGCGCCTGATGGGTCGGGCCAAATGCACAGTAAAGGTTATAAATTTATTTATTTATTTTCAGAAGCAAATTTTGATGAATTTTGATTAGTTTTTCATCTCTATTGAATTTTGAACCAACGGCATAAATTGTTTAAAGAGTATATAAGTACACAGTAAAATGCTTCTGTAAAGTAGATAAAGATTTTTTTCATGTTTTCACTACAAAGTTTAATGTTTATTATCTTCTAATTAAATTCGAATCAACGGGAGAATTTAATTTGAAGAGCAGTTACTTTTCATAAATTATGATTATGTCTATTCTCTAATTAAATTGGAACCAATGGGAAAATTTAAATTAGAGGAGTAGTCCGATTTGTTTATGTTAATTTATGGTATTGTTATTTTCCGACCAATGTTGATGATAACAATATTATAATGAGTTTAAGGTTGAAGTTTAAATCTCTGATAAATTTTACACCAACATGGTCAATTTTTCAGAGAGTAGATAAAGATCAAGAAATGCTCCTGAACTCATAGAATATATTTTATTATCGTGTTTCCGCTGTAATGAAGTTGATTATCTTCTAATTAAATTCGAACCTAGGAGAGAATTTAATTTTAAAGAGTAGTTATATGTCTTTCAAGTTAATTTATAACTTTTATGCATTAATTCTATTTTCTGCCCAGCGGTGATGTAGAATTGATGCAGAAGCATCTTGTAAGTTTTATTTTTAACTGACGAGATCACTTGGTTGCATGCCAACGGGCTGCAATGCTGGAGTATGTAAATGAAAAGGCTTGAGTCAAGCTAGTTCAGGACAGTTTTTTGTTAGTTTACTAATTTTTTGATTAAATTGGAACCAACGGGAAGATTTAATTGGAAAATGAAATATAAGTGAATGTTTTAGTCATCATGACTAAATTTTTTGTTACGGTAATTTGTATATAGATTTATACCACATGGGGAGAAGTTTGATATAATACTTATGCTAGTCAATCCTGTATGGCGGGAGAAGTTTTGTGATGACTCATATGTTATTGTATCCCGCATAGCGAGAGAAGTTTGGGTAGCTCTTATGCTATCCTAGTATTGACCATGGCACAATAGAAATGCACCGCCATGGTCAATACTAACGAAAAGACAAGAAAAAGATGCAAGCGTGACTTACAAAAGTACTGCTAATAAAAGACCTCGATGAGTTCTTGAAGTGGAATGAAGAAAGTGTACTCCTATACGGATCAAGAAATAACTTTGTTTGCATGACGTAATCATGTGAATGAAGTAAGTTATAAGTGTCTCCTCGTTTACAGTTTTTCTGAATAGTTCTCGAAATTATGTCAGTAAAGTTCATGCCATATTTTGAGGGGGAGGAATAGTAAGATCAATTAAGAAAGATACTCTTCATTAAGAGTGAGATAAAGATTAATTAAGATGAATGTGACCATCGGAGGAGTACAATGGTCACAATAACGATACCCCTAAGCAGAGAAACAACTAAATTCCTAGATTTTTTTAAAGTTCTGAGAGAAAGATAGCATAGTCACCATCAAAGATATTAAAGCGGTGCTTAAAGCGCCATATAAGGTTTTAACAGATTGAACCCAAATAAGAAATTGGAAGATAGGACGATCTGGGGGAGCACAGTATGTAGAGACCTATGATTTGAAGAGAAGCAAGACTAAGTGCCCACTTCAGTGATTCAAAACAACGTATTTCTCAGTACCTGTTGATGTTGTATGACTTATACAACACCTGTTGTTGGCTCTTCAAAGAAAATGAATAATATAAAAAAAGGATCTTGTAATACAGGAGCCTATAGAATCAATTGCCTCTTGGCAATGAAGAGCAACAACAGCCCCACATGAAAGTGCCAGTAACTGAGGCCCCAGAAGGTCTCAAAGAATTAGTAAACTAGTTTTCTGATGACTATAAAGTCTATGTTAGTGAAGAAATTCAAATGGAGGGTGATCCCACCTCATTTGAAGAAGCCATGAGAAGCGTTTACTCATTTGAATGGCAAGAAGGTATGGAAGTTGAAATGAATTCGATGAATACGAACGATGTTTGTGACTTAGAAGAAATTCCTAATGGAGCCAAAATAGTAGGCTGTGAAAGGATCTACAAGACAAAATGTGACTCCAAAGGAAATGTGGAAAGATATAAAGCATGACTTGTAGCAAAAGGCTTTACGCAAAGAGAATGAATAGATTACGATAAGAGTTTTCTCTCCAGTCTCATGCAAGGATTCTTTTAGAATCATAATGATGTTATTGGCACATTACGATTTAGATTTACATCAGATAGATGTAAAGACGGCATTCCTCAACGAGGATTTGTATGAAAACGTTTACATGGCACAACCCAAAGGTTTTGTCATGGAAGAAAAAGAACATATGGGATGCTGCCTGTAGAAATCTATTTATGGGTTAAAATAAGTCTCTAGATAGTAGTATTTGAAGTTGATGAAACAATAAGAAAGTTTGGGTTTAAAGAAAATGAGAAGAACAATAGCGTTTTTGTGAAGTTCAAGAATGGAAAATCCTTTTTCCACATCCTGTGTATAGATGACATCCTACTCACTAATAGTAATGTTAATCTGCCATTGGAGAAGAAGAAGTCTTTGTCCTCAAGTTTCAATGTGAATGATCTTGGTGAAGCCTCATTGGTTCTAGGAATTGAAATTCACCGAGATAGATGAAAGGGGGTATTAGGACTATCGCAAAGGCATAATTAGAAAAGATTCTAAAGTAATAAAGTATGCATGCAAGTAAACCTATGCCTGCTCCTATAGTCAAGGGTAATAGATTTGGGAACTTTCAGTGTTCTAGGAACCGATATGAGATCGATCAAATGAATCAAATGAACATGGTTCCATATGCTTCAGTTATTGGAAGCTTAATGAATGTACAAGAACTTACCCTGATGTAGCTTACGTATCTGGGATAGTTTGGCAGAAGTCCAGTCCAGATATAGATCACTGAAATGGAGTTAAGAATGTCTTGCAATTTTTGCAAAGTATCATAGGCCTCATGTTGAGTAAGAAAGAACAAGTACTCTCAAATAGTTGTGGGTACAAATGTTAAGTTTTAGTGAGATGTGTAGTGAAATCCACAGTAGTTGCTAACACTCGCAGTTGGAGTATTGTTGTGGAAAAGCTCCAATGAAACAGTTGTGGTGTCATCAATGATGCATACCATGGTATAGCTTGTCATGAGGCCTCAGGAATAGGCAGAAGTGGTTAAGGGAATATGTACCTGGATTTAACAATGGTAGTCAACAACAATAACCATTTAATGTAGTTAACTCCTAAGACAACATGTCAAGTGTGCTGCCAAACACATTGACATTAAGTAATATGTTGTAAAGGAGAAAATCCAAAATTATTTTGAAAGCATTGAGCATATAAGTACCAAGCAAGTACTTGTGGATTCGCTTACCAAAGGCTAACCACCCAGTGCATAAGCCAAGACATGGGTTTATGGGAAAGACTATTATTTCTGGATACTAAGGGTCTAGTTGAGAATCTGTTTCAAAATAGAGAGGTGCATTGTAGCTATTTAATCTAATGGCAACTAACCATGACGATAAGGCTCGCTCTATGCACTAATCTACGATGGAATGGGAAAAAGATAAAGTAAGTTAAGTTTAAGTCATAAGGTGAGATCAAGGTGGAGAATGTTAGATTTATCTCCACCAGTTGGCCCAACAGCCAATTGGGCCCTTGATATGATCCCTGATCGGGGGCGCCTAGCCATTCTCCTGGCTGGTGGGCCCCCGTCGCGCATCGCTATAAAGAGGAAGGTGGGGGCCGGGGCGCAAGACACGAGGTTCACCACAGCTGCTAGCGCCCCACCGGTTTTCCTATCCCTAAGACGATCTAGAGGGCGCGCTGTAAGCGATGGGAAGCGCCATCGCCTTCGTTGCCGCCACTGGACCGCACCTGCATGACTTCCCTGACTCCTACCCTAGTGGTCACATCGTTGCGGCGCCATGGCCGCGACTGCGCTTGGTGACCCAAGTCTTCTATCTAAGCTAAGTATTACCCACTGATCTATGCCTAGAAGTACTTTCAAACTTATGAAGACTAGTTCCTTCCACATTTCCTATCTCTCGTGTGTGCTACTTTTGGGGTCGGGAAGGGAGACGGGTCATCTACCATCCTCTACACACCTAATCTGCTATTAGGAGGGGCGTTTGGATTAGGAGATCCACGACGACACCAGCAATCAACCACTTGGAAACTCTGGATGGAGTGCCAAGGCTTACTTTGATGTTGCCGTCACATCGTCTTGGCTTATGCATCCTTTTTTCGTTTCATTTCTCGTGTTGTCCCAAATCTCGGTATAGGCAGGATCGATCGCAGGAGGTGCCACGATGGCATGCCAGCACGCCCAGGCTAGCACTCGGAGCCTCCGAGGTGGGACAAAAGGACTAGTGACGGCAACATCATCTTCAGAATTAGAGGACAGGGACAGAGGTGTCGCTGCAGTTGAGCATGTCCTACAACACCGCCACCTCGATAGCATCGTGCTCAGCCTATAGAGCTCATGGGAAAAGTTGCACACGGGCTACCAAAACAAGGCGCGGGCCTAGGTGCATGCGCAGGGAATAGAAGGATACATGCATAATTTTATGTTTTCACTAGAAATGTCTTAAAAAGTAGAATTTCATACAAAATTCTGCTTTTTCATTAGAAATTTCTTTAAAAATAAAATTTTATGTTTAATTTTGAGTCTTCACTAGCAACGTCTCGAAAAAGTCGAATTTTGCGGAACAGGCCGCATCATGCCAATAGAGCTCATGGGGAAACTTGCTTGTGGCGGCTAGAACAAGGCACGGGCCTGAGCGCGTGGGCACGGAATAAAGGAAGGGTACATGTGTAATTTCATGTTTTCGCTAGGAAGGTCTCAGAAAAGTATATTTTTATGCGTAACTTGTGAAAGCATCAAGGCCCCCAGTTGGGTTTCGGTGATTAATGACGACACAAGATTACTATGACTAATGTGTATTTTGCAAAGGCAATTTGAGTTAGGTCATGGTAATGGAAATTGATTGGACAATCATGGTTGTCATGCCCCTGTCGATGGAAATTGTTTTGGTTTTAAAAGGATGGACGACAGGGTTGAGGACGGACTAGTTCTAAGTGTCGTTTGGCATTAGAGAGACACTTAGTGTAATTTAGGACTTTGTTTTTCCTTTGGCCGTACTATTAAGGGGGGTATGGACTAGTAGCTTGACCTAGGTGAGTCTAATGGATTAGGTGTGGTGCACATGTGTCAAACTTAGCACTAGGTAGCTCAGGAATAGCCCTAAGATCGATAGAAGTCAACTTCATTCTCGAAGGATTTCGAATTGGAAGTGAATGGAGGGTCAAATGACTGACCGGACGCTGGTTTGGTTGTGACCGGACGCAGCTTGAAGAGTCCGGCCAGTTCATTTGATCAGCAGCTACAGTCATGTACTGACTAGACGCTAAACAGTACATGATCGGACGCTAGGGTGCCTACATCCGATCAACATCAGAGAGCATCCATAGGGGCATTTTGCTGACCGGACGTGTCCGGTGGGTGATGACCAGACGCAGGTCAAAGTTTGGTTAGAGCTAACAACTCTCTCTGACACAGTGACGTGTACTACTGACCGAAGCGTCCGGTCACCCTGATCGACGCGTCCGGTCACCCCAAAACTTACTGAGTTGGCCTCCAACCGTTATATTTTGAATGAGTGGGTATAAATACTTATCCCACTCGTTCATGGGAGGTCTCTTGCCCAATTGTTCAGCTGTGAAACGCCTTTGGAGTTCAAGGAAAAACAAGAGCCTAGTGTGGTGATTGAGAGTTGATAATCAAGATTAAGGACCTCACTAGTGCATAGGGAGTAGCAAGTGTGCATCCACCTTTCTCATTATGCTTGTCTTGGTCAAGTGAGAGTTTGTGCTTGTTACTCTTGGTGATCGCCATCACCTAGACAGCTCGGTGGTGGTTGGGAGCTTGGTGATCATCCGGCGGAGCTTGTGGATGACCCAAGTCATGTTGTGAGCAGTTGTGGGCGATTCACCGTGACGGAGTGTCAAAGAATTAGCCTATAGAGAGCACTTGATCCTTGCGTGGATCAAAGGGGAGCTACACCCTTGCGCGGGTGCTCCAACGAGGACTAGTGGGGAGTGGCGACTCTCTGATACCTCAGGAAAACATCGCTGTTTTCCTTTCCCTCTCTTTATTTTGAGAATTTACATTTGACCAATTCATTTCATGTCTTTATATTCCTAGAATTGCCATGCTAGAGTAGGATTGGAACCTAGGGTGCAAAACGTTTGTACGGCAGAACAATAGAAACACATTCTAGACACAAGGGGTGAAATGGGCTAAGTGTAGAGCTTAATTATTGCAAAAAATTTTAGAATTAGCCTAATTCACCCTCCTCTTGGGCATCTTGATCCTTTCAACTTGCGTCTTCACCAGGAACGTCTCAAAAAAAGTAAACTTTTATGCATAATTTTGTGTCTTCACTAGTAACATCTCAGAAAAGTAGAACTTTGTGGAACTGGACGCATCATGCTGATAGAGCTCGCGTGATGCGGCCGGAATGAGATATGGGCCTAGGCGCGTGGGTAGAGAATAAAAGAAGGATACATGTGTAATTTTGTGTCTTCACTAGGAACGTCTCAAAAAAGTAGAATTTTATAAGTAATTCTCTTCATTAGGAATGTCTCAAAAACAAAAAATTTGATGCATAATTTTGAGTCTTCACTAGTAACATCTTTGAAAAGTCTAATTTTGCGGAACCAACCGCATTATGCTGATAGAGCTCATGGGAACGTTGCGTGTGGTGGCTGGAACGAGGCACGAGAGTGCGAGGGCAGGGAATAAAGAAATGATACATGTGTAATTTCGTGTTTTCACTAGGAACATCTTCACTAGAAAAGTATATTTTTATGCGTAACTTGCGTCTTCACTAGGAACGTCTAAAAAAACTATATTTTTGTGAATATTCATCTTCACTAGGAACATCTCAAAAAGTAAAATTTGATGCTTAATTCACTAGTAACGTCTTGAAAAACTAAAATTTTGTGGAACCGGGCGCGTCACTGAAAGAACTCATGAGGAACGACGGTCGGAACGAGGCACATGCCTAGGCGCGTGGGTAGAGAATAAAAGAAGCATACATGCATAATTTCGTGTCTTCACTATGAGCGTCTTAGAAAAGTAGATTTATATGTGTAATTTTGCATCTTTCACTAAAAACATCTCGAAAAAAGTAAAATTCTATGGTAATTTTGTGTCTTCACTAGAAACGTCTCGAAAAAGTAGAATTGTACGGAACCGACCGCATCATGTTGATAAGCTCATGGGGAATGTTGCGTCCGGTGGCTGGAACGAGACACAGGCCTAGGCGCGTTGGTTGAGAACAAAAGAAGATACATTTGCAATTTCGTGTCTTCACTAGAAACTTAGAAAAGTAGATTTTTACGTGTAATTTTGTGTCTTCGCTAGGAGCGTCTCAAAAAAGTAACTTTTTATATGTAACTTTGTTTCTTCACTAGAAACGTCTTGAGAAAGTAGAATTTTGCGGAACCGGCCGCATGATGCTTACAGAGCTCATGGGGAAGTTGCGTGTGGCGGTCGAAATAAGGCACATGCCTAGGCGCATGGGCAAAGAATAAAGGAAGGATACATACGTAATTTTGTTTCTTTACTAGGAACGTCCTAGAAAAGTAGAATTTTATGCATAATTTTGTGTCTTCACTAGGAACATCTCAAAAAAGTAAAATTTTAAGCGTAATTTTGTATCTTCACTAGAAACATCTTGGAAAAGTAGAATTTTGCGGAACCGGCCGCATTTTACTGATAATAGAGCTCATGAGGAATGTTGCATGCAGCGGCTGGAATGAAGCACAGGCCTAGGCGTGTGGGCAGGGAATAAAGGAAAAGTCTATATGTGTAATTTCGTGTCTTCACTAGAAACGTCTCAAAAAGTAAAATTCTACGCATAATTTTGTGTTTTCAATAGGAACGTCTCGGAAAAGTAGAATTTTACGGAACCTGCTGCATCATGCTGGTAGAGCTCATGAGGAAGTTGCGTGCGGCGGCCGGAACGAGGCGCAACCGCGCAAGCCTAGGCTCGTGGGAGGGGAATAAAAGAGGGATACATGCTTAATTTCACGTCTTCACTAGAAACGCCTCCGGAAAGTTGGATTTTATGCGTAATTTCGCGTTTTCACTATGAGCATCCCGGAAATTTTGCAGATGGCAGAGATTTCGGGAACGGTTACGATTTTTAACTGAGGACCGCTAGTTCACTCAACTCCTTCCTTATCAACACGTACGAGACAACCAGGCAACAATTTTTTTTACCATAAAATTGTTACCATAGGTCGATATCAGTCCCATTTTGTGCCCACCTCTCTCTATATTATTACCAACACGGCAGCACCTCCTTCCGCTGCCATATATATATATATATATATATATATATATATATATATATATATATATATATATATATTCAGTAGTCAGCTACAAAATAAGTTATTCAGTAGCCACCTCCATTTACGATAATTTTATATACTAATTTACGATAATGTCAATACATATTTACGATAGTTGGGTTACTATAATACATGGAGATATTTACCATAACGTTATAGTAAACCACTTAGTAAAGAGGTACTATAATTTCGTAAATTAACATAGTAATTATCGTAACTCAAAGTGGCTACAAAATAAGTTATTTTGTATCCAGCTACAGGGTAGTAGTTATATATATATATATATATATATATATATATATATATATATATATATATAGTCCACTTGTGTAAATATATATACTAGCATTGAGATAATAATCAAATAATGTTTCGTGTTTGGCAACTTATTTGCATTTGGTTTGAGGTTGTTTTCGGCGTCCAAGAGCGGAAACACTCGGCGTGAGGTGACGTCACCTAGAGCATCGCACTCCACGCAGCAAGGTTTGTGCGAAGCGGTTGCTAGTTCCTTTCCCGCGCCCGGCGCTAAGCTTCCTGGAAGCTCACTTCCCCCGTCCCGTCCTCCCCTCCCGTATAAACTCCGGCCTCCCGGACCCTCTCGTCTTCTCCACCCTGCTCGTGGTCGGTCGATCTCGATCGATCGCCTCCGATCCCCACCTTCCTTCCTCGACGTGTCCTCCTCGATCACCACCTGCAAGCAAGGTACGTACCAGCAACCACAGCCATGAAGCTTAGCGTGCCGTTCTGCGGCGGCTCCTCTTCCGCCGCCGCCTCTCCCAAGGCGAGCAAGGCGAGCAAGAGCCGGAGACGGTCAAAGGACGGCAAGAAGAGCGGCGGTGGCAGCTCGTTCAGCTCCACCGCGTCCTCCCACGAGTGCGCGTTCGCCGTCACCACGCCGCGCACCGTCCTCCTGTCACCCTCCCCACCGCGGGCGTCGGCGCCCGGGGCGGGCAGCACCAGCAGGACTAGCAGCTGGAAGCCGCCGGCGGTGACGCGGGAGGAGCTGGAGGTGGCGCTGCGCCGGGTGGTCTCGAGTGAGGAGGAGCTGGCGGAGATGCTCGCTGAGGCGGATGCCGGGCTCGTCGTCGACGCGGTAGCGGCGGCGGGCGACGAGGGCGACCTCAGGGAGGCGTTCGCGGTGTTCGACGCCGACGGGGACGGCAGGATCTCGGCCGAGGAGCTCCGCGCCGTGCTCGCTTTGCTGGGAGATGACTGCTGCTCCGTTGACGACTGCCGCCGCATGATTGGCGGCGTCGACGGCGACGGCGACGGCTTCGTGTGCTTCGACGAGTTCTCGCGCATGATGATGCATGGGCTGTGATGTACTGTGCGTGCATGTCGGCTCTTTTGTGCCGTCGATATGATCGACCGAGATGTCAATGCTTCTATATATCATTATGTAATATGTCTTCAATTCCCTCTAATGGTCTTGCGGTGGAACCCAACAATTCAGAGTGTCAAATATATGAACTTCCTTGTACATAAATTCTTTCGCACATTTCCTACAATCCAGTCTCCTGGACGACGCCCATCGTGACCACATCCATCTCCGGCGTCCCGTGCCCACGTCTGTTCTTCTCCAACTCTCAGGCCTCCCTCTCCGGCCTCTCCCCCCTCTATTTTCTCCAACTCTGGCGGGTATAGAAGGGACCAGCTGGAGTCAGAGAAGAAAGCGGCGACTGAAGGGGGGAGGGGAAGAGGGAGGCCGCCATGGGCGGTAGGGGTGGTGCGGTGGGCGACAGCGGGAGGGGGGGAGGGGGGGGGGGGGAGGGGGCGGATAGGAGTTGGGACTTGGGCTGAAAGGCTGAGGAAGAAGATGAACAATGGCTGGATCAGCCGGGGGCGTTGGATCTTCATCCAACGGCAGAGAACGTCGCTTGAAAAAAAAAACGAAACTTCAGGCTCATGGACTATAGCAGTTCCTATTCTTTCGTCTTAATTGAAAGGCAGAACTCCTGCCATTGTTTCAAAAAATAATATATGAGCTTCGACCCTGAAAACTATAAACATTACTAATTAACTTTTGATTATTTAGTTCAAAGAATAATAAGTTTTGTACATAGAATTATCCTCCCTGTGTTTCCAAATAAATCAATTCCTAGAATCCGTGCAAGTTAAACTATCTTAAATTTGACTAACTTTATAGAAAAAAGTAACAATATCTATGATAATATTTTATGGTATATCTAATGATATTACCTTGATGTCATAAATTTTGACGGCTTTTTTTTAGAAATTTGGTCAAAGTTTTAAAATTTTGATTTAATACAACTCTAGGAATCTATTTATTCAAGGAGATGGACAAAATATAGTTGTAGGGTCTCTTAAAATTTATGGATTTTATATTATATTTTAAAAGAAGGTACTGGTAAAATAAATGTGCATCAAAGGCCATATGCAAAGTCTAATGCAGCACGTATTTTATATATAGAGTAAAATATACCAAAGATCACCATTTAGATATGCAAACTCGCTTTTTTCTAGTTCAGTATAATCACCTTGGTGCCTAAGTGGCATGGCCAAAGGGGACACCGACCTATGGGGTCCACATGTCATCCACATAGCAGCCAGAGCCTGCATTCGTCAGTCGTCACCAGCACACTGGCGGACCGGCCCCTTGTCCCTGATCGTGGTTGACGGATGAGAGAGAACAATGGGAGGAACAAGACAAATATGGTTTGGATGACATTTGGGTCCCACAGGTTAGTGTCCACATCGATACCCCAAGTAGGCGACCAACAGTGATAAGTTAATGGGATGCTAGCGTAATTAACTCTATTTTATATAGATCGAGAGTATATTTGACAGATAAACTTTAGGATTTGGAACAAAATAGCTGAAAGTGTTACCCAAATGGGAAATGCACTGTTGGACTTAATCCTCGTTTTGTCCACACGTTGAGTGAACCGCACACTCTCATCAACCGCTTGCACTTTCGTGCTCACTTCACGTAAAAAGGGTTAACTCAAGTGTGATGGTGTCGGGGACCAATACTAGGGTACCTGAAGAGGAGTGACTAATAACCATCAACATTGATACATCCGAACAGTCAAGAGCGCGACTACAACTCCAACCGACCCCCAGGTGCGCAAGCTCCGCCTCGCCCGACCTCTGAGGCTGCGGGCTCCGCCTCGCCCGACCTCTGAGGGCTGGTTCCGCCTCGCCTGGCCTCTGGGGGAGGACTCTGCCTCGACCGACCTCGAGGCTACGGGCTCCGCCTTGTCCGGCCTCTGGGGGAGGACTCCGCCTCGCCCGACCCTTGGGTCTGCGCTCCGCCTCGCCCGACCTCTGGGGGAGGACTCCGCCGCGGCCGACACCGAGGCTACAGGCTCTGCCTCGCCCGACCTCTAAGGGCTGGTTCCTCGTCCGACACCGAGGCTACAGGATCTAGGGGAGGACTTCGCCTCGCTCGACCCCGAGGCCGCGGGCTCCGCCTCACCTGACCCTTGGGTCTGCGTTCCGTCTCACCCGGCCTCTGGGGGAGGCCTCCGCCTCGCCCGACCCTAAGGCTGTGGGATCCGCCTCACCCAACGGAGACCTATACCACCGCCAACCTCTCAAAGTCCAAGTGTATGGGCCTGTCGGGGACCTAATACCAGGGTACCCCAGAAGGGGGAACTAATAACCATCGAACGTTAAAAACTTCGGGACGGACGAGGGCGCCGCTGCGTTCCTTGCCCGAATGACGAAAGTTAGGTTCCGTCTTGCCCGATGCCTTTGGGCCAGCCCCGCCTCGCCCGAGGGCAAAGGGCTGGCCTCCGTTCTGCCCGACGCCTTCGGGACAGCTCCGCCTCGCCCAAGGGCTGAAGGCTAGTCTCCGCCTCGCACGAGGGTTGAGGGATACACTCCGCCTCGCCCGACCCCCGAGGGGTGGGCTCGGTCACACCGAGGGCAAAGGGCTGGCCTCCGTTCCGCTCGACGCCTTCGGGACAGCTCCACCTCGCCCGAGGGCTGAAGGCTAGTCTCCGCCTCGTCCGAGGGTTGAGGGATACACTCCGCCTCGCCCGACCCCCGAGGGGTGGGCTCGGTCACGCCCAGGGGATAAGGACTATGCTCCACCTCGCCCGACGACCGAGGACGAACCTCGCCCTGTTCGATGTCCAAAGACTGGTTTCATCTTACCTGATAACTTCTCTCCCGTTCCCTCATGATGATGGGTACAGAGCAAGATAAGACGTTCGGGTCAACCACGGCTTCAAGGACCATACCCTACGCCCCGGCAGGAAAGGTACTGCTAGGGAACGACTGGACAGGTGCTTTAAACTCTTCCGAGCGCCACAGAGCCCAAAAGGTATTGCAGGCGCGTACTCCTCGCCCTGTAGAGTTGTAGGCGCCGCCTTCAGCTCTGGGACATGGAACCTGACGAAGATACACGACAACCACTACACTCCAGAAAAGGATTTGTGATCTCCACGAATGACGGACACGCCGTCACCACGTTATGGACCCAAGGGAGCGGCGCCCGCTTCCCGACCCCTCGGGTCCACCAAATCAAAGGACCTTGCCCACAGCGCTACTCCGGACCTCGACTCCACGTCCCTCCGACATAGACTCATAGGAGCCAGGAGGCATGCGGAGCAAGGCTGGGCGAGGTTCATAAGTCAAAACCATGGTACTACAGTCGATACCCTGCGCAGGGCACTATTCTGTAATCATCCTGACATTCTACAGAGGCATCGACAATATTGTAGGCGCTTATCATCCTTTCACACCCATCAGAATGGGTAACGAGGCTAGGTAGACGTGAGCCACAAGGCTAGGTAGAGCACGTATCCTAAACCCTGACCCTTGTAAAGCCGTCCCCTTCATCTATAAAAGGGGATGCGCTTCCTCCAGCAAAGAGGGGACGAAAAACAACGCAACAGGCACACATAGTCAAGCTGCTACCAAGCTCTTGGCTTCCTTTCGACCCTTCCATCAGAGACTTGGGACCTATCCCTCTCTCGATCATTTGTATCCCCTACTACGAACCATTCACGGTGCTAATAACATGAGCAGCAACAAACTGGACGTAGGGATATTCAGCCCGAACCAGTATAAATCTTGTGTCCTTTGGCGCACCATCCGAGCCTAACGCGCATTACTATAAATTTACTTGCCGGTGCTTATACGAAACACCGACAGTTGGCGTGCCAGGTAGGGGCCTTGCGCGTTCCAAATCAGGCCTCGGATGGCCACCCACGCAATCAGCTAGGCCTCGGGCGCACATGTGCGTTTCGACGACCTAGATTTCATCGTCACACTAGAAGGAGAACTGGCGCTGACCCACACGGCCGCATAGTCTCTCCCTTCCATCAACCTTAGCCGTCTGAGGCTTGAGGGCCCGCGGGGCGACTCCCTTGGACCCCAGTTATCCAGGGAGCCCCCGCGCAGCATCACCCTATTTCCGGAAGGCCCCATACGAAGCGCCCCGACAGCGTTTCCATTCGGTCTCCGCAACGCCGCGGCGACCGCCAGCCACCTTCTAGCACTACGCATGGTTCAGCCACCTACGGACATCGAGTTCGTGGGGGTAATCGAACACGATCCGGAGACACTCTACAGGCTCCTCGCGGAGGAACCAGAGTCGTCACCCTTCCCAGGAATGCTTCATGACGCAAACCCCCGAGGGACACGTCCAAAGCGTCTCCAGAGAAGAAACAACCCCAACAGGCAATCCCGACGCCAGGATCGAGGCGGAGACGGCGGCTCCATCTCACGTAAGGATGGAGCAGCTAAGAGCACGAAAGCTAGAGATCGATGACGCCGGGCAACAGCTTGTCCGGGAGTACCGAAACATCGAGGAGGAGATCAAGCGTCGCGGAGACGGTGGGCACACACGCTCCTCGGCCCGTGATGTGCATCGGAGGATCCTCACCAATGATGGGACTCTCCCTCACTTCGCTCGGGCAAGCCAGAACATCGCCGCAGCGACGGCCTTGCTGCATGGCCTTCCGGAGGCCGCGACGTCCGAGGATCGCCGTGCCCGACAAGAAATTCGCATGTTGCTCGAGCGTGCGGCGGCGCAGCAGGCGGAAAGCTCGTTGTCTCGACGACGCGAACCCGACAGCAGCCAACGCACGCCCTCGGTATGTCCCGCCATGGACGCTTCCGTTCACCAGACGCCGCCAGGCAACAGGTAGCGCTCCGCTATCCCGGTACATCAACGTCTCGGCCACAACCGTGACATGCGCAGCACCATCGACGCCCGCAGGCGCACCCACGGCGACGAAAGAGAAGGAGCCCGTCGCGGCTATCATCCTCGATGCGGCGGATGCTACGACAGCGGCAAGGACCGGAGCCCGAGTCCCAGCCTGCCAGGCCCTCGGGCCTTTGGCCGACACATCCTCAACGCTGCGTTCCCCCCGAGGTACCGACCGCCCACCAATATCCTAAAATATTCTAAAGAATTGAACCCCAGGCTTTGGCTCGAAGACTATCGGCTTGCCTGCCAAGCCGATGGTGCGAGTGATGACAATTTCATTATTCGCAATCTCCCGCTATTCTTGGCCGATTCGGCACGAGCGTGGTTGGAGCACCTACCGTCCAACGCCATTCAAAGTTGGGCGGATCTCATGGAGATCTTTGTGGGTAACTTCCAGGGCCCGTACAAACACCTTGGAAACCCATGGGACCTCAAGAACTACCGCAGAAGGCCGATGAAACCCTCCGCGGGTACATCCGGCGCTTCTCCCAGCAGTGCAATGAGCTCCCTAACGTTGCCGATGCCGACGTGATAGGAGCCTTCCTATCCGGGACAACCTGCGAATCCCTGGTCCACAAGCTTGGGACACAGGGGCCCGCGGACCACCAAGGAACTCCTGGATATCGCCACCAGCCACACCTCAGGAGAGGAGGCGGTTAGAGCCGTCTTCGACCGCACCGACGGCAAGGCGAGGCGGGACGAGGCCGCCGACGAAGGCGCCTCCGACCGTCCCGCCAAGAGAAAGAATAAGAAGCAACGGCGCGACAACACGCTCATGGCCATCGCCGACCGTAAAGGTGGCCGGAAGCCCACGGAAGGCACTCCGAACCACTTTGAAAAAATGCTCGAGGGGCCATGCCCAAACCACGCTTTCCCGGCCAAGCATCTATACAAGGAATGTGGCCTCATGCGCAAATACTTGTCCGGGGGCCTCAACAAAGGGGAGCAGGGGAAGGAACCTGCCCCCAGCACAGACGACGTCGAGGAGAAGGACGACACCTTCCCATCTCCAAATGGCGCCCTCATGATTTTCGGAGGATCAATGGCCTACGACTCCAAACGCTGCCAAAAGGTCGCACGCCGCGAGGTCTATACGGCCGAACCGGCCACACCTGCCTTCCTCCGATGGTTAGAATCCGCCATAAACTTCGACCGGGCTGACCACCTGGGCACCGTCCCACACCCGGGAAGGTACCCGCTTGTCGTCGACCCGATCGTCGGCCCAAAACGGCTCACAAAGGTACTGATGGGCGGAGGCAGTGGCCTCAACATCATGTACGCCAAAACGCTCGACGAGATGGGTGTCGATCGGACAAACCTCCGTCCCATCCGAGCACCTTTCCATGGCGTCGTACCTGGTAGGCAGGCCATGCCACTGGGGCAGATCGATCTGCCCGTCACTTTCGGGGATCGGTCCAATTACAGGACTGAGACCCTCACCTTCGACGTAGTGGGGTTCCCTCCAACTTTTCACGCCATCCTGGGACGACCATGTTACGCGAAGTTCATGGCCATTCCCAACTATACGTACCTTAAGCTGAAGATGCCGGGCCCCCGCGGGGTCATCACCATCGACACCTCCTTCTAGAGTGCTTACGAGTGCGAAGTCGAATGCTGTGATCATGCCTCCACAGTCATCGCCACCAAAGAACTCGCCACCCTCAGGGAGGAGGTTGCCGAAAAAATGCCCGGCGCCAAAACAACAACCGGGTCATTCAAACCAGCAGAGGGCTCCAAGGAGGTCCACATGGACCCCAGCAGCTCCGAGGCTAAGAGGGTACGTATTGGTACATCGCTCTCTTACGAATAGGAAAGCGCGCTCATCGACTTCCTCCGCGATAACAAAGACATCTTTGCGTGGAAACCCTCGGATATGCCAGGCATCCCGAGGGAGGTCGCCGAGCATGCTTTAAAAATCTACCTAGACTCCAAGCCGGTAAAACAGCGCCTGTGCAGCTTCAACGAAGAAAAACGCAGGTCCATCGGCGAAGAGATAGCAAAACTGTTGGCTGCTGGGTTCATCAGAGAAGTATACCACCCAGAGTGGCTAGCAAATCCCGTTCTTGTACAAAAGAAGAATGTGAAATGGAGGATGTGTGTTGACTACATGGGCCTCAACAAAGTGTGCCCAAAGGATCCGTTTCCTTTACCACGGATTGACCAAATAGTTGATTCCACCTCAGGGTGCGAAACCCTCTGCTTCCTTGACGCATACTCCGGCTACCACCAGATCGTGATGAAAGAGTCCGACCAGCTCGCGATGTCTTTTATCACCCCCTTCGGATCGTTCTGCTACGTTTCAATGCCGTTCGGTCTGAAGAACGCTGGGGCAACTTACCAGCGCTGTATGCTCAACTGCTTCGGGGACCTCATCGGGCGGACCATTGAGGCCTACGTCGACGACATCGTAGTTAAATACAAGCAGGCCAAACACCTTGTCACCGACCTTGAACAAACCTTTGCGAAACTCCGGGCAAACAGCATCAAACTCAATCCTGAAAAGTGTGTTTTTAGGGTCCCGAGGGGCATGCTGCTCGGTTTTATTGTCTCCGAACGCAGCATCGAAGCCAACCAGGAGAAAATCTCAGCCATCACAAAAATGGGCCCGATCCAAAACATAAAGGGGGTTCAGCGAATCACAGGATGCCTTACCGCCCTCAGCTGATTCATTTCGCGCCTCGGCGAACAAGGACTTCCCCTTTATCGACTCCTTAAGAAATCCGACCACTTTGAGTGAACAGCCGAGGCTCAGGAGGCGCTTGACATGGTTAAACAATTTCTAACTAAACCGCCGGTCCTAGTCCCTCCGTGCAACGGAGAATCCCTCCTGCTGTATATATTGGCCACCACGCAAGTGGTCAGCTCCACCTTAGTGGTAGAGCGACAGGAAGAGGGGCACACCTTCAAAGTACAGCGACCTGTGTACTTCATCAACGAGGTGCTATCCAACTCCAAAACCCGTTACTCCCAAATCCAGAAACTCCTCTACACCGTCCTCATCACCAAGAGAAAGCTACGCCATTACTTCGGGTCACACCCTGTGACAGTCGTGACGTCTTTCCCCCTCGACGAGATCGTTCGTAGCCAAGATGCTACAGGAAGAACCGCAAAGTGGGCGCTCGAGCTAATGGATCAGGGCGTTACTTATGCCCCCCGAACAGTGATCAAGTCCCAGGTGCTGGCTAACTTCATCGCAGAGTGGACCGAGGTCCAGATGCCACCAACAATCACCAATCAAGAGTGCTGGACGATGTACTTCGATGGATCGCTGTTGAAGAAGGGCGCCGGCGCGGGACTAGTCTTCGTATCTCCCCTCGGGGTCCGCATGAGGTACATGGTTCGGCTCCATTTTCCCTCATCAAACAATATCGCAGAGTACGAAGCGCTCATCAACGGCCTACGAATCGCTATCAAGCTGGGCATCCGACATCTCGACGTCAGAGGCGACTCCTAGCTGGTCGTCAACCAGGTCATGAAGGAGTCGAGCTGCCACGACGCCAAGATGGAGGCGTACTTCCAAGAAGTCCGACGGCTGGAAGACAAATTCGACGGCCTCGAGCTCAATCACATCCCAAGGCGCCTCAATGAAGCAGCCAACACGCTTGCGAAAGCAGCATCCGGCCGAGAGCCAGTCCCGGCAGGCGTCTTCGCCAGCGATCAACACAAACCCTCGGTACGCTACGTGGGGTCGGAACAAGCCGGCGATGGCCCATCTAGTCCGACCCCCGGGGCCGATCCGCCAACTGCTCCGCCCGACCCTGAGGTCATGGAGCTTGAAGAGGACCCAACGGCATAGTCTGACCCTCCCGACGACTGGAGAACGCTTTACCTCAACTACCTCCTCCACGACATATTACCGGCAGACAAGACGAAAGCCCAACGGCTCGCACGACGCGCCAAGTCCTTCGTTCTTGTAGAAGGCGAACTCTACAAACGGAGTCACATCGGGATTCTGCAACTCTGTATCCCTGGCGAATAGGGAAAACTCCTGCTAGGTGACATCCACGGTGGAATCGGCGGTCATCATGCCGCACCAAGAACCTTGGTTGGGAATGCATTCCGACAAGGCTTCTACTGGCCCACCGCAGTAGCCAATGCCGAGCAAATTGTACGCACCTGCGAAGGATGTTAGTACTACGCTTAGCAAACTCACCTCCCGGCCCAAGCACTCCAGATGATCCCCATCACGTGGCCCATCACGGTCTGGGGGCTCGACCTGGTTGGGCCACTCAAAAATGCGCCCGGGGGCTTCACCCACACCTGCTTGTCACCATAGACAAGTTTACAAAATGGATTGAAGCTCGACCAATATCCACGATCAAATCCGAGCAAGCTGTGCTATTCTTCCTCGACATTATCCATCGCTTTGGAGTACCGAACTCCATCACAGACAACGGCACATAGTTCACCGGCAGGAAATTCATTCGATTCTGCGATGAACAACACATCCGAATCGATTGGGCAGCCGTTGCGCACCCTCGGACGAATGGGTAGGTCGAGCGTGCAAACGGCATGCTCCTGCAAGGCCTTAAGCCAAGAATTTTCAACCGGTTGAACAAGTTCGGCGTGCGCTGGTTCGCTGAGCTTCCGGCCATACTCTGGAGCCTGAGGACAACTCCTAGCTGAGCCACTGGCTACACACCCTTCTTCATGGTCTACGGTTCCGAGGCCATTCTCCCAACGGACCTTGACTATGGAGCACCAAGAATCAGAGCATACGACGAACAGGGGGCCGAGGCATCCCACCAAGACGCCATGGACCAGCTAGATGAAGCCCGCGACATCGCCCTCCTCCGTTCAGCTAAGTACCAGCAGGCGTTGCGATGGTACCACAGCCGACGGGTACGGGGTCGATCCTGCAACGTTGGGGACCTCGTCCTCCGCCTTGTGTAGAGCAACAAGGACCGCCACAAACTCTCACCGCCCTGGGAGGGACCCTACGTCGTCGCGGAAGTACTTCACCCAGGCGCCTACAAGTTGAAAACCATC
Source organism: Miscanthus lutarioriparius (assembly GCA_904845875.1). NCBI lineage: Eukaryota > Viridiplantae > Streptophyta > Magnoliopsida > Poales > Poaceae > Miscanthus > Miscanthus lutarioriparius. The sequence continues at coordinate 85,983,218 of CAJGYO010000014.1, read as the reverse complement.
AATGGCGAGGTCTTCACCAACGCCTAGAACATTGAGCAGCTACATCGTTTTTACCCTTAAATAAACGCATACTCTTCCTTATCAGTTTTTGTCATTACAAAACCCCGATCCTTAGTGGCATCTGACCCCTGCAAATAGCGAGGGGTCAGACCTCACTCGGGGGCTGATGTGAGTGATACAAGTAGTACGCTTGCAAAAACTTCCTGTGTTATATTTGCAAACGTTCTCTAAGTTTTCCGATTCTTCTCGTAAAAAAGTCCTAAGGACTAAGATCTCGGGAACAAATTCTGAGTACAACTGGTAGGACTATGAGAGACCCACGCCCCAGCGGCTACGACCTCTTTGCTCACCAGCGCGATCAGAATTATTTCACCCGCACTCCTAGTTTCTTGCGGCTTAAACCATGGGAAGGGTCAGAGGGCACAAAAACCTTTTTTACAAAAAGAGGAAGCTAAAGGGCCGTCTGCCATAACAAAAGATGAAAATTTGTTCATTTTTTGCACAAATTCACCACTTACAAAGTGATTTCATCACAAAAAGGACTAACATACTTGTAAATTCAGAGGACTGTTTACTCGGGGGCTTCCCCACAAAATTATTCAATTACAGTCTCTGCCTAGCTTTACTACAAGTACTACTGCGGCCACCACGCCACACTCTCCATCGGCAACGCCCGGGGCATGTGCACGGGCCAGTTCGTCTACTGCGGCCACCACGCCACGCTCTCCATCGGCGACGTCCCGCCGCTCCACAGGGTCCTCGAAGGCACCGTCACCTGCAATGTCGAGCCCCACGCCAGCAACTGTGGTGCCCCTCCACCGGGGCATTCGGGGACTATGCCATCATCATCAGCCGCAACCCCAACAACGGCGCCTGAATGGGAGGCGCCTCCCGCCATGGGGAGGCCGCAACGAACGACGACAAGGCTGACAATGTCCGGCACCCACCAGTACTCCTCCTCTTTCGGCGACAGCAAGTTCTTCTCGGCAAAGGCGGCCTGCACCACTGCATCTACGTTGGATGACCTCCAGCTCGACATCACACTCTGGATTCCTGAGCGGATCAGTGAGTTTCCCTCTCTCTCTCTGGCATTACCCTTCCTCACTTAGGAACCGCCGCAACGCACGGACGCATCCGGCAGAAAGGAAGAGGGAGAGGTAGCGGCTCAGAGGCAGAATAAAAGATGGGATGAGAACTCCCCTCCCCTCCCTATTTAAAGAGGAGGAGCTGTAGCTAAGGAAAGGCGAAAGGTTAGGACGAAAAACTCTCTCCCTTCCCCTATTTAAATGCAAAATCAATGCTGATAGACCCCTGAGGGGACACGCCGGAACTGATGGGACGCGCCCCGGTCGACGATGCGCCCCCCGGTCAAACGGGATACTGCCTGGGTATGGCCCACCACTAACCCACTCCGGACATGGCAATTAAGGCGCCCACATGGGGAGACGACCCTTCGCCTCTCCATGCAGGACCATGGAACGATCCGACGACAGGACCTCTATGAAGGGGAGCAAACGATGAACGAATGTCCAAAGAAAGGTTACTCCAACCTCGTCACAAACATCAGGGCCCAAACCCATCTGGTAGGAGGTCTTCCGCCACTCATGCCACCAAGGTAATGTTACCGACCCCACCTTTATTTCGATTAAATTATGCATTCAAACATTACATATGCAAAACGTTGCATCCCAACGCTTCATGTCGCGTCACGAAACGGCCGTCACCTCATTCAATATAGGTGATAGCAGGCCGAGGTTCGAAGGCTGGCCTGTGAAGGGCTCGAGGCCGCCTTGTACTGAACAGAGCCAGGGAGAAATAACTGAGATGAGCCCCAACGGCCTTGCCCGACCCCGCTCAGAAACGAACAGGGACGTCTCAACCTTTTCTCGTTCGATTCTAACCCCGAGCCATACCACAGAATCTCCATCGAGGAGAGGCCATCGGGCCGCATGAGCCTATCGAACGGCTCGGGCATCTGCCGGGAGGCGGGTTAAGAAGTTGTGGAGTGCCACCAGAGGGCTCTGCCGACCCCATCAGCAAATGATGGACCCGGATTCCACATGAACGTACCCGTTAGCGAGCTCATTAAGCGTGATACTCGAGCCGTCGAGGCAAGTGTCGTTTACTCAGCCCCTCCGATTGCGAAAATCGAGGATGGGGTAACACGCAAATTTCGGCCGACCCCTATCAGACCCTGACAAGGCCCGGGGGCTCGAGCCGCTCAATATAGGGACACAGGTTCGAAGGCCCTACCTTGCCAAGCCCATAGAGTCCCCATTTGGGGAATTCTGTTGGAAGACAAGGCGGGGAATATTGCAATGCCATCCAAGGACTTCGCCGACCCTGTCACAAAAACCACGGAATGGGATTCCATCCAAACGTTCCGGTCTCCAGTAACACCCAACCCTAGCAAATGCAAGGGGTCGGACCTTACTCGGGGGTTGGTTAAGGTACGGCTACCTCCCTTCCTTTTTCGAAACAATCTCCTCGCATCAAGACCAGCGGCAAGATTCGGGGGAACAGATTGGTAAGATCACAAAAAATCAAACAAAACGAAATTACGAAGCAAAATCACAAAACTGCGTCCAGACTCGAAAATACCGACACTTGTTCACATATTACATATGAGTTGTGCTCAAAATTATTCGACTAACTACTCCTGCGAAGGGAGAACCATTTCTTTCAGATTATCCGCCAGGTTTTTCGCAAGGGGAGCCACCATCTTCTCAATTGCCTCCAGCTCATCATCCTCATAGGGTTGATCTCCTTCTTGTAATGAGCATGGGCGACGGTGAAGGCCTAGGTGATCCCGACGTGAAAAGCACTCTCCTCAAGCTGGCCCACCCGAGCCATGATACCTGCGGCACGAGCCGCGAGCGGGCTGGTTTCCACCGGCTCCACCACCTTCAGGGCATCAAGGACCACCCCAACCGCAGCTTGCAGAAGATCATGCTCGTCGCTCTCAGTCTGAAGGGTCCTTGGTACATGGGCATGCTCCTTTTCTAGCTTGACAGAGACATTTTCGGCGATCAACCTTCGGCTCACCGCGTCACCGAGATCCGCTCAGAGGGAGCAGACCACCTCGACGTCCTCGTCCACCTTCTGCTGAAGGGCCATGGCCCTACTCTTGGCCTTCCGTCTGAGGTCCCACTCCATCTCCAGCTCCTTCAGGACCTCGCCGTCCTTCTCATTAGCCGCGGCATTCCTCTGCAGTAGCTCGTCTCGCTCCTTTCGGAGCCTGGCGATCTCCTCCTCATCCAGCTTTGACCTCGTTGACAAATCCTCAAACATCCCGTGGGCCTCCTCCGCGTCCTAACGCGCCTGGGCCTCCCGCTCCTGGGCGGCAGCAAGCTGTGCGGCCATATCTGCTCGCAGCCGGGCCTCCTTGGAAAGGCGATCCCACCCCGCCTTCTGCTCGCGAAGGAATCGAGATTTATTCTGACTACGAGCAACAAAAGTCTGAAGAGGAAGAAGACTGGTATCAGAAATATGAAAACACAAAAACATGCGAAGAAAGAAGAAAACCAAGCGAGTACCTAGGTAGTAGGAACAACGATTTCACGCAGGCCTCCTCTTGCCTGGTCCAGGGCATCCAGCATGGTTGAAATCCTGACGTCAAGGCCCTCCCGCTCCATGCTCTCAGCATGATCATCGAGCGAGAAAAGAGCCGACGTCGGATCCTGGGCAGCCATCCACTGAAGCGGCGGCTCCCCCCGAATGGGGGAGCGGCTTCCTCCCGACAAAGGGGCCGGGGGCGGCTCCCTCCTGACCCTATGCGGCACCACCGCCACGCTCGAGGACCCTCCGACTGGACCCTCCTCCATCTGGGCCGCTTTGAGCGTCATGGGCGGATCCACCTGGGCCTCTGGTGGCACAGACTACACTGCGCCCTCAAGCACCACCATGGCGGTGTCCGGCTGAGCCTGGCTCAGCGCGGTCCCAACCACCTCCGTCAGCGATACCCGACCCTCGGCCGGCTGTACCACGCCCACCATGAAAGATGTCGTCTGCTCAGCAACCACCGAGGGCGCGGGCGCCACCACAGGCGCCGTCGGATTGGCCAATGTAGCCCCAACATTGGCACCGCTCCTTCCTGAAACAGGGGCGACGCCGGGCAGCGCCATCCGTCCCCTCTCGACCAGGGGGCTCATCTCCCTCACCTCGTGGGGCGCGGCACCAGAGCCATTCCCCTCCATCATCTCATGGGGCGCGGCACCAGGGTCGCCCCTCTCAACCATCACCTTGGGGTCGGCGGCGGCAGACCCGCTTTCCCCCATCCACCGATCCTCGGCCGACACGCCGTGCGAAGCGGCGGACTCTCCGGCCTCCATCGACTCACTTCCCTCCGTGTGGAACGGGAAGGGTCCCTGCACGGATGGGTGGGCACTTGTTAGCGTGTCCTCGTCCTCCAGGACGCCCCAATCCACGTCGACGACTACCTCGTCATCATCATCATCATCGTCGTCGTCATTGTGGGGGTATTAACCCCTATACCCTTATGGCTAAGCTTGGGCCGGCCCGGATCGGTGGGTCCGGTCCACCAACAAAAACGATGTGCGGCCCGGTTAACCTGATCAGAGTCCCGTGCAAGGAGTCAAGGCGGATTTGGCGATCAATCAAGATCCTGGTCGGTTAGAATAGGAATCCTTATCCGGCCACATATGGCAATTGTAACTGGCTAGGATTAGTTTCCAGATCTGTAACCCTGCCCCCTGAACTATATAAGGCGGGCAGGGGACCCCTCTAAAAAACATCTCTCATTGACATACAACAATACAAATCAGATGCAGGACGTAGGTATTACGCCTTCTTGGCGGCCGAACCTGGATAAAACCTTGTGTCTGTCTTGTGTCACCGTCTTGTTTGTGGCTTGCGCATCTGTCTGCCGACAATCTACTACCTTGGGTATACCCCTAGGTAGACTGCCGACCATATTTTATCGACAGTGGTGCGCTAGGTAGGGGGTGTGCGTACTGCTTTCCAAGCAAACAAGATGGTCATCATCTCTGGCTCCATGGCTACACCGAACAGCCTCACGTTCACCGTTGGCCAGATCACCTGGACCACTGGCTCCGAAGACTTCATCGCCATGACCCCGAAGGAGGCGTGGATTCAGTCTGCGTCGACCACTGCTTCACCTACATCGGCTACGGCTCCGACCACAGTGGATACGGCTCCGACCACGATGGATATGGCTCCGACCACGATGGATGCGGCTCCGACCACGATGGATCTGGCTCCGACCATGGTACATCTGGCTCCGACCATGCCTGCATCACCTTCAGCCACGCCGATAACTTGTCATCCGCTTCCCCGCTACAAAGGGAAGCAGATCGACAACACCGACCTGCTCGACTCCATCGATCGGGTCGGCACCAAGCTCGCTGAAACCCTAGCTCTAGTAAGTACGATTCAAAGTCAGCCTAATGAGCAGGTAACCGCTCCCCACAATAGATCTACCCGACTAGCTCGGACCAGTCGTCCTGCACGACTTGGTACAGATCTCATGGTCATATCTACTCCTCAAGGGCGCTCTGCTCGTCGTCGGCCAGCCTTCGCGACAGGTCTCCGGCTCTCCGAGTACGAAGCCTCGATGGAGAACTACCAGGTCCAGCCCTACGGCCTACGAAACACTACCTCTAGCTACGCCTACAACCTGCAACGCCTCTTGGATCTGTGTTTTATGCACCGACCTCAGCCGAAGCCACGCAATTTCGTCAACATGATCCAGATTGAAGATTATCAAGAAGGATCCGTTCACACAGTCCAAGAGGGCGACTCCAGCTCCTCGTCTAGCACCGCATCTAATGCATCTGTCCACACCGAGCTTCAGCATCACGAAGATGAAGGCGTCAAGTACGATCTGGATATCCCAGACCATGCCCTAGGGTTCTCACAATTCCCGTCTTTCCCGCCAAGACGAGGGGATTTGATCCATGTTGTCAGCAATGACGAACCACCGGCAGTTGGTGAAACAGAACAAGAAAGGACTGCATGCGAAGCACGCAATATTGACCGGTTTAATCGCTGACAAATCGAAGCCGAAGTAGACCAGGAGGCACGACGCATAAGGGTCCAGCCACGTGACCTCAACGATGCTTTCGACAGGGTGGGGGACAAACAGGTCTTCAGAACTCCAAGTGCCAACGTAGCCGTCGCCATGGCGACAATGCAATGGCTACCCAACACCCCGGAAACCCAAGCAGTTCGCGATGAAATACAAGCCTATCTGACGGCTGCTATGGCCCAGACCGTGGAGATTGTAAACCAAGCTCAGGCTCCATCCGTCTCAGTCGATTCAAGCCACAGCCGCCAGCACCCAAGTCGCTCACAGCCGCCCAACCAACATGGCTTGCGCAACAACGACCCATCAGACAACCGTCAAGGAGGAAACGGTGGCCATGATGGTGGCCAGGACGACAACCGCCGCCGGGACAACCGCGACAATCGCCGCGATAACCATGGTCGCAGGGCTAATCCAGATGGCAATTGAGATCACCGTGATGGCAATAACGATCTCTGCCATTACCTCGGTGGACGCGATCTGCGCGCTCGCATCAACCAGAGAGCCGACGATCGAGCGTCCCATGAAAGTTATCGCCGTATGGAATATGACACTGCCCATGGCCCGCCAGGTCCCCAGTTTACTCCACACCTTCGCCAAGTTATATGGCCCAAGAATTTCAAGCTCGAGAAACTTCAGAAGTACGACGGCAAGGAAAACCCCGAATTATGGGTCATGCTTTACGAGACCGCGTGTAGATCAGCCATGGCTAACGAGCATATCATGTCTAACTATTTCCCAGTCGCTTTTGGCCATGCGGGTCACCAATGGCTGGTCAGCTTGCCGGCGAACTATTTCGACTCTTGGCAGGAGCTCAAGCAAGCCTTCATCGACAACTTCATTGCTACTTGTGAACAACCAGGCAACAAATACGATCTGCAACGTATTCAAGATCGAAAAGATGAGCCACTATGCGAGTACGTCCGGCGTTTCTCGAAGATGCGCATCAAGGTCCCATCAATCTCTGACAACGAGGCAATCGAGGCTTTCATCACTGGCCTCCGCTTCCACGATGCCCTAAGGGACAAGCTCCTCCGCAAGAGACCTGATTCGGTCACAGCGCTCCTGGCCACCGCTAAGAAACACGCGGACGCCGACGACGCTAAAAAGATAATTATTGAAGAAGCAGCAAGGGTTCCGCGCTCCGACCACCCCCCACACCACGACGACTACCGCGGCAACCGTGGTCGAAATGACAATTTTGACCGCCGCAACCAGTGCAACGACTCCCGCGACCACCGTGACCAACGTAATCAGTGGCGTAACCGCCGTGACGATTACAGGAGCAAGCGTGCTCGGGAAGACGACGGCGAGGTCAACACCGTTAAAAAGGGTGGCGGACGTCGTAACTATGAAGATGACTATGCCAAAGCATTGAAGGGGCCCTGCCAGCTCCGTCCTAAGTCGAACCATACCATGGAGAATTGCCGCGTCCTCAAGTCTATCTACACACGTCAACAAGCTCCGGATACGTCCGACAAGCCTAACGACATAGGGGAATAGCGCAACGAGGATAACGATGACGACGATGCAGACCCTCGTCACAAGTACGTCAAGCCAACCGATCGCGTGCACACCATCATCGGAGGCAAAGTGTCCATCGAGACCAAACGAGAACGCAAGCTGCTCGCCCGCGCTTGCTTAAACATGGCCAACACCGACAATCTCCTCACCGATCCGTGGCTCCCTCCGTGGTCTCACCACGAAATCTCCTTCAGCAGAATGGACCAATGGGCCGCAATACCTGAGCCAGGGCATTTTCCCCTGGTCCTCGATCCTTGTATCAACAAAGTTCAGTTTGAAAGAGTACTGATCGATGGCGGTAGCTCCATTGATATACTGTTCAAGAATACCGCCGCATACGAAGATAGCTCGAGGCGGACCTCAAGCCATCTGAGGCACGAGTTACGGGTGTTCTCCCGGACGAGGCTGTACACCTCTCTCGGGCGAGATCACGCTACCAGTGCAGTTTGGGACCCCGGATCACTTCCGCACCGACTACGTCAACTTCGTGGTCGCCGACTTCGACGGCACCTACCATGCTATTCTTGGTCGACCGTCGCTCACCAAGTTCATGGCCATACCTCATTACAGGTATCTGGTGCTCAAGATGCCTACCGAGAAAGGAGTTCTAACCCTCCGAGGCAACATGTACGCAGCTTATACCTGCGAAGATGACAGTTTCAAAATAGCAGAGGCTCACGACCTCTCTATTCGCATGGCCGAGACCGTGCTCGATGCCAAGAAGACCTCGATTGACCACCAGGAGATCCCGGAGCTCGAGGCTCCATGCAAGAACATCAAGTCCAAGGAGCACAAGGTGATCCGGTGGTCGACAGTGATCCCAAAGAAGATGGCCCTTATCGGGGCCAACCTGGATCCCAAATAGGAAGACGCGCTCGTCAGGTTCTTGAGGAGCAACGTGGATGTGTTCGCAAGGAAACCTGCTGACATGCCCGGTGTACCTCGGAACTTGATTGAGCACTCCTTGAATGTCAACGGCAAGGCCAAACCTATCAAGCGAAGCTTCTGACGGTTCGCTTCGCGACAAAAAGGAGGCGATTAGGGTAGAAGTTACACGGCTTTTGGCGCCGGATTTATCAAAGAAGTGTATCATCCGGAGTGGTTAGCCAACCCGGTTCTTATGCATAAAAGAATAATGAATGGAGAATGTGCGTAGATTGTGCCGATCTCAACAAGCGCTGCCCTAAAGACCCTTTGGC